>VDFB02000017.1:312881496-313328359 GCA_007258455.2 Sequoia sempervirens | reverse complement strand
TTACTTTAGTTGTGAATCCCCTTTTATGGATTTTCATCTTTGCTGGTGAGAGGGATTTTGGAGATATTTTTCACTTCCAGTTAGCTACTTCTGCCACCTCCTAGCTCTTGGAGTTAATTTTTTTATATATTGAGAAAAGACTTAGTCTTTTTCTCAGTTCTTGCTTCCATTACTCTTTTACACAGTAGAGAGATTGGAAAGACTTGTAACTCAACATTATTTTTTAAAATTTTAAAACAATAGTACCTTGATTTTCAATAGATTGTTTAGATTTTTGGTAGATTTTTGGTAGAGTTTCCTTTAGGATATTCAATAAAAATAGAGTTTACCTTTGCAATTTCTAGTGTTTTATCTCTTTTAAATGATTTGATGCAAGTTTAATGTGTTTTAAATCATAAACCTTTAAATTTATGTCTCATTTACTGATGAATGTACACAATAACAGTTTATCACAAGTCATTGATTTTTCTCTTAAGTTTATCTCTTCTCTTAATTTGTAAAAACCTTGCTTTCCTTAGTAAGGAAAGATTAATCAAAGACTTTTAGTGAAATATTTATGTGATTAAAGTGCACCCAAGTTGATTTGTGTTAATAGTTTTTTGAGAATATTAGTTGTGAATATGTCTGCATAGTAGTATTCTTTGGTGCATCACCTCCTAGAAGTAATTTAACATTCGAGTTTCCTTCAGTTTCATAGATTAATATTTCTCCCTTTTCCCACACAAGTAAATAAATTCTAGGAGATCAAAAGTGGAACCATCCCATAATCTGGAGATTCATCTTTTCTATGAGCATACTCACAAGCTCGAAGATGTTTCCATGTTTCATGAGATTGTTGAGCTTCAAGCTTAGCATCTAGGGTGTAATATCCATGACAACAATGACTTGAAGGCATACAAGGAGGAGTAGTTTTAGAATGAAATTCCTCTGAAAGTAGATGCAAAGCCCTTTAGGAAAAAGAAAAGGTCCATTAACCCCAACTTGGCAGCAAAGATGCAAGAAGAATTGGTGAAGCTAAGGGATGTTGGAATAATCAAGCCTATCAGGCACTCATCTTGGGTATCTAACCTTGTGTTAGTGAGGAAGAAGAATGGTGAAATCATATTGTGGATTGATTTTAGAAACCTTAACATGTCATCATTGAAGCATAACTATCCACTATAAAACATGGAAGCTATGTTACAAAAGGTGAGTGGTTGCAAACTTTTGTCAATGATGGATGGTTATTCTAGCTATAATCAAGTAAAAGTGAAGGAGTTTGAGTAGTATAAGACTACATTCACAATTGCATGGGGAACCTATGTTTATGCAAGGATTCCATTTGGCTTAACCAATGTAGGTGCAACCTTTCAGATGGCTATGGATGTAGCATTCTCTGATTTTAGAGATATTTTCCTGGAAATCTACCTAGATTATCATTTGACTATCTACTCCAAGAAAGAAGAAGATCATTTTATGCACTTGGAGAAAATTTTCATCAAGGCCCTGGAGTATGGAATCTCACTTAATCTAAAAAAATGTGTCTTTGGAGTCACTGAAGGGAAATTATTGGGACACATAGTGTCAAAGGAAGGAGTGAGAATTGACCCTAAAAGGGTAGCTACCATTGATAAAATCCCACAACCAAAGAATGTAAAGGACATTCAATCATTCTTTAGGGAAAAAACTTTCTAAGAAGGTTTATCAAAAACTTTGTGTTAGAAGAGATTTTTATTACATCATTATTACAATAATATATAACTACCTATGTAGTTATGATATAGTTGATCAGGTATGCCCGATCAGGTTGGTAAATAACCAACCTTACTTTGTATTTATTCATGTCTTCTTGCTTAATCAATTCACTAATTTTCTCTCATTTTTTCATCATGGTATCAGAGTGTCTCATTTCTAGGCATGTGCATTAAGTTGAGAGGTCAAAAAAAATTTAGAAGTAGGTGATTGTTGAAGATTTCTTCATGCTCCATTTTTTTGAAGGCCAATTGATGTTTGTCGGGAAAAGCATCTGAAGGTTTGTTGTATATTTTCAAGAAACATGTGGTAGTCTGGAATCTGATCCAAGTGTATTCTCATAGTGGAATAGCATGAAAGGATCTTACCAGATAATTTTGAATGATGCATCGACAAATTCAGTGACAGAGAAACAGAAAAAATATAAACATGTAAAAGGAATAAATCTTTATTGACTGGAAGATGGGACTCTTGTGTGACATGGTTGTTGTATGAGGAGAGTCACTTAAGCAGAGACAACATTCAAACAACAACCTGAATGCACATGTTAAAGCCATGAAAAGGAGGAATGCATGAAAATTCTAAAGGTGCAAATATCTTTGAATCTTCTACAATTTTTGTTTTGAGTAGACATATTTTTATCTCTACATTTAAGATTCAAACTTCAGAGAATTTGTATTTTTTATTTTCTAAAAGAAAAAAATAGAGTTATGAGTTAGAACATAGTTATAAGGATAATTTAGATAAAGCCAAAATGGCTCCTAGTACACCTAAATTCCTCCTACCCAACTACCAACACCTGAAGGGTGAAAACTATGCTGCCTAGAAAACCAAAGTCCAAATGCAATTAGAATTTGAAGACCTTTGGGACATTGTTTTGGGGAATACAACCAAACCATAACATGTGGTGATGATCAAAGTAAATTTGACAAGGCCAACAAAAAATCCAAGTTAATCATCTTGTTTAGTGTGCCATATGAGATTCAACCTCACATTCACACTGCAACCTCTACAAAAGATGCATGGGACCACCTCAAAACTGTTTATGAGGCTAAAAACAAGAATCAAATCCTTCATCCGCAACATCAAATTCATTATCTCCAAATGAAAAATGGTGAGAAGGTAGAAACTTTCTTTAGAAGAGTTTTTGAACTGAGAAATGAACTTCAATTGTTAGGGGAAGAAGTCACAGATGACTCTCTTGTACCAATAGTCTTGAGAGCTCACTACCCCCTTCATTTAGAGTGTTTGTTACATGTTTACATATGGAACATAAAACACCCTCATTTGAAGAACTAGTCAACTTTCTTCAATAGGAAGAAGCAATGTAAGATCAAGCCCTTGTAGTAAAAACCAACACATCCACAACTCTCTAGCACAGAAGATTCGGCCACCTCAACATTGGTTATCTTCTTGCATTGAGTAAGAGAAATATGGTGAGAGGAATTCCCTATATTCAAAAATCTGAAGTTATCATCTCACATTCTTTTTTTGGGAAACAACATAGGGCTCCTTTTCCTACTACAAAAAACTGAGCCTCCAGTCCCTTAGAATTGGTTCACACCGATCTCTATGGGCCTATGCCTTGTAGTCATCAAAATTCCTAGTATTTTCTTCTCTTTATGGATGATTTTACAAGAAAAATGTGGGCCCATTGTTTGGCTCACAAGAGTGAATCCTTGGAGAAATTCAAGGAGTTTAGAGCTCTTGTAGAATGGTCATTTGGTCAAACTCTCAAAGTCCTTTGCTTAGATTGAGGGGGGAATTCACAAGTAAAGAATTTGGAGCTTACTTGCAAAAACATGGAATACAGAGATAGTTGACCATTGCACATACACCACAATAGAATGGTGTTGTTAAGAGGTGAAATCGTACTATTTTTGAAATGGTGCAATGCATGTTGAAGGATACAGATCTTGCTCCTACATTCTGGGTTGAAGCAGTTCACACAACAATGTATTTTTTGAATCGAGCACCCACCAAAATGCTTGCTAATATCACACCAGAGGAAGATTGGACTAAAAAAAATCCCTCCATTTTATATTTCAAATTTTTTGGATATACTACCTTCATGCATGTCCCCAAGGTTTAGAGAACAAAATTGGATGCTAAGTGAGTAAAGTGCATCTTTCTTGGATATAGTTCAAAATCAAAGGGATATTGGCTTATGGATATAGTGAAAAAGAAGGTATACATTAGTAGGGATATAGTCTTTGATGAGGAATTTTGTAGCAGCACCTATTCCTCTCCATCACCTGTATGTTCCCAAGCACCATAGTTACTCAAACTTGCTAATGAGGAAGTTGTAGAAGAGAAAGAACTTGATGACGAGAAGATAGTTGATGAAGAGACTCTAGATGACATTTTGTTTCCATTGGACGAATTTCCTCCTCTCACCTCCATCCTCATCTTCTATACACAAGATTCCTAAGTGGTATCATGCCACCATAAAGTATGCTAAATATGATGCAGTTGTTGAAAAATCTTTTCATGGGTCGAAGACTCACAAAAAGTCTTGTGAAGAAGTAAATATGGCCCTTATTTGTACAATTATGTAGAGTTCCAAACCTAAAAGTGCAACAAGCTCTTGAGTCACCACCTTGGAACGATGCTATCGATGTTGAATATCAGGCACTTCCAAGGAATCATACATGGGAACTTGTTGATCTTCCACCATGGAAGAAGGAAATTGGCTGCAAATTAGTTTTCCAGATCAAATACAAGGAAGATGGTAACATTGAAAAGTATAAGGCTCAACTTGTGGCTAAGGGCTATGCACAAAAGGAAGGCATTGATTATGATGAGACTTTTTCCCTTACAACAAAGATCAAGACTATCCATATGGTATTAGCTATGGTAGCACAATTTGGGTGGAAAGTTCACCAGATGGATGTCAAGAGTGCCTTCCTTAATGGAGATCTCATGGAGGAACTCTATATGACTCAACCAGAGGGATACACAACACCTAGGAAACAACACAAAGTATGTAGACTTATCAAATCCCTCTACGGTCTTAAACAGACTCCTCAAACCTGGTATATCAAGATCGATGATCATCTCCTTAACCATGGATTCATCAGGAATCCATATGATCCTAATCTTTACCTCAAAGAGAAAGGGGGGAGATTGTCATTCTAATTTTTTATTTTGACGATCTAGTCATCATGAGGAGTTCTTTGGAGATGATTAATGCAATGAAGAATTATCTCAAACGGTCGTTTGACATGACAGATCTCAGGCTCTTGCATTATTTTATTAGACTTGAAGTGTGGCAAAAGAAGAATCAAATATATGTTTCTTAGAAGAAGTAAGCCAAGAAAAAACTCAAGAGATTCAACATGGAAGATTGCAAACCTATGTCAACCCCTATGGATACATGTTTACAACTTTCTCTCCATGATCCATCTGCCTAGGTGAATGCTACTCTTTATTGCTAGTTGATTGGGAGTCTCATCTACCTGAACTATACCAGGTCGGATATCAGTTTTTTTGTCAATTATCTTTCTAGGTTTATGCAAGAAACTAAGGTTGTTCGTTGGAAGGAAGCAAAGAGGGTTTTGAGGCACATTCATGGTACAATGGCATATGGCTTGGAATATAAGTAAAATGTAGATTTTTCATTGTATGGATACATGGATGTAGACTATGCAGGTTCATTGGATGATAGGAAGTCTACTTTAGGCTTCATTTTCTTTTTGGGATCTAGTCCAATTTCATGGGGGAGAAAAAATCAAACCACTATTGCTTTCTCTTCCACAGAGGCAGTATATTGCATAGCAAGGGGGTTATCTATAAGGCAATGTGGTTACATCACATTTTGAAAGGTACGGGTGTTCCTAATACAGGTCCTACCACTTTGTTCTATGACAATCAGAGTGTGTTGAAGCTTGTTCACAATCCAATATTCCATGAGTTTACCAAGCATATTGAGGTTCAGTCCCATTATATCCATGAGCATGTTCAACAACAGAATATATAGCTACAGTTTTGTCTAACTCAAGAGCAGCATGCAAACATTTTTACCAAATCACTTGCAGCTATGAAGTTCAAGGCTTTCTAAAATTTCATGATTTGGTCTTTTGAGCATATGAATTAATAAGGGGGGTGTTAGAATAGTTTTTTATTACATCATTATTATAATAGTATATAACTACTTATGTAGTTATGATATAGTTGATCGGGTATGCCCAATCAAGTTGGTAAATAAACAACCTTACTTTGTATTTATTCATTCCTTCCCGATTAATCAACTCACTCATTTTCTCTCATTCGTTCATCACTTTGGAAAAATTACCTATTGTTGAGAAAGGGTATCTCAAACTTGATAGTGTAAAAGGCATTGACTTTCGGTTCATCGGGCTAATAGGCATATGTCAGCAGGACTTCATGGCGTGTCTCCTCAACATCCTAATAAGCTTTTCAAGCTTTGGGCTTTCATTCATTGGGTTGACATTATAATGTCAGAAGGATTTGGTCTAGAGTCTCTTGGACATAATGATGAACTACGAGAAGTTTTTCATGGAAGTGACAGGTCAATGTCAAAGGGATTCACTTGGCAGTCCCTTCGACATTTTGATGAGTGGTGGTGTCACCCATCCTGTGATGCTCTTCATCAACCTATGTGGGTGTGCAAGCCATCCCATCACCCCCACAATGGTGATTGAGGAGGATTTTGGTGGTGCAGTATAGATCCCATCCCGTGATGGCCAGATGAGATGAACAACGGGTTGGTGCTAAAGCTTCATTGGGGAGATGGAGACATATTGGAGGGAGTCATCATAGAGTCTCTTCTATATTCTGATGGAAGGGGCTAACAGTGGTGAATGGTTGTGAAGAACTCTTCATTGTAGGGAATTATGGATTTTTTCAAGACATTGGTGATGGCCCCTTTGACATACAAATAAGGTGGGACCAAATGATGGTGATGGTAACGGCTATGATCTAGTTGATTTGATGGTGCCTACTAGCCCATGGCACCTTTGGTGGGACCTAGCCTATACCTTATGGGGGAGTGGGTTATAGAGATCAAATAGTTTTTTGATCTGACGAAGGAGAAAGTACCTAGTGGGTCCTGAAGATACAAGTCGGAGATGTATTAGAGTGATAGCGAGGTTTCAAAGAGAAAGGCTTGAAGTCTCTTCGATGTTCCAATATGACTTCGATGGGGTAGAAGGTAATGAATGACATTAGAAGATTTTAATTAAACATTTGGAACATTTAATTGTGAACAGACTTTAGAAGAATTAATTAAATATTTAATATTTAATTGTGAATAGACTTTAGAAGAATTAATTAAATATTTAGAATATTCAATTGTGAATGGAATTTAGAAGAATTTTTAGAATAGAAGAATACTTAATCTTTATTTGAATAAAATATTCAAGCCAAGATTATGTGATAATTAATATAAATAAATCGTAATGTTTATTTAATTAATTAAGAAATGGATAAGAAAAGTGATTAAATAAACTTATTTATTTAATCAAAATGAAAGAATGAACAATATAAATAAATTATTTAGATTTATTTATACGTAGATTGAATTTAGAGATTTAATTAAATATTAAAAATATTCAATTAATTACCAGACTATTGTGATGTGACCATTTTTAAGTGTATACATTTTGCCCCTCTTTGAAGTGATGTGTTTTACACATTTCTTCAAAGAATTTTGAAATTTTCCCCAGATGCTAAATGTCAAATGTTGATAGGTATATGCCCCCTCAGACGATGAATCGATAAGATTTTGATTTTTGTGAATTATTTTTATGATTTTTAGATTTGTTGGAATTTTGCAATTTTTATGATTTTAAGATGTCGATTCATCATTCGAAAATTATGATGTGAAGAAATTGACGTGGAAAGATGTGAGATGAAAAATTGATGACCTAAATTTCCCTTGATGTGATAAAATGTGATAAAATGCCCCAATGTTGCCTTTAAATAGGTTAAAAATGTCATTTTCCATGTCATTTTCCCATTTTAACCTAGTAAAAAGTGAAATTTTTGAGCTCTGGAGTGAGAAAGATGGCACTTCTTACCTATCAGCACTGTTTTGAGCACATCCAATGACATCAGCGGCCGACACACTATGGACCCATGGTATGTACCCCGTTAAACTTTTGTTATTTGAAAATTTTCCGTTTAGGGCACGTTTTCCAACATTTATGGACCTTCATGCATTCTTTTAGTGCTCTTTAGTCTTTTTGCAGTGCCCTTATGTTTCCTGTAGCGCCCTTCATTCTGTAGCACCCATTAAGGGTTTTGTAGCACCCATGATGATTTTTGTAGCGCCCTTCATTTCTCAGTGCCCATTATGATTTGTGTAGCACCCATGAGAATTTTTGTAGTGCCCTTGATTTGATGTTGTTTTGTGTGATCAATTTGTTCCCAAGGTTGTTGGAAAACAAATAATAGCTTATAAATTTGCTTTCAAGTTAATGAAAAACAAATAGTTGTTTGATAAGTTTGCTTCTAAAGTTGTTAAAAACAAACAGGATTGTGATAAATTTATTTTCCATGATGATGAAAAACAAATAGGCTGATAAGTTTGCTTCTAAAGTTGTTAAAAACAAACAGGATTTTGATAAATTTATTTTCCATGATGATGAAAAACAAATAATTTGATATTCAGATTTGATTGATTTGTTGTGATGATTTGATATTGATATTTCTTTGACTTGATTATTCTTCCTATTCAACAGGAGAGATTGAGTGTCTTACAGTTATAGGAGAAATTCCCGAAGACATGGAGATTGATTCCACAGCTTGTACAGGTGGATAGAGATGTGATCAAGGCATGCGGACTGACCTCATTACTTGAGATGCCTGAGGTGCATCTCAATAGAGCCTTATTGATAGCACTTATAGAGAGGTGGCACAGTGACACAAACACCTTTCATTTGTCGATAGGAGAGATTATCGTGACTCTTGAGGATGTATATCGCATCTTGAGGATTCCAATGATGGGTGAGATAGTGAGATTTGACGGCCGGGAGGCAAGAGGTACTGATGCCTTGAGATGGATATTCAGAGATGATCATATTGCAAGATATTATATCTCATGGGTGGAGATGATGGTTTTGTATGCGCCTTTACCCTCTATACTTGCAGGCTTCATTGGAGGTGTTTTATGCCCCGACCATAGGTCAAAGGGTTTTGCAGTCGAGTGGGGTCATGTACTTGAGAGTATGGTGATGCAGGGTACATGATATGCTTGGGGATTATGCATGCTTGCACATTTATATGATGAGCTACACCATGTTGTGTACGGTTGAGGCCAGAGTTTAGCTGTTGGTTGTTTGCTTTTATAGATATGGGCATGGGAGCATTTTTTTGTTATGCGACCATTGACTTGTGGACAACGGCCTGTCAGTCGACTGTATAGATTTAGATAAACCAATGTCATTGCTCAGCTGAGGCTGGGCAAACTGGATCATTGGCAACATCTTCTAGATGATCTCGATATAGTATGCTAGCGACCTTATGTAGATTGTGAGGCATGGCTAGAGGATGCTAGGGAGATGCCCTATGTCTTTACTACCAGATATTTGATTGGTCATACCCCTGGGATTATTGAGAGGTTTCTTCTTGGTCGGGTGTGGTGACAGTATGGTCGGCCTCAAGGTATGCCACAGGGTTCTTCTCTTTATGCACATCAGCAACAAGAGCTTACAATGTGGGGTCCACGGATTTCATATGACACATCAGTGGCAGAGTTCACTAGTTTGGGAACACAGATGTGGGAGTATAGAGCTGATATTTTTAACGGGGGGATGACTCAAGAGTATGGTCAATATGTGTTGGAGCATCCTGCACCACAATTATTTGATCCTGATGAGCCTATCACTCCAGTTGTGAAGCAGAGACCACATATAGGAGGACATAGATGACAATGAGAGGTTGCTTCAAAGGGTGATGACTCCAAGGAGGATGATGATGATGAGTCAGATGGGGATGGTGATAGTAGTGGAGGAGGTGGCAGAGGTGGTAGAGGTAGTGGCAGAGGTGGTGGTAGAGGTGGTGGCAGAGGTGGACTGCGGATGAGACATTCAGCTCCATCATCTACAGTAGATCCAGTGGTGCCGAGTCAGATAGCTACCTTATAGAGTAGAGTGCAGAGCTTACAGGATCAGTTAGCATAGGTACAGGCCTTGGTTACACAGTTACAGGGATAGTTGACTATAGTTACGACTAAGAGAGATACAGCCAGACGGCAGGGTGAGCAAGCCATGGCCCTATCTGACAGTCTATAGAGAGTAGCAGTAGGTACCTCAATTGGTGACATGATGAGAGAAGTGACTAGGGCCACCTAAGAGGTAGAGTTCTATAGGACCAGGTATCATGATGTAGTGCCACCCAAGCAGAGAATGAGTTATACATAGTCTCGATCGACACATAGTCACTCTCGGGCTACCAGTAGGGGTGTATCTCAGCCATTACCTCCAGGAGGGTCATCAAGGGTAGGTGGAGCAGGTCCATCAGGTCCCAAACCAACACCATCAGAGGATAGCACTTCGTAGTGCATTTTGCATGATGTTTTATTGATACTCTGTTGAGATATTTGTATACTCACTGATATGATCCCATTTTTGATGATGTATATGTCATGCATAGTTGAAATCTTTTGTACATTTGACATTCATTTTTGAGATATATGATATGGAGTGATGATTTCTTATGTGATGAATGTGTCTATTTTCTATATGCACAATGTTTTATGTGATGGTTCCACGATGTTAATGCTCATGGTGTATATATATGCATGATTTTATGATGTGAAAATGAAAGTGCAATGTTATGATATGATTGCAATCTATTGATGAATTATTTTAGGAATATGAATGTGAAATGATGGATGGTAGAATTTATGAATGCCCATGAATATTTTGATTATGATATATGCCTTGTTTTTATGATTTTCTTTATGAATGTCAAAATGTACTTAGTCATTTATTGGAAAGATATGAAACTTTGATACTTTGCCTGCTTTCGAGAAAATCTATAAATGAAAAATGTAGATTCTAAAATGAATGTAATATATACTAACCATGCAGGATATCTATACAATATTTCCATTCTGAGAGCTTATTTGTGCTTTTTATGTCATCATAGAGCATTGAAATGTTGAAAGTTAATATAAGCATCAAAGGGTATGTTAGCACTAGTGATGACCTAAGTATTGCTTTCATGATTTTTGATATAGCAAGATATTACAAGCATCGAGGTATAATTGAACCGAGATGACCTAAGTATCGCTTACATAAACAGACAAGAGTTAACCTGTTTCCCATGCAAATTCTGAAATGTCATCATTGATACTTAGTAGAGCATGTCTCGCGACCAATTTGCATAGTACTAATGATTTACTCACAAACAATAGAAAAAGAAAAATCATACTCCTTCCTTGCTTTTCTAGTTCAATACATCATCGAATTGCTCCAGAGATATGATAGAAAATCAACCAACAATTCAAATTTTGCTTAAAGTATTCCAAAAATTATTCAGATTAAGATCATCCAACTTGGTTATCAACATTGATATTTGTTTTTTGATTAACGTTGTTTTGACAATGTTGTTTGATGTCATTGGCATTGGGTAATCATTTTGGTGTTGTGGTTGATTTGATGCGTCAATGTATGTTGTGTTTTGTCAAACTGTCATTTGTCCATTTGTGATGTTCTAAAAGCCCATCGCCCCTCACTTATTTTATTCTGTGTTTCTGCCCCTAGTGTAAACACAATCTAATTGTTAAGGATATGTACAAATTTCATCAAGCCATGATGAAACACAAGAATTCCCGTTGCATGATATGGATATGATAGATATGTACAAATGATAGATATGGATAGATGATGCCATAAAGCGAATGCAAGACATAATCTAATAGATAGAGGAGCCCATTTTGATCACAAGTAGTGCCTATTTTCCATGTTTTCACCATTTTTTACCGCACTTTTTTTTAATTTTTTGTATTTTCTCGTGACTTTTCCGATTTGTTTGCATTTTGTGACTTTTCTCGATTTTTTTGTATTTTTTAGGACTTTTTCTAATTTTTTTTATTCGTATTACAGAATTTCTTCAAATTAATGTTGTTGATCGGCTCTTCAAATAGGTCCCCTTCTAATGTAGATAACTGATATGCACCAGAACCATATGCTGTAATGATGACAAATGGACCAAGCCAGTTTGGTTCAAATTTTCCTTTCTTTTCTTTGTCTTGCTGATTACATGGATTTTCTCTCAAGACTAAGTCACCTACTTGAAATGTCTATGGTTTAACTTTGTGATTATAGCTATGAGATATAACCTATTGATAACCCTTCAAATGGTCAGCTACATGTTGACGTCTTTCATCTAACAGTTCTAACTCTTGCAGACAAGAAACTCTGTAGTCTTCATCATTTATCAATCCTTCTGAGACCCTAAGTGAAGGTATTTCAACCTCTAATGGTAAGATCACTTCTGGCTCCATATACCAAGGCATATGGGTAGCTCCTATTGGTGTTAATGCTTGTTCTATATGCCCAATAAAGTCGGATTTAATCGACATGCCAATCACAACTCCATTAATCATTTATCGCTTTCAAGATCTTCAAGATTGTTTTGTTTGAAGCTTCCGCTTGACCATTTCCTTCTGGATAGTAAGGTGTAGAGAACCTATGTTGGATGTGAAATCTTTCACAAAGTTCATCAACATCCCGATTCTTGAAAGGCCTCCCATTAGCAGTAATGATAGAATTAGGAATTCCATATCTACAAATGATGTAATTCAGAATGAATGAAGAGATTTGTTTACCGGTCACAGTCATCAAAGGAACAACTTCGATCCATTTTGTAAAATACTCTGTAGCTGTGATAATGAATTTATGCCCATTTGATGATGAAGGATGAATTTTTCCAACAAGATCTAGTCCCCACTAAGAAAAAGGCCATGTCGGAGTGAAAGGCTGTAGTTCCTATGCAGGTGCATGAATAAGATTCCCATGGATCTAGCATTTAGAACACTTCTTGACAAAAGTAAAAGAATCTTTCTCCATGGTAGGCCAATAATATCCCATTCTAACAAGTTTCTTGGCTAAGGTTAAACCACTTGAATGAGTTCCACAAATACCACCATGAACCTCTTGTAAGGCTTGTTCAGATTCATCACATTCAAGACATCGAAGAAGCATACCATCAAGACCACATTGGTAAAGGATATCAGTGATCAAGTTATAACGAGATGATTGGTGTATGAAATTCCTTTTTTGGTTTCAGGATAAGTCCAGAGGTAAAATTTTATTTTTCAAGTAGGTATAAATCTTACCATACAAAGGTGAATCAAAACCGATTAAATGGCATATGACTTGGGTCTCTAGATTATCATAAGTAGGAGAAAACAATTGTTCCACCAAGAATTCATATCATTTTTTTATTTTCTGGTAATCGGCAAATAAGGAAGCACCAGCCATTGCATCCGCAGCCTTATTATCAATCCTCGGGATTTGTGAAAACTTGATTGCCATTAAAATACTTTTTTAAAATCATCCGCCATGTTCTTATAAGGTAGTAGCTTATCATCTTTAGTCCTGGATAACTACCATTGATTTGATTAGCTACGTTGTGAACCACCGTGACTTTCTCACCAGAACTACTAGTCTAATGCTATCTTCATTCCTGTGAGCAATGCTTCATATTCAACTATGTTATTTGTGCAGGGAAACATCAACCGATATGATTTTGGGATGGTATGTCCTTCAGGTGAAACAAAAAGAATCCCTGCCCTCGAGCCATGTTGGCGTAAGATCCATCAAAGTACAATGTCCATGATTTCCGAATTGTTGTTGCAAGACATCTCAGATCAGAAATCTAATGTGACAGTTTTTCTTCTGTAAAGGTAAGCGGCTAACCGATCTACAATGACCTCGTCTTTTATAGCTCTTCGATCTACATAGTGAATGCCAAACTCACTTAAGATCATTACCCATTTTTCAAGTCTTCCTGTTAAGGTAGCTTTGCTTAAGAGGTATTTTAGTAGATCAATTTTGGTTATCAGCTTAACTGTATGAGCCAACATATAGTGGTGAAACTTTTGAGAAGAAAACACTACTGCTAGGCAATCTTTTTCAATGAAAGTGTAGTTTAATTCATGACTTGTTAAAGTTTTGCTGATATAGTATATGGCCCTTTCTTTTCCTGTAGAATCCTCCTGTGCTAGTAACACTCCCAAAGATACTTTTGTTGCTGAAATATAAAGTATGAGTGGCTTTCTTGGAACTAGTGGAATTAGGACTGGTGGATTCATAAGATATTGTTTGATCTGATTAAATGTTGCTTCACGCTTTTCCTCCCATTTGAATGGGACATTTTTATGCAATAGATGTGTAAATGGTAAGCTTTTGTCTGCCAAATTTTGGAGCTTATTAAATCTCCTTAATGGATTTGTAGTCATCCTGCAAATGATTGAGCCACCTCGATATTTCTCATGGTGGTGGCATGTCCATTATAGCTTGTACTTTTTCTGGATCAACCTCTATGCCCCTTTCTGAAACAATGTATCCTAGGAGTTTTCTAGATGTAACGCTGAAGACACATTTCTTTGGATTGAGTCGAACATTGAACTTCTCCATTTTGATAAAGATCTTTGACAAGATTTCGAGATGTCCTTCTCTTGTGTTAGATTTGGCAAGGAGATCATCGACGTAATCTTCCATGAATGTATGCATCATATCATGAAAAAATGTTTTGTCATTTCCCGTTGGTATGTAGCTCCTGCATTCTTTAATCCAAATGGAATTACGTTCCAGCAATAGGTACCCCAAGGGCACATGAACACTATTTTATCCTGATCCTCTGGTGCAATTTTTATCTGGTTGTATCATGAAAATCCATCCATTAATGAATACATTGCATGGCCAGTAGTTAAATCAATAATCATATCTATGTTTGGCAAAGGGAAGTCATCTTTCGAAGATGCTTTGCTCAAATCTCTGAAACCTATACAAATTCTAATCCTTCCATCGGGCTTTGAAATAGGTACGATATTGGAGATCCATTCTGCATAGTCAATAGACCAAATGAATCCAACATCTAAAAGCTTCTTTAACTCTTCTTTAACCAATAATGCAACATGTGGATGCATTTTTCTGAGTTTTTGTTTTATAGGTTTTGCCCCCATATTTATAGATAGATGGTGCATTATCAGATTAGGATCTAACCCTAGCATATCAGCGTATGACCAAGCAAAGTTAATTTGATTCTCTTTTAAGAACTTTGTGAATTTTAGTACTTCTTCCATTGTTAATGACGCCACAAGTTGCAATATTTTTGGTTACTTTGTTGTACCTATGTTGGATTGGATTATGTTGGCTCAACAGAAGATCTTTCTTGGAGGAACAGTTTTGGGAAGAGTATCATTTCTCATCCTTCAAGGCTCTAAAAAGGTTTTCACCGCCTGATTCACTTCCTTTATTTTTTCTTTGTTGTGATTTCACATCATGGTTTTTCGGTTTTCACCAATAGATCCATCTTTTACTGATTTATTTGCACCTAAGATACTTTGACACCTCCCTATCAAAATCTTGAGTATGAGATTCTTTGATGAAACACTTGTTTTCTTGATTAGATGAACAAAGGAAATTTACAATATCCTCATCATCATGGAATGTAGGGATATGGATAGGTGCATCGTTGTCCCAATCAATAAGTTCTGGGTAGACTAAAGGTATAGGATCATTAGGTTGGGTAAGGTCTTGAGCTGTCAAAGTCATGATATGGTTGTCATCTTCATGATGGACAAGGTCTATGATGGTATTCTCTTGTCAATTATCAATCTCGTTAATATATGAATCGTCCTCACTTGAGTCATGATCGCTTTATAAAACATAATCAAGTGGAGGCCTTGAGCCCTGCCCTTGTAAGAACATGGGTGTGAATTTGTGTATGACATCCACCCTTTTCTCTGTTAAGAATGTATCATTAGAGACATCATCCCATTCGTATTCATTAGAATCAGTGTCTGAATTGTTCTGCAATTGGAAAATTGATCCATAAAATTTTTGTAGTGTGACATTTTCATGGGATTTATCAGAAATTGATTCTCCTTCATGAGTTTGTTGTGCTCGTTGTGAAGTTAACTCTTCTATATTCTTACCATATCCAAGTCCTATTTTATCTTTTGGATACATTGAAATAGGTTGAATTGGCTCAATGATTCCTTCTTTTCTTTTACCTATAGGACCATTTCCTTCATATCCCATTCTTTGCATGATGATATACCCTTTGCCATATTGTTCGGTAGGTAACTTGAGGTGCAAGAGAGATTCATCTTCATCTTTGTCTAGCCAGCTTAGGATGTCCCTATCTTCGGCTTCTTCGTCGGTGGTGTTAGCTTTAATGAATTGTCCATCAAACTTCGTGATTGGCACAGAAGCTTGGGATGTAGAGGCTATTGCGATCTTTTGATTTAATAGGGTCAGCTGACCATGTGACCTCAGAGAAAGAGGTAATCTAGAAAGGGATAGCGAATATTCGCCTATTCCTTTGTCTTTTAAATGTAGCTTGGTGTCAAAATTCTTTGTCAATTCTTGCAATTGGCCTTGTAGATTGGAAGAAGGAGCAGTAAGAGCCTACCTATTGTGCGGCACAAAGGCATCTTGAGTTGCTCGGAGATTTGAACAAGTTTGGGTACTATTGTAATCAGCTTCTATAGTTATTTCTTATCCATCATACAAAAACTTGAGGCATTGATGGTACGTTGATGGTACTTCCTGCATATCATGAATCCATGGATGACCCAAAATTATGTTATAGGAAAGATCACGATCTAGAACGTGACAAAAGGTATTTTTCACAACAGGTCCCACTCTGATAGGTAGCATTATTAGTCCTTTAGAAGATCTTTCTTCATCATCATATGCCTTGATAGTTATTTTCCTTCATGGATCAATGGAATTTTCTGATATTCCTAAAGCATGTATTAGCTTTAAGGTACAAATTTTTAAACCGGCTCCTCCATCTATCAAGACACGTCTGATTCGGTGTTTATGGATCATGACTTCTAGATAAAACGATGAATTATGCGGGTGTGTCATGGAGGCATCATCTTTTTTGGAGAATGAAAGACAAGTGGGGGAAGACAAATGTCCCACCATGGCTTGAAATTTATCTACATCCAAATTAGTGTCTATGGTTGTGTTTACAAGAGCTTCTTCTAAAATATTCTTGTGTACGGGGGATATTTTGAGAAGTTCAAGGATGGAGATTTGAGCTGATGTTTTTCTCAGTTGATAAACTAGATTATAATGACTTGGAGAAGGAATAGCTGCCTTAGATGAACTTCCTTTTAAGACAACTTTTTCTTGTCCTCTCATAGTCACATTAACGTGTTGATATTCTTATTTTTCCTTGATTTTGATAACATTAACCTATTGATCATTTGCATAGATGTGGTGGATTATGTTGTTTTCAACATTATTTATACTTTTCGCTTTGGTATCTAATGTTTCCCCCTTTTGATAGTTTGGTAAAGGATATTTGAATGCTTGATGATCATCATTGGTATGATGTCCTTCAACTGTGACAGTACCATTGTCAATTAAATCTTATACTAGATTTCGCAAGGCTTGACAGTTATTTGTTCTATGCCCTTTACATTAATGATAATTGCAATAATACGAGTCATTCCATGATGGTGGTTTGACTTGTGGCTCATAATCTGTTTATGGCGGTAAGGTGATAACCTTACTATCGAGAAGCTCCTTGAGAGTAGACTCAAGAGATTGACCCAAAGTGGTAAAATTCTGTCGATTTGAAAAGAATGGAGGTCTTGTTAGATTTGATGTTTGGGTATTGCCAAGATTTTTATTGAAATTACCACGATTATCCTTGGTGTTTTGATTGGTCATGCTTTCTTGATTGGAGTTTTGTCCTTGTTGATTGTTGTTTCCTTGTTGGTGGGTATTTCCTTGTTGGTTAGTTCATGGAGCACTTGATAGGTTGAAGATAGATGGTCTTGTTCATAGATTGTTTGCATCCACTATACCATCATTGACAACATTTTTATTTTTTTTCCAAAACCTTGTTTTATCATTGTTGTTATGGTTGAATGAACTTGGATTATCAATTTTTATCACTCCTCTTGACCAAGGCCCCTTTAATGGTAATTGTGTCTTCAATCAATTTTCTAAGTTATGAGGACAATGAAGATTGGGCCTATAGCTTAATTCTGATCTAGGGCTATCAAGAAAGACATCCGCATCTTATTTTTCAGGAATAGGACAGAATATCGTAAAACAATCTTTCTCCATCTTTTCAAAGTCAGTAGTGAAAGATTCCCCTACTTTTTGTTTCACTTTACAAAGATCAAGCATGGTTATCTGGTGTTGGATGTTGTAGGCGTATTGTGATATAAACTAATTTATTAACTCCTCAAAGGTTTTGATGGGGGGAGTGATCTTTGAAAGCCACTCCATGGATTGTCCACCCAGACTTCATGGAAACAATCGCATTAAGTAGGTATCTTCATAAGCGAATTCTAGACTCATATTTCAAAAATCTCTCACATGTTCAATAGGGTCAGTTTTCCCATTGTACCTATCAAATTTAGGGATTTCGAAATGTTTTGGAAAAGGGATCATTTGAAGACTCCTATCAAATGGATAAGGACATATGTCATCCAAAACATACTTCTTTGTTGCACCCCCTTGCATTTCCTTTATTATCCCTTGTAATTCTTTTATATGTTGAGTAAAGGCACTAAAATCATTAGGAGGAGTTTCAGGATTCTCTTTAATTCCTTCTATATCAAAATCGGAAGGTAACTTAGCTCCTTGATTAGCTAATGAAAGGAAATATCTTTCTTTGTTTCATTCTAAAATCCTTTCCATAAAAGTATGGAATTGTGGATCCTACTCTGCTTCTTGAAGTTTTTCTTCTGTTATCTCTTCAATATGAAATGGATTTTCTTCCTTCTCACTATTATCACCCATTTTTCTTGTGGTACTTTCTCTTTCATCTTTTTCTATGTGCTTTCGAGATCTTGTGACAACAGGAATAAGCTTTGCCCCAAATTCTACTAACTTTTGATCAAAAGAATGAAATAGTGCAAATTTTTATGGTTTATGAAAGTCAGGATAGAATGAAGATTATATGACTTAAAAGATTTCTAGTCTTTAGCTCATGTTTTCCCTGATTGAAAGGATGAAAATCCTGTTTGTGGGAAATTAAACAAAAGATTAAGAAAGAAAAAATGATTTTGCACTTTATGAAGTTTGATCGTACCTTCGTAAAAAGATGGATTTGTGATAAATGCCTAATGTGATTGAGTTCTCTATTGCAGAAATTGATTTGGAAGAGTAGAATATTCAATTGCAGGTTGGGGAATATAATAAGAATGAATATGCTGACTGTGGTTGTGCCTTTGAGAAAGGGCTCTTCTTTGAAAGAAAGCTCATGAGTATAATGGTTCTACAACATAATCATCAGTGAAACCTCTAACATAGTCATGATATCGATGGATAAAGGTTCTATGTTTAAGTAAAACCTTTCAACTTTGGTACAAGAATCGTCTTTTCTTCAATAGTTTCTTGTAGCTAAGTGGTTTCTTTGGCTTTTTGATTCATTTGAGAATGGATTTCTTAACAAAGGTTGTGGATTTCCAATCTCTTAACATGAGAGTAATCAATATAATTATGAGTTTTGGATGATCTTTACTGAATTAATGTTTTGAAAACACATCAAGTTGTAGAATAGTTGTTTTAAGTCTTATGCTAAACATCAAGTGTATGATCAATTTTTTTTTCAAAAATTGTTTTCACAAGTTTTACACATGACAGATAGTTCAAGCAGACTCACTCTTAGTACTCAGGTAGGTCACCATAATAATCAACAGCCCACATCTTAAAACTGTGTCGACTCACATAGCTGTGTCACCCCCAAAGGGGCACCCGTGTTTTTGTCTTTTCCAAGCGCATACTCAAAGTGACGGAAGTGGATACCAAATCCCCTGAGCAAACGGTCCTTGGTAGTTATATGGTGAGTATCTTGGGGGTAGATTCTTCCCTCCCCTGCACTATGATTATTATGATGTTTGGAAATTGAATTCAGCTGGATACTACACTAAGTTCGTAGTAAGGGTTTTCGTTCAGTGCGGCAATAATAAACTCCCTCAGGAGACCTCCCAACCTTTAGAACAACGGCTTTGGGGATGTTATCTTACACACTACCATCAAATGGGATTTTCATCGACCATCCACATTTGATTAAAGTGGGTTGGAAAACTTGGCTTTAGTTGTTCCCACTTAGGTCGTTCTTGTAGGGTGAGTACTTTTTCCCACTATGGCAGGCCTTCTAAGAGGTATTAACAAAGCTTAAAATTGCATGAAATAGAATAGATGAGTCTGGCATTTTGATCACCCAATTAAGGGGGGAGCATAGGCCTATCACCATTTAATCAAAGCAAGCAAGAGTTCAATTTTAAGCCCAAATAAACAATTTTCTATGCTAGGTGAAGATATTGCTTCACAAAGACATGGAGTTCTTTTTAATCCAAAATAGAAAATGAAGTGACTACCCTAGGATTGATTCATTCCAATTAAGTGACTATCCTAGGATTGATTCATTCTAATTAAGTGACTATCCTAGGATTGATTCATTCTTTTAAAGCTCTTACTGGCTGCGGTCACGTCGGATCTAGTCAAATTTTACTTAAGTCAAAAATTTTAGTTGCATATTTACAAATTCTATGCTAAGAAAAAGAAATGCGATAAAACAGACATCAAGAGTGCTAAAATAGAAATAGGCGTTGCAGGATCAGTAATGGGCGCTATAGGATCAGTAATGGGTGATGCAGGATTAGTAATGGGCATTGTAGGATCAGTAATGGATGTTGTAGGATCATTAAAGGGTGCTATAACAGAGTTAAAGAGTGCTAAACTGGGTCTGAACTACATTGAAGCATGTTTAATGTGATAATACGCTCTTTTAGTCGTAACCTATCAAAAAATTCTACAAAAAGATGTTAAAATTGGGGCAAGAGCCCCACGGTGGGCGCCAAAAATATGTGTGGGAAATGTTAGTATCAAAATGAGATAAAAAAACACACCAATGCAACATTAAACTAAAGAAAACTAAATAAAATGAAATCAAAGAAATCAAACAGAGCTTCTTCAGAATCGTTCCATTGTCCTCTATCTCCAGTGATTTGCTTGAAGCTGCAACTCTCAGATTGTGTAAGCAAAGCTTCTCAGAATGGAAACCTGTAGAACGAGTATGCAAAGGGAGAGGACTTCTCTATCCTATATGCTGGTGGAGTGAAATTTTGATATACAGATATGCATAGGGGCTATGGATTATAAATGCTATTGAAGCTATGATATGAGGATGATAGGCCATGATATGGATTGCTAATATGCTAAGCTATGGTATGATATGATTCTAGAGGCTATGGATGTTGGAAGGCTGATTGACTATAGTTTTCCTGTATGAAAGCTTCTCCTATTTTTGAAGACCCGGCAGTCCTTTTTATAGATTTTTACAGGCAAGAGCCTATCTGGAAAAGATCAATGGCTATGAGATTGTCTAGTAATTTAGAATGGTGAGAGATGGAGAGGTTGAGAGGAAGATGGAAGATGTTGGGAGGTTGGAGAGAAGAATGGAGGTTTGTCTTCAACCCATGGGAACAACTTTTCTCAGAAACAGAGAAATTTATTATTTTTTTGTTTTGAAGTTGTTTCACGGTTGTTGTTGATAATCCAAATTAAATAAATAAATTTATTTAATTTTATGTGAGTTATGTGGGTTTAAAACAATTTTGAAATATTTGATGTTAATAGACATTAGAAGATTTTATTAAATATTTGGAATATTTAATTGTGAACAGACTTTAGAAGAATTAATTAAATATTTGGAATATTTAATTGTGAATAGACTTTAGAAGAATTAATTAAATATTTAGAATATTCAATTGTGAATGGAATTTAGAAGAATTTTTAGAATAGAAGAATACTTAATCTTTATTTGAATAAAATATTCAAGCCAAGATTATATGATAATTAATATAAATAAATCATAATGTTTATTTAATTAATTAAGAAATGGATAAGAAAAGTGATTAAATAAACTTATTTATTTAATCGAAATGAAAGAATGAACAATATAAATAAATTATTTAGATTTATTTATACGTAGATTGAATTCAGAGATTTAATTAAATATTAAAAAATATTCAATTAATTACCAGACTATTGTGATGTGACCATTTTTAGGTGTATACAGAATTAAATCTATTTTCATGTGCAAGTGGAAAAAGCTAGAGGATGGGACATGAATGAGGATTAAATTAATCAAAGGTCAATTAATTTAATGAGAGATTAGATGATGTGACAAATTTGACTTAGATTTGTGGGTTCATTTAAATCAAAGATAAGAAGAATATGATTTTATACTTAGTTAAATAAATATTTTGATTTATTTAGCTAAATGGGGTGATGTTAGCTTAAATTAAACAAGGTTTAATTTATTTAATTTAATAGACAGACTTTAGATATTTAATCAAATAAAGGGAATTATTTAATTAAATATGGACATAGGGTTAATTAGATCAGATAGATTGATTTAATCAAGAGAAAAAGACTTAATTAGATAAAATTATTTATTTAATTAAGAGAGGGAAATTGATGAATTTAATCAAATAAAGATATTTGATTAAATGGTTAGACTGAGGGATGATTTATGATGAAACTGTGTTAGTAGTTAGGATCAAGTATGTTGGTATATTTTCCATGTCTACATTTTGCCCCTCTTTGAAGCAAAGTATTTGTTACCTTGGTTTTAAAGAATAAACTGTCTCGATCAAACGCCAATTTTTTTTATTTTAAATTTTTCCTAGTGTTGCTTCAGTGAGATAAATATGTCGATATACTTCCCCCTCGAGAGATCAGATGAAAATTCTAATTTTTAGGTGAACTCGTGAAAAAGAAAAAAAAAAGAGGACAAGGTGCCTGACAGGTCCAGAAAGGCTTTGGGAGGCTAGAAAATGCAAAAAATGATGAAAAATGACCCTCAGATGGAAAAAAATGAGATCGGGGGTGTAAAACCCAAGCAAAAGGGCTAAACGAGGTCAAAAACCCTAATTTTTAGGCTTAAATAGGCCTCAAGGGACCACTTCCAATTCATTTTCAAATTCAACCTTAGGAGATTCTACAATTTTGAGCTCTGATACCTTGATGAGATGGCACAATGAGAGCTCCCCACGCACATTTCCAACCAAGTCCAGACGTATAAGAGGCTTCTTGGCACTGGACCACCAGTGAGTAAACTTGACCCAAGCTTATTTTATGTTTTCCGTGCTCATTTAATGCATTTAAAACTAGGTCTCTAGGTGCAGTGCCATATTACACAACTCAACATTTTTAAAATATGTTGCTATTGTTAGGTGCATCGCCATGGTGCACTTTAGAATTAGGGTTTCTTGTTAAAGTCTGATGCTATTACAAACTAGACCGCTGCAGTGCAGTTTAGAACTTTGAAGGTTCTAGAGGCATAGTTTGAAGTTTACAAATTGCACCGCCTTCACAGGAAGCAACACTGGGGTCATTCTGGGATGTCGGGACAAGCCTGATGAGACCATAAATTGTCTCATATTTTATCAAAGAAAATCATCTATTTCTTCTTAATGCATTAATGTTAAAGTGGATTTGAGTGATGATTGAAAGTTCTTTAGTTTTTTTAAAGTAGAATATAAAGTAAATGTTTGATTTATTTTTAGTAATTAAATGTGATCCAGATTGCCTCTAATATGTCTCCATGAAGTGTTTAAGATGATATAATGCAAATAAATTAGTTATTAAATAACTCATGGTAAGAAAAAGCCTCATTAGACACTTGTAGCAGAGAGCTCTACACTTGAGACAGTTAACTCCTAAAAGCTTTAGAAGGATTTGAAGAAGTAATGAGAAGATAGAGAAGACTCCCAATACACTCCTACATTCATGCAAAATCATGGAGCATCATTCATTCCTAAATTAATGGGATGAGTATCTGTTTCATGTTGAGTTCAAAGATCTCTCACAGTTATTACATTTCATGATCCCTTCTTCCACCAAAGATAACTCAAGTTACCACATCAATAAATTATTGTTGCATGATTACAGCATGTTATTCATGCTAAACATCAATGATTTTGTCAACTGAGCTGAAGAATAATTCTTTCATTCACGTTCAAACTTGAAGACTTCCTACAAATCAAGCACCCAAAATTTTTTAATAACATAGTCTTAGTAAAATGATGATATCTCCCTCATTTTTCAACAAAATTAAAAAATTGAAAATGATCTAGAAAGTAGACTTGAGGATATAAAAACCCTTTTGATAATTTGGCATGATTTGTAGAAGGGAAGGAGTAGTATTCGTCAGAAAATAACAAAGACAAAAGTGGCGTGATGGAGGACAACAACTTCAAGTTTCTTAAAGTTTTATAAATGTCCCCTCAAAAATAGGATCTTGGATCCACATTCTTAGTGGATTGATATAGAATATGAATTCTATAAATACAATGTAATCATTTGAGAAAAGAAGGGGATTAGAAAGGCTTGTTTTAGCCTAAGGAAATAGGATAGATCTAGTTTCATTTACCAACAATGTAATTCCAGACTTTTAGATTAAATTTGAATCCAAGAGAGTTTTTCATTTCCAGCAATTGTGAAGTAGTTTAGTCTTTTCAATTCATGCAATTTTTCCTTAGATTAGTTCCATTTCATGAAAATTTCCTTTCATGCAAATAGGATTTAAGATTAGTTCTCTTTCATACAACTTTACTTTCATGTAAATAGGATTTATTTATGCAAGTAGAATTGGTTGTCAAACAAGTTTTTTACTTTCTCTCTTGCATACAACCATGGACACCACCTTAGATTGATAAATTAAATGATGAGGATTACAATGACCCCATCATTTTTGGTGTTTTTGTCAGGGATAGGTGTCATTAGGGAAGGGAGAAAATTAGTTTGGCAGCCTTTTAGATTCAAAAGTTCCTCAAGAAAGATTTGTCTCTCAAAACCCCCACAAAATACCAGTTCTAAGGAAAACCCCCCTATCTATTTCAAAATATCCTTAGTTGGAGGACCATCACTCCAAATCCTAGCAAAGGATGTTTCTTTAAGGAAAGAATTGATGGATTATTGCTTGCAAAAGGTGTAGAATACAATGAAGAGATCTTATCTTCATTACAAAAGCTTGCAAAAAGGAGATATATTTGGAGACCTTTAAAGTCAAAGAATGGCTGCCCAATCAGATTTTTGAAGTCAATGGAGGGTTTCCCAATTAGATATTTGAAGAACAAGGAGTTTTTTTCAATCATGCATGCAATAGATCATAAGGAAGAATTGCAAGATCTCTACAATCAACCCATGTATTTTCTAGAATCAAAAATCATTAAGAAGGTTTCCACTAAAAAGGAAGCTGAAGCATTGAGTTTCAAAAAAATTGTCATCTTCTTTTCATTATCTTCTCTCAAAAAATTGAATGCATGGAAATATACTTTGAGAAAGGGAAGATATTATTTAGAACCAGTTAAGGGTTATGTATAACCTCTCTACATCATTAAGTAGAGTAGGTTAGGGTAGATTTGATTTTTGCAAATAAGTGCTTTGCACATCCTATTTCCTCTTCTCTTAGGTTGTAACCATGTAATTTTATATGCAATTTGTTGCTCTAAAAATTTGTAGAAAATGATTTGGCATTATGGATGACTGGTTAGTGCAGCAAAAATAATAATGAAGCAATCTGAGTTGGTATTCAATGTAAAATATTAGGTTGCAACTCTCAAAAGTTGAAGAAATTATTTGCATGCAGCATGGAGAAAGTGAACTACAATTCATGCATGATAGTTACATTGAAAAAAAAGATAAAATCAGGTATTTACTTTATTATTTTACTCTTATTCAACTTAAAGTTCTTTCATTTTACTCAATCCACTCAAAAGAAGAAGAAAACACCTAAAAGTAGTTCTAAAGATTTAAGGAGTAGTTTGAACCTATCTAGAGCTATTTTCGAACTATTCTAGAGATTTTTTGGAGCTTCCAGGAGTTTCAAGAGCATTTAGGAGCTGTCAGGAACTATTCAGGAGCTTTCAGGAGCTTCAGGAGCCTTCAAGAGCTCTCAGGAGCTCTTCAGGAGCTTTCAGGAGCTACCCAGAGAAACTAATAAAAAATGATGAATTTATAAAATTTTATGGCTTATTATGAGTTGCAGATGGACCTGCAACATTTTAGGTGTGGGGGAAATGATGAGACCATAAATTGTCTCATATTTTATCAAATAAAATCATCCATTTCTTCTTAATGCATTAATGTTAAAGTAGATTTGAGTGATGATTGAAAGTTCTTTAGTTTGTTTAAAGTAGAATATAAAGTAAATGTTTGATTTATTTTTAGTAATTAAATGTGATCCAAATTGCCTTTAATATGTTTCTATGAAGTGTTTAAGATGATATAATGCAGATAAATGAGTTATTCAATAAATCATGGTAAGAAAAAGCTTCATTAGACACTTGCAACAGAGAGCTCTACACTTGAGACAGTTAACTCCTAAAAGCTTTAGAAGGATTTGAAGAAGTAATGAGAAGATAGAGAATAATCCCAACACACTCCTACACTCATGCAAAATCATGGAGAATCATTCATCCCTAAATTAATGGGATGATTATTTGTTTCATGTTGAGTTCAAAGATCTTTCACAGTTACTACATTTCATGATTCCTTCTACAAAAGATAACTCAAGTAACCACATCAATCAATTATTTTTGCATGATTACAGCATGTTATTCATGCTAAAAATCAATGATTTGGTCAACTGAGTAGAAGAATAATTCCTTCATTCACATTCAAACTTGAAGACTTCCTACAAATCAGGTGCCCAAAAATTCTGAATAACACAGTCTCAGTAAAATGATGATATCTCCCTCATTTTTCAGCAAAATTAAAAACTTCAAAATGATCTGGGAAGTAGACTTGAGGATCTAAAAACCATTTTGAGAATTAATCATGATTTGTAGCAAGGAAGGATCAATATGCGTCAGAAAATGACTAAGACAAAAGTTGTGTGATGGAGGACAACAACTTCAAGTTTCTTAAAGTTTTATAAACGACCCCTCAAAAATAGGATCTTGGATCCACATTCTTAGTGGATTCATATAGAATATGAATTCTATAAATACAATTTAATCATTTGAGAAAATAAGGGGATTAGAAAGGCTTGTTTCAGCCTGAGGAAATAGGATAGATCTAGTTTCATTTAACAACAATGTAATTCCATATTTTTAGATTAAATTTGAATCCAAGAGAGCTTTTCATTTTCCACAATTGTGAAGCAGTTTATTCTTTTCAATTCATGAAATTGGTCCTTAGATTAGTTCCATTTCATAAAAAATTCCTTTCATGCAAATAGGATTTAAGATTAGTTATTTTTCATGCAACTTTACTTTAATTCAAATAGGATTTATTTCTACAAGTAGAATTGGTTGTCAAACAAGTTTTCTACTTTTTCTCTTGCATACAACCATGGACACCCCCTTGGATTGATAAATTAAATGATTAGGATTACAATGAGCCCATCATTTTTGTTGTCATTGTTGGGGATAGGTGTCATTAGGGAAGGGAGCAAATTAGTTTGGAAGCCTTTTAGATTTAGAAGTTCCTCAAGAAAGATTTGTCTCTCAAACCCCCCCAAAATACCAGTTCTAAAGAAAAAACCCCCTATCTATTTCAAAATATCTTTAGTTGGAGGACCATCACTCCAAATCCTAGCAAAGGATGTTTCTTTAAGGAAAGAATTGATGGATTATTGCTTGCAAAAGGTGCAGAATACAATGAAGAGATCTTATCTTCATTACAAAAGCTTGCAAAAAGGAGATATATTTGGAGACCTTTAAAGTCAAAGAATGGCTGCCCAATCAGATTTTTGAAGTCAATGGAGGGTTTCCCAATTAGATATTTGAAGAACAAGGAGTTTTTTTCAATCATGCATGCAACAGATCATAAGGAAGAATTGCAAGATCTCTACAATCAACCCATGTATTTTCTAGAATAAAAAATCATTAAGAAGGTTTCCACTAAAAAGGAAGGTGAAGCATTGAGTTTCAAAAAAAAATTCATCTTCTTTTCATTATCTTCTCTCAAAAAATTCAATGCATGGAAACATACTTTGAGAAAGGGAAGATATTTTTTAGAACCGGTTAATGGTTATGTATAGCCTCTCTACATCATTAAGTAGAGTAGGTTAGGGTAGATTTGATTTTTGCAAATAAGTTCTTTGAACATGCTATTTCCTCTTCTCTTAGGTTGTAACCATGTAATTTTATATGCAAGTTGTTGTTCTAAAAATTTGTAGCAAATGATTTGGCATTATGGATGACTGGTTAGTGCAGCAAAAATAATAATGAAGCAATCTGAGTTGGTATTCAATGTAAAAGATCAGGTTGCAGCTCTCAAAAGTTGAAGAGATTCTTTAGATGCAGCATGGAGAAAGTGAACAACTCATGCATGATGGTTACATAGAAAACTAAGATAAAATTATGTTATTTACTTTATTATTTTACTCTTATTCAACTTAAAGTTCTTTCATTTTACTCAATCCACTCAAAAGAAGAAGAAAAATATCTAAATGCAATTCTAAAGATTTAAGGAGCAGTTTGAACCTATCTAGAGCTATTTTGGAATTGTTCTGGAGCTATTCTAGAGATTTTAGGAGTTTTAGGAGCTTTCAGGAGCTGTCAGGAATTGTTCAAGAGCTTTCAGGAGCTTTCAGGAGCTACCCAAAGAAACTACTAAAAAATGATGAATATATTAAATTTGAAGGCTCATTATGAGTTGCAGAGGGACCTGAAACATTTTAAGTGTGGGGGAAATGATGAGACCATAAATTGTCTCATATTTTATCAAAGAAAATCATCTATTTCTTTTTAATGCATTAATGTTAAAAAGGATTTGAGTGATGATTGAAAGTTTTTTAGCTTGTTTAAAATAGAAGATAAAGTAAATATTTGATTTATTTTTAGTAATTAAATGTGATGAAAATTTCCTCTAATATGTTTCCATGAAGTTTTTAAGATGATATAATACAGATAAATGAGTTATTAAATAACTCATGGTAAGAAGAAGCTTCATTAGACACTTGCAGCAAAGAGTTCTACACTTGAGATAGTAACTCCAGAAAGTTTTAGAAGGATTTGAAGAAGTAATGAGAAGATAGAGAAGAATCCCAGCACACTCCTACACTCATGCAAAATCATGGAGCATCATTCATTCCTAAATTAATGGGATGAGTATTTGTTTCATGTTGAGTTCAAATATCTTTCACAGTTATTACATTTCATGATTCCTTCTTCCACCAAAGATAACTCAAGTTACCACATCAATAAATTGTTGTTGCACGATTATAGCATGATATTCATGATATAGATCAATGATTTGGTTGACTGAGGTAAAGAATAATTCTTTCATTCACATTGAAACTTGAAGACTTCCTACAAATTAGGCACTTAGAAATTTTTAAAAATGCAGTCTTAGTAAAACAATGATATATCCCTTATTTCTCAATGAAATTCAAAACTTCAAAATGATCTAGAAAGTAGTCTTGAGGATCTAAAAATCTATTTGAGAATTTTGCATGATTTGTAGCAGGGAAAAAGCAGTATGTGTTAGAAAATGACTAAGACAAAAGTGGCATGATGGAGGACAACAACTTCAAGTTTCTTAAAGTTTTATAAACGACCCCTCAAAAATAGGATCTTGGATCCACATTCTTAGTGGATTGATATAGAATATGAATTCTATAAATACAATGTAATCATTGGAGAAAAGAAGGGGATTAGAAAGGCTTGTTTCAGCCCGAGGAAATAGGAAAGATCTAGTTTTATTTACCAGCAATGTAATTCCAGATTTTTAGATTAAATTTGAATCCAAGAGAGCTTTTCATTTCCAGTAATTGTGAAGTAGTTTATTATTTTCAATTCATGCAATTGTTCCTTAGATTAGTTCCATTCATACAAATTTCCTTTCATGCAAATAGGATTTAAGATTAGTTCTCTTTCATGCACTTTACTTTCATGCAAATAGGATTTATTTCTACAAGTAGAATTGGTTGTCAAACAAGTTTTCTACTTTCTCTTTTGCATATAGCCATGGACACCGCCTTGGATTGATAAATTAAATGATGAGGATTACAATGAACCCATCATTTTTGGTGTCATTTCCGGGGATAGGTTTCATTAGGGATGGGAGCAAATTAGTTTGGTAGCCTTTTAGATTTAGAAGTTCCTCAAGAAAGATTTGTCTCTCAAAACCCCCCAAAATACTAGTTCTAAAGAGAAACCCCCCTATATATTACAAAGTATCTTTAGTTGGAGGACCATCACTCCAAATCCCAACAAATGATGTTTCTTTAAGGAAATAATTAATGGATTATTGCTTGCAAAAGGTGTCGAATATAATGAAGAGATCTTATCTTCATTACAAAAGCTTGCAAAAAGGAGATTTATTTGGAGACCATCAAAGTCTAAGAATGGCTGCCCAATCAGATTTTTCAAGTCAATGGAGGGCTACCCAATCAAATATTTGAAGAACAAGGAGCTATTTTCAGTCATGCATGCAAAAGATCAGAAGGAAGGATTGCAAGATCTCTCCAATCAGCCCATGTATTTTCTAGAATTAGAAATCATGAAGAAGGTTTCCACTAAAAAGGAAGGTGAAGCATTGAGTTTCAAAATTTTTGTCATCTTCTTTTCATTATCTTCTCTCAAAAAATTCAATGCATGGAAACATACTTTGAGAAAGGGAAGATATTTTTCAAAACCAATTAATGGTTATGTCTAACCTCTCTACATCATTAAGTAGAGTAGGTTAGGGTAGATTTGATTTTTGCAAATAAGTGTTTTGCACATGCTATTTCATCTTCTCTTAGGTTGTAACCATGTAATTTTCTATGCAAGTTGCTACTATAAAAACTTGTAGCAAATGCTTTGACATTATGGATGACTGGTTAGTGCAGAAAAAATAATTATGAAACAATCTTATTTGGTATTCAATATAAAAGATCAGGTTGCAACTCTCAAAAGTTGAAGAAATTCTTTGCATGCAGCATGGAGAAAGTGATCAACTACAACTCATGCATGATGGTTACATGGAAAACTAAAATAAAATTAGGTATTTTCTTTATTATTTTACTCTTATTCAACTTAAAGTTCTTTCATTTTACTCAATCCACTCAAAAGAAGAAGAAGAAAAACATCTAAAAGCAGTTCTAAAGATTTAATGAGCAGGTTGAACCTATCTAGAGCTGTTTTGGAACTATTCTAGAGCTTTTTTGGAGCTTCCAAGAGTTTCAAGAGCTTTTAGGAGCTGTCAAGAACTGTTTAGGAGCCTTCAGGAGCTCTTAGGAGCTCTTTAGGAGCTTTCAAGAGCTACCCAAAGAAACTACTAAAAAATGATGGATTTATTAAATTTGAAGACTCATTATGAGTTGTAGAGGGACCTACAACATTTTAGCTATGGGGGAAATGATGAGACCATAAATTGTCTCATATTTTATAAAGAAGACCATCTATTTCTTCTTAATGCATTAATGTTAAAGTGGATTTAAGTGACGATTGACAATTCTTTAGCTTGTTTAAAGTAGAATATAAAATAAATTTTTGATTTATTTTTAGTAATTAAATGTGATCCAAATTGCTCTTGTGTGAACCCCAATCCTAGTACCTACAAAATAACAAGAATAAACACCTTAAGTTAGATATTGCAAGCATGAACAAGGATTCCCCATGAAATCCATTTACAACTTCAAAATAGGAAAGAAAACAACAAAGAACACAATGAAACAAAGAAATGTAGATTTAATCCTAATTTAAATGTGCAAACACATGATCCCATGGGGGAATTGGTGCCAATTTGATATAAAAATTGGCCATTTCCCAATTCCTAAGATGCAAACTTGATATGTTGATGAGATTGATCCACTTTTGCTGATGAAGGATGAGAGCTCCAAGCCAAAATCTGCAAAAACCTAGCTAAGAACTCAATGGTGATGGATGAAAATGGCTAAGTATTTTAGCATAATAACTTTGCATAATTTGTGGATGATCAAATGAGGATATGAGCTCTTTATTTATAGAATTCCAAAATGGATGAATATCCAAATTTGAACAATGTGGGACTAACATTCATCCAATGGCATGATGCCACTTGTCAATATATGAATGGATGAAGGATGTGCAAGATTTGGGGATTGTGCCAATAAATGCATATTTTTGAATTTCAAATTTGTTGAAATGACTTGTAAGAGGGAAGGGAAAATGCAATAAATGCCACTTGGCTCAAGGCAAAGGACATGTAAGATGAAGTTATTGCCTTGTTGGATGTACATGTTGACTTGGAATTCTTTGAATTCAAATTGAGAGAATATTCCAAAAGATGCCTTGTGAGGAAAATAGGGATTTAATAAATGAATTAAATCTATTTTCATGTGCAACTTGCAAAATCTAGAGGATGGGACATGAAAAGAGATTAAATTAATCAAGGTCAATTAACTTAATGAGAGAGATTAGATTATGTGACTTATTTGACTCAAATTTATGGATTTATTTAGATCAAATAAGAGAGGAATATGACAAGAGATCAATTAAATAAGGATTTTGATTTATTTAATTAAAAGAGATGGTGTTAGATTAAATCAAATAAGGTTTTAATTTATTTAATTTAATGGATAGACTTTAGATATTTAATTAAATAAAATGAATTATTTAATTAAATAGGGATAATTAGATAAGATGAATTGATTTAATTAGCAAGAGAGAGTGACTTAATTAGATAAAATGATTTATTCAATTAAGAGAGGAATTTGATGAATTTAATCAAATAAGAAGATTTGATTAAATGGTTAGACCGAGGGATGATTCAGGATGAAACGATGTTAGTAGTCGAGATCAGATGCACAATGTCAATCAGTATATTTTACGTGTCTACATTTTGCCCCTCTTTGAAGCGATGCACTTGTTGTGTTGGTTCAAAGAATAAATGATCTCGATCAAAGCCAAAAAAAATTCCCCACTATTGCATGGTGAGAGAAAACATGCCATTATAATGCCCCCTCAAGAGATTGGACGAAAATTTCAATTTTTGGGTGATCTCGCGAAAAAAAGGGACAAAGTACCCGATAGGTCCGAAAAGGCTTTGAGAGGCTAAAAATGTGTCTAAATGCAATAAAACGTTGAAAAACAAGCCTCAACTAGACAAAAACTAGTTCAGGGGTCCAAAACCCTAGCAGGACAGCCAATCAAGGTGAAAAAACCCTAATTTTTATGCTTAAAAGGGGCCCGAAGGGTCACTTTCAAGTCATTTTCAAACACTTCCAATAGTAACCTCAAGATTTGAGCTCAAACCTCCTGATGATATGGTGCAATGACAACTTCCTCTGCACATTTATGATCGATTTCAGACGTACCAACGGCCAGTTGGCATCGGGGCACCGGTAAGTGGTCCTTTCTCGAGCTTCGTTTTCATTTATTACTTCAATTAATGCATTTAAAGGGTCGGTTCGTCTGCAGCGGCGCTATATAGCACTGCTCAGAAGTCAAACTACGTCGCTCAGTGTTAAATAGTGCCACCCTAGGGTAGTTTGGAGTTTAGAAACTCTGACGTTGAGCTCGAGGTTGGTGGGTGGATTTGCAAAGTGCGACGCAGCGGCGTCAATTTTGCTCAAAGTGCGTCGTTGAATGATAAAGTGCATTGTGGCGGTGTAATTTTTCTCTTTTAGGGCATAGCATTGGAGTTTGATTAGAAATAAAACTATGACGCTATCACGAGTTGCACCTCTAGAGAAGTTCCTTGATCGTGCAACGAAGATTTTTTTAAAAAAATTTAACATGATGACCTTCCTTGATGTAAGATGTGGCAAGGGAGCTCTACTCCCAAGAGCACAGGTCGCGGGACCTGGCTGGCTACTTGCTGGACCTGAGGGATAGGGACTAGGATCGACTCTAGATTGCGGGGTTGTGGCATATTGCGTATGCGGCACCCATTCGTACCCACCTAGGGATGTTGTCAGTGCTGGCCGAGAGATGGCACAACAAGACGTCTTCATTTCAACTTCCCATTGGTGAGGCCATCGTCACTCTAGAGGACGTTTGGAAGATTTTGAGATTTCCTATTCACGGTCATCGGGCGATCTTCAACATGGACGAGGGGTACGAGGCCTGCTTCAGAGTCCTGGCCACTAATGAGATTGTGTTTTGCGAGGGGCAGATAGAGCTCGAGTGGCATAGGATCATAGCACCTCCCGACCGCTGGATGATTGCAGCCATCATTTCGGGCCTTGTTGCCCCTGACAGATGAGCGTGATACTTTAGTCCTAGCTAGGGGTATTGCTGGGAGCAGATGGTGCAAGACAGGTCAGTTCATTTTTCTTGGGGGCCTATTTTTCTCGCTTCACTTTACATAGACCTCCATGAGTACATCTACATGGACGACAGAGCGCTCGGAGCAGGGGTAACCCTACTTCATGTTTGGGCATGGGAGCACACTGTTGTGCTTTGGCCGCATGTTGTTTCAGTTCTGATGCCACCAGACGATCCCCTCATGTGTCGATACAGAGGCGGTGTGTCTTTTACACACACTGGTGAGCACGAGATCCCTTATTGGAGGTGGGTCCTGGATGAGATGCAAGTTTTTACCTGGTGACCCTACCTTGGTTGGCCTAGATGGGCTAACGATGTCGATCAGATGTTCTACTGCCGCTAGGACCATTTTATGCAAGGGCGAGAGCACACTATGTATGAGAGGTACCTACCTGGGTGTGTGCAGCATCAGTTTGGGGAGCCGTAGGATCGGCTAGATGAGGACTACATAGTCGTCTTCGCCCGCACCATGACACAGGTTTCATGGGGGCGATATATTCCTACCTCAGAGGCGGTTGACAGCTTTAGGAAGTTGGTAGCCCGGCCATGGGCTTATGATTAGGGGCTAGCAGATCTAGGCACTACCCAGGCCTACAGGGATTGGTTTTGGCCTCCTCTTCAATTGACGATTTTAGGTGCAGTTTCAGATCTGCGGAGAGTTAGAGGCAGAGGGGGAGGATGAGGATGGAGAGCTGAGATTCGACAGGACCCACCATTTATGCCTCCATTCTAGCTAGATCAGGTAGATGTGCACATGCAGGATCAACAACAGGTGCCACCAGTTCCACCATGAGCTAAGGGTGAGGATCAGTTTCATGTGCAGCCTCAGGTACAACCACGAGTACAACCAGTAGGGCAGGAAGATGCTCGAGATGTGCTGATTGCATAGTTACAGGCTCAGATCCAGGCCGTGACAACTGAGAGAGATCAGGCAAGGGCCGAGAGAGATCAGACTATACAACAGAGACAGGCTACAGAGCTACAGGCAGCCACAGAGCTAGGTAGGAGACAGCAGCTAGAGAGCATGGTAGCCTCCTCATCCTAGGGTACACTGTCAGTTCAATCCTATAGGGATGTCATCCGAGAGGTAGATTACTATCAAAGGTTTTATCACGAGGCCGTACCCAGAGCATAGCAGGTCCCAGAGTACTTAGAGTGGGCCAGCCACAGACCAGCAGAGGGTCATGGTGACAGAGGCGAGGGCAACATTCACAGGGACCGAGCTTGATCAAGATGTTATGATACTTTTTGTGCCTTATGGGATCATTTTTTATAGCCCCATGGGTGTTTTGTATTGATTGACATATATGTATAGTGATATGATTTATTCTTTGTACTATGACAGTTACATTATTGATATATATATATATATATGAGTCAATGATGATTTTGATGTGATGCGATGTGTTCTCTTTATTCATGCATGTATGGTTCTACTTCTATATGTTATGGATGCATTTATTTCTAATGATATATCATTATGATTATGACTAACAAATATATATTATGTTGCCTTATAATATGTAGATGTATTTATGTGATGTGCAATGATGTTATCTATATGATGATCTATTTATGTTGATGCAAATGGGATAATCTAATATGTGGTATGGATTTTAATATGTAAAATCAATATGATCCATGGTGTACATGTGAAATGATATGTGACTTATATAAATGATTATGGATGCATATATGCTTTGTTTTGTAATGACCTTTTGTACGTTCATGCTTATTTGGAATGATTTATGCAATGAATGATTTATGATGCTATTTATGAGATGATATGGACGATGTAACATGAATGCGATGGTCATGATATGATGCAAAATGAGATGGTGTAATGCAAATGAAATAGTTTTATGGGATGCTTAGAATACCAAATGTTATTATTCTAAACATATTACATGATGATGTAATGTATGTGATGCATTTAATGGGATACAATGATATGTTAATGCAAAGTGATATGATGATGCGTAATGTAATATGATGATGACATGATGACATGATGTCTATGCAAGCATGTATGCAAATGAATTAAATTCCTATATATACTTATTGTTTATGATTATGCAAGAAATGATTATGAAATGCTTCTGTAAATGTTATGTGATTATTTAGATGTAATGTGATGTAATGTAATGGATGAAATGCAATGAAATGGATGCTTCTATTTTTGAAGAATTCTTATGATGACATGTTTATATGATAATGGAAACACGATGCATATATTTCCTATATGATATGTAGATGCACTATGCTAATGATTTGTGGATAAAGAATCGATGACGATGATGGTGATAATGTTCAACTGTCATAGTACCTTGTTAGTGTGGCTAGTAAGGAAAGAAGAAGTCATTTCAACAAGACACAAGATGATGCAAATGCAAATGACGATGATGATTACTTGCCAAGGAATTGGGATTTTCAAAGGACCAAATTTTCTTATATTTGATACCACAAGTGGTATGATGCATCAAGGTATAGAAAACCAGGATGGCGTTGTACCTAGTGTGATGGACTTTGACTTGACAAGGAAATAGGAGTATCCTTGTTCACACCTGACATATAGAAACCTTGCTAGGATGCACTTTGGAAGTTTCAAACATCTCAGACCAAAAAAAGGAAAGGTAAACCCATCCATGCAATAGTCAAAAAGTTGCCCTAGACCTCCTCCATACATACCTAACAAAGCAAGTATTCACCGAGGTTATATTTCAAGAACTTCCAACAAGCATAATAGACAAAAAATAATGATCGTTTCCCCATTCCTATTTCTCTAAATCCTCTATTTGGGATATCATCGAGAAGTCCTTGGAATGAGCGCAATAAGATAAGTCAAAAGATAAAGACAAAGTAAACAAACAAGTTGATGTTCTTCAATACCGCTAACCAAAGGAGGATGTGTTTTCTAAGGATAAGAGCTGAAACTTATTGCCAAAAGATAATGTCCATTGTAGGAAGGATTCATCCTAGGACATGTTAGTGGATGGCAGCACGTCATTTCATTTATCCAAAGTGCTCTAAAAGATTATTGATATGGGACCTAATGGGTGATGAGTTACTGATACGAAGAGATGACCAACTTGCTTATGTACTAACTTAGACCTAAGACTTGACATTTTGAGTTTTCACTTTCAACCTGCTAAGTTTGCTTCTAACTGTTTCACCAAAGGTTGAGAATGATGATCACTTTATTATGAGTGATGTTATTGTGGGTGCAAGCGAGATGAGATGGATGGATTTTATTTTTTAATTTTTAATATTTGGATGTTTTTGATGTTTTGCAATGTTTTGAGGCTGTTTTTGGTATTTTTTGAGATTTTCAAATGTTTTGATTTTTTGATTTTCTGAATGTTTTGGGGTTTTCTAAGATTTTGACCAAGAGACTAACCTAAAGAACTATCCTAGGGGCCTTGGGGGTTGATCAACATATTATCCTTGGCTACGTTATACACGCAGAGACCACGTAGTTCGACTGACGACTTGATTGATTTATAGATGAAGATATACATGATGAATTATTAGCTTATTATAACAGACTCCTAAAGGACTGGCCTAAGTGTCTCGAGGGATGATCAAAGATCAACCTTGCCTATGTTCAAGCTTAGAGATGACGTAGTTCAAAAAGATGACCAAGTTTTTGAATTTTTGACCTGTTTTGGGATTTTGATGATTTTTTGATTTTTTTGGATTTTTTGATGTTTTTGGATTTTTTGATGTTTTGATGTTTTTGGATTTTCTGATTTGAGGACTTTAAGATCATACACAAATCTGATCTGATAAGAACATGCCCCCAGCATGATGCAATAGACTACTTCGATAAAGGCAGGACAAACTAACCTTGAGAATGGGTCGAGTAGTACTATGAGGGATCATGATATGAAAATAGGACCAAGCTATGGTGTAGATGCGAGTGGATGAGTGATGGATTAGGATCTGGAATGCGATGGATGATGGGAGCGCGATGGATGCAGAAAAATTTGTAAAGATCCTGGTGGATGGAAAGTGCTTATTTACACAAGGCACCTGTTTGCCAGGTTTTCACCAAGGTATTTGTCCAAAGTGCCACCGAAGTGGTTTTCACTAGAGGACGATTTTTTCTCTTTACTATTTTTGATCCTTTGTTTGGATTTTTTTCTTTTTTTCTTTTTTTTTTTTGTCACCAAGATGCCTATTTTCCAGGTTTTCACCAAAGTAACCATTTTTTTAGGACATTTTTCTGATTTTTTTTTTTTGGATTTTTTGGTTCTATACCTTGAAATATTTAGGCATAAAATTTTTTGAGATGAGAGCTATTCATGGGCTCTTGTAGAGTTTCCCCTTTGGGTGTTGATAACTGATATGCCCCTGACTTATAACTTGTTGTGATGACGAATGGTCCCAGCCAATTGGGTTCAAATTTTCCTTTGCTGCTTGGGTTTGGGACATTCTTCTGATTTTCTTTTAAGACTAGTTCTCTAACTTGGAACGTCCTATTTCTAATTTTCTTATTGTAGCTCCTTTTGAGTATATTCTGATAGACTTGCAAATGATTCAAAGTATCTATACGTCACTCATCCAGTAGCTCCAACTCATTTAGTCTTGATACTCTGTATTCTTCATCTGTGATGAGGTTTTGCAGTGATATCCTAAGTGATGGGATCTCGATCTTTATGGGGAGTACTGCTTCTAATCCATAGACCAGGGAAAAGGGGGTGGCTCCGATGGGTGTGCGGATGTTGGTTTGATAGGCCTAGAGGGAGGGATTAAGCTGCAAATGCTAGTCATGACTTGCGTCATTAACTATTTTCTTAATGATTTTTAGAATGGTCTTGTTTGTAGCTTCTGCTTGGCCATTGCCTTGGGGATAGTATGGAGTAGAGAAGTGATGTTGGATTTTGAATTTCTCACATAAGTCACAAACCTCCTAATTTTTGAATGGTGTCCCATTATCTGAGATAATGGCTTGTGGAACACCATATCAATAAATGAGATAATTCAGGATGAACTTATAAATCTGCTTCCCAGTTATATACGTCATGGGTATGGCTTCCACCCACTTAGTAAAGTACTATGTTGTGGTTATGATGAATTTGTGGCCGTTAGATGAGGTGGGCATGATTTTGCCAATGAGATCAAGTCCCCACTGCGAAAAGGGCCATGGTGTGATGATAGGATGAAGCTCTTGAGCTGGAGCATGGATGAGGTCCCCATGCTACTGACATTGTAGATACTTTCTGACATAATCATGTGCTTCTCTTTCCATTGTGGGCTAGTAATATCCCATCCTCAGCGGTTTCTTAGCTATGGTCATTTTTCTCGAGTGTGAACCATAGATGTAGTTGTGAACTTCAGTCAGAGCGGTTAATGCCTCCTCAGCATTTAGGCAGTGTATTAGGGTTCCTTCTATGCTTCTACGATATAGGGTCTCTCCTAGGATGACAAATCTGGATGCCTTTTTGACAAAGGTTCATTTTAGGTTTGAAGGTAGGTCGGTGGGTATGACTCCTATACGAAGGTATGTGTAAATGTCGTGGTACCAAGGATCACTAGGACCAACGATTTTGCACACGAATTCTGATCCTGGTACCTCGAATGTGGGCATGAGAAGCTGCTCTATCAGGAATTCATATTTTGGAACATTGTTGGGGATGTCTAGTAGGGACCCAATTGTTTCCATGGCGTTTGTTGCTCTATTGTTAGCTCTAGGTATCTGCTCAAATGTAACTCCGATGAAGGATTCTTTGAGAGTCTCCACCAATTTTTTGTATGGAGTGAGCTTGTCGTCCTTGGTCTGGTATTCATTGTTCACTTGATTTATGATCAATTGAGAGTCTTTGTACGCTTTGAGAGCTATGATGTTCCACTGCACTGCTATTCTGAGACTTATGGTTAAAGCCTCATATTCTGCAATGTTATTGGTGCAAGGAAATGCCAGTTTATATGACCTTGGTATGCAATCCCCTTCTAGTGTGATAAAGAAAACACCAGCTCCTAATCCATGCTACATGTGTGAGCCATCAAAGTATAGTTTCCAGTGGTTAGCTACATTGAGATTTAAAATGGATTCATCTAGAAACTCTGAGACAAGAGGATTCTCAGAATAAATTGGTGCTTCTACCAGTTGGTCTGCGATGACTTGGCTCTTGATTATTTTCCTCTCCACATATTCAATGTCGTATTCTGACAATATCATCACCCATTTTTCCATTCTTCCTATGAGCATTGCCTTTGATAGTAGATACTTGAGGGGGTCAATTTTGGCAATGAGTTTTATTTTGTGTGCCAACATGTAATGTCTGAATTTTTGTGATGCAAACACTACTGTGAGGCATGCTTAATGAATAGTTTAGCTCATGCCCAACCATTGTCCTGCTGATGTAATAAATGGCCCTCTCCATTCCGTTTTCATCATGCTAAGCTAGGAGAGCTCCAAGGGCTACTGCTATTGCTGACACGTATAAGATCAATGGTTTCTTTGGACTGGGTGGCATTAAGACTGGTGGTGTCAGTAAATACTCCTTGATTTTGTTGAATGCCTCTTTACACTTGGTATCCCATTTGTATGTTACTCCCTTGTGGAGTAGGTGAGAATATGGGTTTTGTTTGTTTGCCAGTTGTGTTATGAATCTTTGAATGGTTTGTAGCCTGCCTTGGAGACCTCTCAGTTGCTTTAATCTTTTCAGTGCCTCCATCTCAAGGATTGCTTTTTATTTTGCTGGATCCACCTCGATACCCCTCATTGACACAATATATCCTAGGAGCTTTCCTGATTGTACGGCAAAGATGCACTTCTTTGGGTTTAATCTAACCTTGTACTCCTCTAGTCTATCAAAGATGGCACTTAGGGTTGCTATGTGATCTTTTCTCTTTCTAGACTTAGCTAGAATGTCGTCAACATAGTCTTTGATTGTCTTGTGAATCATGTCATGGAATATCAATGTCATGGCCCTTTGATATGTTTCTCCTACATTTTTTAAGCTAAATGGCATCATGTTCCAACAGTATGTCCCCCATGGACAAGTGAAAGTCATCTTATGTTGGTCCTCCTTAGCTATCATGATCTGATTATACCCTGAGAATCCATCCATTAGTGACAACATCTCATGTCCATCTGTCATGTCTACTATCATGTCGATGTTGGGATGCAAGAAGTCATATTTTGGACATGCCTTGTTCAAATCTCTAAAGTCTGTGCAAATTCTGATATTTTCGTCAGGTTTTGAAATAGGTACCAAGTTTGATACCCATTCCAGATAGTCTATTGGTTAGATGAATCCTGCATCTAGTAGCTTCTTTAACTCCATTTTGACTAATAGGGCAATTTGAGGATGCATTTTTCATAGCTTTTGTTTGACAGGCTTTGCTTCTAGATATACTGCTAAATGGTGAGCCACAGTCTTTGGATCAAGTCCTGGCATGTCAGCATAACTCCATGTGAAGTTTATCTATCTTTCCCTTAGGAATGCTGTTAGGATCTCTTGCTCTTCTGATAGTAGTGATTCCGCATAGAATGTGATATGTGGGGTCTCCTTTGTTCCTAGGTTGACCGGATTGCATTTTTCTACCAAGATTGCTGACTTTTCCTGATGAATAGCTCTTAAAGGAAGATTGAATCCCCCATCCTTGGGTGCCTTAGAGAGGTTTTCACCATTGGATGCATCCTTTCTTTTTATTTTTTTCTTGTCAGAGAGTGCCACAGTGTGGTTTTCACTCAAGGACTTGGATATTATTCTTAATTTCTCACTTTTGCGACTGGAAGATTTAATCATTTCCCCATAATAGGCATGTGTGTGCAACTCTATTATGAACCCTGCTTTATGGTCCTCATCTAGAATGTTATCCCACAGTCCCATGAATTCTGAGAGCGGCTCATCATTTTTTAATGTATCAAGAACCGGTGGTCCTCATTGGTCATAGTCGATGAGTTGGGGATATACTAACCGGATCTCATGATTTTGGTGGTCATATTCAAAGGAGAGGGTGCTAATCATGCAAACAGTAGTATCCTCAAATAACCTAGGTAGATTGGTCATGGTATCCTCATCATCGCTATTATTATAAATGTCAGTTATAAAGTTATGTATGTCTCTACCTTTGGAAATTGGTAAGCGTACTTTTGTTGTTGTTGGTTGAGGAGGATTATTAACTATTCTAACCAGAGGACTTCGGCCACGTATGGTTATACATAGAGGGGTACATCCAAGGCCAAGATTTGTTATCGGTCGTGTCTCTGGCATGATAGGTATTATGATCCCATTATCATTTTTTCCAAGTCTTTGATTTTTGTCATAGCCCATTGCAAGCATCATTTGCAGACCCTTGCTTCAGTCATCCATTGGTAAGTCCGCTACTGGTCTTTCATCTTGATATAGCATGTGATATGGATCTTCCTCAATAACTTCTCATCCAAGGTCTCCCCGGCTTGTGAATTCGGGATAGTTTTCAAGAGACGTTTGGGATGTAGAGGCTTCATTTATTTGTGCTCATCCCCATGATCTAGGAGATTGTGGTAACTCTCCTACCAAGAAATCATTATTAGGGAGCTTGTAATTTCCACAACCATTATCTTGGATAATGAGCTTGATGTCAGAGATGGTGGGAATGGTAGGAGTGGCAGGTGTCTCTGTCACAGAAGTGGATGTGAGAGTGGCAGGATTGATGTATGGTGTGGATGGGCCCTCATCATTTTTTGGTACCTGGGGGATTTTGTAATATTTTGCTTCAAGATTTTTGCAGTATGAGAAAGGTTCAGGATCTCCATGGATGGTCACTTCTTGTCTGTCATGTGTAAATTTCACACATTGGTGGAAAGTCGACGCTATTTCCTTTATTGCATGAATCCATGGGTGTCCTAGGAGGATATTATATGGCAAGTCAAGGTCCAGGACCTGACAAGTGGTTTCCATGAGAGCTAGCCCTACTTGAATAGGGAGTTTTATTGTGCCCTAAGACACTCTTTCTTGATCGTCATATGCTCTTATTGTGATACCCTTCCCTTTGTCGATAGAATCTTCTCATATTTTCAACTACTTGATGAGGCCAAGAGAATAGATATTCAAACCTGCACCTCCATCCACCAAGACCCGTTTGTCCTTGCTTTTATGTACTAAGGCTTCCAAGTGAAGTGCACGGTTGTGAGATGGTTGAGCGGGGAAATCCTAGTTAGAGAATGTAAGAAGATTAGGCGTAATGATATTTCCAACCATAGATTGGAATTGCTTTGCATCAAGGTCTGCGAGGACAATGGATGAGGCCAATGCTTCTTCAAGGATTTTCCTATGGGCAGATGAGATTTTTAGCAACTCCATGATGGAGATTTGCACTGGTGTTCTCTTGAGTTGATCTAGGACATTATAGCCATTAGGAACAGATCTAGATGCAGGGACTTTGCTTAGCTAGGATGATCTTGTGATGGTTACTTTTCCACCTCTTGTGGTGACTCCACAATTGGCATGGGTGCCTTTGATGGTGATGGCCATGTAGTTTTCATCTAGGGAGGCGACAACTTTTTCATACACATGACTTATGTTTGAGTGGGTGCCTTTCCCTTTATCATTTTTATTCCCTTTGTTGCCATGATTCGGCATCAGATTCGTGTATATCTTAAGATCTTGATTTCCTGTATGTTGTTCCACGTTTATGATTCTTTTATCAATGAGATCTTGAATTATGTTCCTTAATCTCATGCAACTATTCATGGTATGGCCTTTGATTTTATGGAACTTGCAAAGTTGATTCTCATTGTACCAAGGAGGTTTCACATCCGGTTCTTGGTAATTCTCAAAGGTAAGAGCCTTGATGAGTTTTTTATCTATTAGCTTTTTCATGATGTCTTCAAGTGATTCCCCCAAAGTGGTGTACTTTCACTTTGGATAACTCTTGCGTTGGGGTGGTCCTCTTTGATCATTGAGATTATTGATTGTTGGATTGTTGTTTGGTTAGTGTGTCATGTGATGATTGTTGTAGTGTTGGATTTGGATTTGTGGTGTGGGTGTGTTTTTGTGAGGAGCACTAATGACCACCTTGGCATCGACGACACCATCATTAGTAATGTTTTTGTTCCTTTCCCATGTGCGAGGTTTATCATTGTAATTGGATGGTGGACGATTGTTTTGTTGCTCAGGGTATGATGTTGATTCCGCGAGTTGATTCATAAGGGCTCTTTCGATGCTGAACGCCTTGGGGATCAATTGATCATATGTGGTGATTCCCTGAACCTTGAGATGAAATGCTAAGTGACCTTCAAGGTTGGCTATGATGGTGCAAACTTGTTGTTCTTCTGGCATGGTCCACTTGCTCTGATTGGCCTTGGATCACCATCATTGTAGAAATGAGGGAAATGATTCACCCTTTCCTTGTTTTAAGGCTGAGAGTTCTTCTAGACTAACATCCATTGCAATGTTGCATGCATAATCCTTAATGAATGCGTCCATAATTTCTTGGAATGTTCTAATGCTTGAAGGTAAGCGAGAGAACCATTCCATAGCGTCATCTGCCAAACTCCTAGGGAATAGTCACATTAGATAAGTATCGTTGTATGTGACTTCCATGTAATGTACCTGGAATTCCCTGATGTGATCTTCAGGGTTTCCTGTCCCTCAATATTTTTCAAATTTGGGGATCTCGAATCCCTTAGGGAACGATTTCATTACTAGAATCCTATCAAATGGATAGGGACACAAGTTGCTTGGTGTCTTCGTTGTTCACCTTGATTGAAGGTCGAGCACTTGTTGCGAGAGCAACCTGATTTGTGTCATCACATCATTTTGCAGATCAGGGGTGGGATGAAAGTGTTTTGGTGTGTTTCAATTGTGGGTTGGATGGGTGGGTTGTTCAGTGTGTTGTTTGATGGTATATGTATGTTCTACCGAGCTAGGTAGGCTTCCACCTGCTGTTGTATGCACAATGCCTGTTGTTGATCTTGTTATTGTTGTGCTAATATTTGTGCTTGTTGTTGTGCTTGATGTTGTTCCAACAACACTTGTTGTTGGGCTGCCAATTGGGTTGCTTCTTGCTGCTCTTTATACTGCTTTATTGCTTACTGATATGCTTGCAATTGCGCTACTTGTCTTTGTGCAAGAAGTTGTGCTTGATATTGGGCATTTTCTTGAGTTTGAGCTTGTGCTTGAGCAGCCTTTTGTGCTTGCAATGTTTGTAATGCTTGAGTGGCTTGAACGGCTTGTTGTTGTTTTTGTAATAACGCTTGGGCTTGTTGCACTTGTAATGTGGCTTGTGCTGTTTGGGTGGCTTGTGTAGCTTGAGTGGCTAGTTGTGTGGATTTTTGTTTTTTCACTTGTTGGAATCCTCTTTGAAAAGTAGCTTGTAATGCCACATTGTATTGGCTTGATGTGGTGGAAGTTAGTGGTGGTGGGGGTGGTGGTGGATTTGGAATAGTGTTTGATGATGTTGTGTTGGTTTTTTGAGTGATGGATGGTGTCATTGATGTGGTTGGTCTTTGAGAGACCATGCTTTGTGATGTTAAGGGTGTGTTTGATGATGTTGCAATTATTTGTGCATTTTTCATCTGTTGTTGGGATATCAACAACAAATTTTGAGCATTTGGCATAATGGTTTGATTGATATTTGGGATAGTGGTTTGATTGATACTCGGTAGAGGGGAAAGCCCTAAAACAAGGAGTGATGTGGATGATGATGGCAATGGTGGAAGAGGTGAGAATGTGAGGGGTACAAGTTCTTCTAAAATGTTGTGGTGTCAAAGATGCCCCCTGGTCCAAACATGTCTCCTTCCTCTTGCGAATTTGTGAGAAGAGGAGTTTGAGGCAGTACACGAAAAAATGATGATGATGGATCATGATGGAAAGTGAGAGGAAAATTCTTATGTAATGGGTTTTCAAGTATGTTTTTTTTCAAGGTGGTATTTGCATCCAAGTTTTGATTATTAACAAGGGGGTGTGCTTGAATAGCATTGAGAAATGCATTTCCCTTATTAACATTAGGTTGGGTTGGAGAAAAAGATGTCGTGATTTGCAGAATGTTTTGCATGATGTTTTGGGATGGGGGTGTAGATGAGATGGGAATGGTGGATGAGATGGGAGGAAAATATGTCTCCACTATGGTACTCACGTCAAAATCCGAAGGTAGTTTGGCCCCTTGTTTTGCTAATTCAAGCATGTATAATGAAGGGTTAAGCCTCATCATGATGTTGATGATTCTATGGTTGTCCGGATATTGGATCATTTCAGTTATTTCTTCATGAGACATCCCAAAGGTAAGATCCTCTCCTTGGGATTCTTCTTGGGGATTTTGGGATGATGAGATGGTCAAAGGATTGCTTGATTTGGCGGGATTCATTTCAACATTCGTTTGGCTAAGATCACTTGAAGTGGGTGTTTCTTTGTTGGCTTCCATGCTCTTCTTGTATTGAGATCTACTTTGAACCATAAAACGAGGATCAATTTTCAACAATAGGAGAAATGAATCTCTTGATTCTTTTTATTGATATTTTCTTTATGTCCAAAGTAGAAATTTTTTTAGGATATCTTTAGGATCAAGAGATGATATGGTGATAATGTAAGGAATGGATGATGTGGATGTTTGGTCTTTTGATCAATCTTGATGGGAGATGCTAGGCTCTTGGGACTTTCAGATATGTTTCAGACTTTGATTTTGATTTTCCTTTTGAGTTTGTCCTTGATCTTGATTGGTTTTGATTTTTTTGATTTTGAACAAAAAGACCCTAAGATGTTGGATGATTATCTAAGAGATAGCTTTGTTCAAAGGATGATGGTTCAAATATGTGTAGGGAGAAGGATGCATCTACCCACACCTATTCAAACAAGATGATAATTTAGCTAAGCATACGAAGAAGTATGCATCTACATATACCAAGCTAAACAAGATGATTTTGATGACTTTGACTAAGCATATGCAAAAGGATGCATCTACACATACCTAGCCAAAGGTGATTTTGATAATGTTTTCAAGGATTTAGTCCCAAACATTTGATGATGTTTGATTTTTCCAAAAAACCTAGCATTTAAGGATGATTTCAAGATTTTTCAAAAGGTGATGGTGAGATGATGTTTGATATTTTGAAAGATGGATTAAAATGTATCTATGGGTAAATTCTAAGATTTGAGGTTAGCAATGATTAGATCAATAATAAAACCCAAAGAAGTTATGAAGCACAAAGAAAGCAAATAATAACAAAACGATTATACCAAATTCGTGAAGCTTCCATGAATCACCTCCATAGCACCTCCTAGCTTGCAGCGTATGATTGATGCCCTCAAACCGAGTGTGTGAGCATTATGAATATGACATTGTCCTATGCAAGTTTTGAAGGATTTAAATAAAATTATGCCTATGTCTATACCAATGATAAATGACTATAACAAATGATAAATGACTATAATGCCTATAATAATGAAGTGGTCCCTAAATTATGAGCAAAATTGACATTTTATAGAAAACACAATTTTGAATGGACGGATGAGATCAACCTTTGAAAAAAACCTAAAATCAGAGGACGAGATTTAACCTGATAATCCCTAATCAGGGTTAGGGTAAAATCCTTAAGTAAGTGGTCAAGATGTCATCTGAGAAAATCAGATCGCGGTGGAGAAAAGATGAGATAATTAATTTCAAAAATAAAGATTTTCAAAATTAAGAAGATAAAGATAGCTTGCTTTGTGAGATTCCAAAAATCAAAAAGATAAAAGGTGGACAGAAAAGAAAATTTGATAAAATCTAGAACCTGCTTGCTTTATTTAATTTTTGGAAGAAAGCTACCAATTTGAATTAAATCAACTCAAAATATGGATTTTGTGAGACAAATAAATAATATTTTCCGATTATTTACCAAAATGGACTGAAGTTAAGAAGTGAAATCATTTTAAATAATTAACTTATTTAAAATGAGAGGACTATTAATTTTGACAATTAAATAATTAAAGATAATTATTTAATTTAGAGGATAATGACCGATAATTAAATAAATTACTCAATTCTTTTAATTATGATAGTTAGTGACATATTAAATAAATAAATAAGATTTATTTATTTAATAATCAAGAAGAAATAAATGAAGAAGGGTAATTAAATAAATTAATAAATTTATTTAATTAAGGGTAGACTTAGACCATTAATGACGTATTTAATAAATAAATAAATTTTACTTATTTAATAATCATGAAGAATAAAAGAACATGAATTAATTAAATAATTATGAATTATTTAATCAATAGTCGAATGTGTACCGAAGACATAATTAAATGTCATAATTATGCTAGGACAAAAGTGGTAAAAATGAAGCTTGCAGGCCTAGGTCATTTTTAGGTGTCTACATTTTGCCCCTCTTTGTCATAATGCCGTTTGTTGCGTTGTGACAAAGAAAATAAGTCAAGGCCATGCCCCAGTGAAGGTATAGAGTATCAATGCCCCCTTGGGAAATTTTTTAAATTTTGGGTCGGCAGCAAAAAAATTTGGAAAAGGTCCCGATAAGTCAATTCGATGACTAGAAAGACCATGGCGCAGCTGGTTTCGGATCTTGATATGTTTAAGACATCCAACAGGGTGGTCAAACTTGGTCAAATGAGCCTCCAGTACTAACCCAGTTGAGAAATGTCATTTTGACCTTATAAATAGGTTGACAAATGAGTAAAAGTCAATTCATTCTTACTATTCACTTTGCGAATTTGGATAGCTCAGAGCGAAAAAGGAGAGCAGCGAGGATGGTGATTCTAGTGTCAGAGCATTGCGATGAGATCATACAGACATTCAGGCAGCCAGAGGGCTCGGAGCCAGCGGTATGTACCCTTGTCCCACTTTGTATTTTTTTCGTTTTGCGTGCCAAAACTAGGTTTCTAGGGGGAACAACTAATGCACCACGATGCATATGCGATCGCGTAAGCTGCATTCATCTTCGCGTTCGATGCATTTGATGTGTCACGATGCAAATGACATGGTAAAAAAGGGGCAGTCAAGGTATTGCGACACATTTAACAAAAACTATAATGCATTCGCCTAATAGAGTCGCATTTGCAGGTTGGAATGCCGCAATTGTCATCTTGTGATGCAATTACTTGTTTGAGAGATGCATTCAAGTTTTTATGATGCAATTGTCCAATTTCATGATGCAAATGCTCTGATGCAACACATTTGAGCAACCAAACGATGCAATTGTCATGTTGCGACGCATTTGATGCTTTGCAACATAATTGTAGGAATGCGACGTATTTGACATTGACTTTGACTAGGACTGATTTTGATACTTGTGAAACCCTGAATGTTTTTGATGATGCAGACAGTTGCTTAGAAAGTAATGACATGTTGTTCGGCTTTTTATAGAGGCAGCTTGCCCCGATTTACACACAAGAGAGAAGATCGACTAAATTCTAGTTTGCTAACCAGTTGACTCCGAGGGAGCGACGATGACAAATGCAGCTAGGTATGTTTTATGTCACCTATATGCCCATTGTTTAGGTGAATAAGGGACTGTTGACTACACTGTGTGAGTGTTGGCATTCAGAGACATGCTCTTTCCACCTGTCGATAGGTGAGGTGACCATCACATTGGAGGATGTGTACCGCATCCTACAAGTGTCGATCTGAGGAGAGCAGATTGTCTACGACCCTCCTCATAGCGAGTAGACTTTCAGGACCTACTACCGAGATGAGGGTGCAGGACTTGGCATCCGGGGATATGAGATCAGATGGGAGTTCATGGTGGAGCATTGTGTTCATTTTGATGCTTTCCTAGCGACCTTGATTGATGGTCTTTTGATTCCTGACCGTCGGGGACATGGATTCCCTATTGGTTGGGGAGACGTCTTGGTTGGGATGAGACGTGACAGGATAGTGTATGCCTGGGGCTCATGTTTATTGGGAACCCTCTACCATCAGCTACATAAGGTTGCGTATAGATGAGCAGAGAGTATCTCATGCGGGATGACATTGATGATGATATGGGTTTGGGATCATATTGCTATATTTCACCCACTGATTGAGAGACCATAGGTGGAAGAGGGGATGCCCTATGCCTACTACTATGCCAGTGCGCTATAGCAGATGCAGATGGGCGAGACTAGTTGGTGGCGGCACAGGATTGACACCATGGTGACATTTATCTGGAGGCTGTACAAAGACTACAAGTAGTGGGATGATGAGGGTGACCATCTGAACTTATGCAGACAGTATCAATATCTGATCAGTAGGACGGTGCAGACTTTGCTGATTATAGAGATGTATCTACCACAACGTGTCCTCGGGTAGTTTGAGGATAAGCAGGGGGTACCTGTAGGGACAACTGAGTGCGTCCAATCATCTAGAGAGTATGCTTGGGGGCTAGCCATTCTGGTAGCTTTTACAGAGCAGCAAATCGATGGGCTAGGAGCCCAGCCTTGGGGATGGAGAGGTGGGATAGCCAATCCTGGGACCATAGCAGACTATGATTTGTGGTGGCAAGCACACAGACCAGTGCCATTGACAGATCCAGATGGGCCAGCACCGGTGGATAGGCAGTCAGTGATACCTCATGTGTCGAGGGCCAGGTGAGGTGGCAGGGACGGTGACAGGGGCAGTGGGTGAGGGAGAGACAAAGGCAGGGACAGAGGCAGAGGGAGAGATGGAGGCCAGGACAGAGGCAGAGACGGAGGCTGGGGTGGAGATGACAAAAATGATGGGGATGATGGAGGAGATGGCCGGAGGTGGAGGAGAGGTGCTTAGAGACAGGGCAGGAGGGTACGCCCACATGTGGTGAGAGTAGCATTAGATGCTATTCTGGAGGTGGTGGAGGAGGGAGAGAGGGAGGAGGCAGAGCAGCCAAGACACGAGGGAGAGGGTGAGGAGAGATAGGAGGAGGGGGAGAGAGGGGATGCGGAGGTGGCAGAGGCCAGACAAGAGGAGGATGTGGTGGAGGAGGAGCAGCCGAGGCAGGAGGAGGGGAGACAGGAGGAGGAGGTGGAGGTGGCAGAGGTAGGATAGGAGGAGGATGCACCCCATGATGAGGGATTCGATGGAGAGGATGTGGCCGAGGATGATGATGATGAGGACGATGATGCCATGGATGAGGCTGAGAGACTCCTTAGATTTAGGATGGTGGAAAGAGAGGAGGAGATACCGTCCTCAAGATTGCCCCTAGATGCCACGACAGATCAAAGGGTAGCTGATTTATAGAGGAGGTTGGATGAGAGCATGGCACAGGTTAGAGCACTGTAGTCAAAGCTAGAGGTGGCTCTGGTAGAGTGGGATCAGGCCGTGATCCGTTAGCAGGACTTAGCTCAGTGGTGCGTTGAGTTTTCCACATTATACACAGGGCCTGCAAGGGATATTGCTCATGAGCTGGCTAGGGTGAGCACGAGGCTGGGATAGTATAGGACATTATATGAGCAAGAGGTGCCTCGCGAGCAGTGGGATCCTACATTGTCACAGTCTTAGATGAGGACAGGTAGTGGCCATCGATCAAGGAGTGCTAGTGGCAGTAGGAGTCATACCAATGTAGGAGGGTCTACCTCATCAGGGCACAGGTCCCACCACTCACACTAGCATACCTCGAGTCATCATTCGATCCATAGTCATGGGTCGACTAGCTCAGGGCAGAGATCAGCACAGAGGCAACCACTAGTGGTAGATCCATCAACATCACCGAGTCAGGCTGCAGTGAGACAACTGGTGTCCGTTACCGTGGAGATGATGCCATCAGTGTTAGTTCCACTAGTTGCGCAGATAGAGGTTGGTACAGGTCCGCCATCATTTCAGTGCCAGTGACAGAGCTTCCGCCTCCACAGTCTTCGCCATGAGGGGATGATGATAGTCTACCCTAGGGGCATGCTTGTTATTATGACACATTATGTATATTATTGAGCGTGCGAGCTCCATTTTTGAGATATCTCTTGACTTTATCCTATGACATTGTACAGTTTTTAGATGGTATTATATGATGATGCAGTTTTGATGTGGCCTACATGTATGTTATGTGATATTATTTGATTTATGCATATGATGTGATGGCTTATGTATGATGCTTAATTTATGATATATCATGTATGTCCTATGATGTGTATTTATAATTATGATGCCATGATGATGTAGTGCTTACCTATGTGAGATGATGATGATAATAATATGCATAATGTATTTATTAAATGGTTGCAATGTTGATGATTATGTTAATGCAATGCTTGTGATTATGCAAATGCTATGGATGATGTATTTATGGACCTAATGCAATGTTTATATGATCATGTATGCACTCATGTTTTTGTATGTCACAGGATATCATCATGAGATGAATGAAATAAGATGACCAGATCAATGATAGAAGATGACCAGACCAATGAGAGAAGAGGACCAAACCGATGGAGATTCATGTTAGTTCTTAAACCAAATCCTTCAAAACTTTACCATAGGACTTTAATATTTATTGCTCTTAATCATCATTGGGCAAACTATTGTAATGGCCAACAAACACCATGATATGACATAGATCAAGTTGTGCAAGGTCATACCATCACATAAGACAAGTAGTCACAAACAAAGATGATCATGATTCAGACTAAAAGCACAATTGCCCCAGTATCTTTGTCATAATCAACCACAAGTAGAAAAAGACAAAGACAATTCATGGAACGTCGTTGCTTCTCTAAATCTTGTTTCCAGGAAATCCTTGAGATCCTAGCAACATGATTGCCAAAATACAAAAATAGAGCCCTTATCATGATACATCTTTGTTTTTCTAAATCCTATAATAAGGACCTCGCTGAGAAACAAGTAGTCATGTGTGTTAAGTCATGATACATCGTTGTTTCTCTAAATCCTGTTTAGTGGGATCTTGCTAAAAAACTAATAACATGATAAAAGCCAAAAGACAAGTGTCAAATGTTTGCCAAGTGCGTCTGGATATCCATTGTTCTGATGTCAAGATGCCATGTTTGATAATGTTGAGATGCCAAAATGTTTAAAGTCTTAATTGTGTTTAGGTGAAAAATGTCGACAATTGCCAAATTCAGGAAGGACACATCCTGAATAATGTTGACATCGAGAGGATTCGATGCCTAATAGTCGAAAGGGGTCCCTCGAAATGATGACGATGCCTAGGAAGGACACAGCCTAAGGCATAGATGACAAAGTTGGTTCTTCAGAAGGACACATCTGAAGAATACTTATGCCAAGAGGAGTGATCCTTAGATGTCAGGAGGATCGCTCAAAATGTTGAATGACAATGTTGATGCCTAGGAAGGACACATCCTAAGGCATGAATGACAAAGGTTATCTTTCAGAAGGACACATCTGAAGGTTAACCAAGAGTTGACGGTTTGACAAGTTATGATGATTTGACTTGCTTGGACCGAGTTTGACGTGTGTTGACCATATGTTGATATTGTCATGATGATATGTGCCGATGAGATTGTCATGTAGAATAAATGATTACCATAATTTACTTTATGAGTTTACCCATTTGGGGATGATTCGATTTGTCTTGAAGACATTTTTATGTGTGTGCTAGTGTAGTACCATGAACCCTAATGGACTGACCTGGTGTAGCCTTGGGGGCTCATCGACAGATGGCCTTGCCTACGTCATGCACTCAAAGACCTTGTAGTTCGACACGACCAATGACTTTGCCTTGATGACCAAAGATTGCATCATGATTTTATTTTGACAAACCTAAAAGGACTGACCTAATGTCTCGGGGACTCAAGTATGAGTCTTGCCTACATAGAAAATGTGCAGACAACATAGTTCAGACAAATGAAAAAGACTGATTGATTTGACATGGCAGAATTTGACAAGATATGACTCTGTGTTGTGATCTTCAAGCAGTCTGATGTTTTGTTGTGGTTTTCTTCAGGATGTTTTATGGTTTTTAGGTCTTTTCTCAGGACTTTTTGCAATTTTTTTTGTCTTTTTTAAGGACTTTTTGCGATGTTTTTTGTCTTTTTTTAGGACTTTTTGTGATTTTTTGTCTTTTTTTAGGACTTTTTTTGATGTTTTTTGTCTTTTTTAGGACGCTTTGCGATGTTTTTTTGTCTTTTTTAGGACACTTTGCGATGTGTTTTTGTCTTTTTTCAAGACATTTTTTCAATGTTTAGGTCCTTTTTCAGGACTTTTTGCCAATTTCCAAAGCCATATGTGACATCCACTGCAATTGTATGATACAAATTTTTTCCCCAGTCAAGTCCAAGACTTAGCCAACTTTAAGGAACATGGATGGGATGCTGCTGGTTTACTAGATGGACAGTCGTCTGGACTCGATGTCAATCATTTATCAACCATGAAAGGAAGGGTATAATGTTATGTCAATTGGTGTGATAATGGCATGAGATGTCTTTCATCCTAGGCCAAGGCAGACAAAGTGACAGTAGATGGCAGAGCAATGATTGATTACGCATGGCACCTATTTGCCAAGTTTTCACCATGGTACTTATCCAAAGCGCCTATTTGCCCGGTTTTCACTGTTGGGTGAATCATTTTTCTCTTTACTATTTTGTCATTTTTCCTATTTTTATTTTTTTTGGTGTTTCCAAGATGCCTGTTTGCCAGGTTTTCATCAAGGCAACAATTTTTTTATCATTTTTCTTTATTTTTGTATTTTTATGGTTTTCAGCTCGATCTCCTGATGCTATGCATAGAACTTTTAGAGATGTAAACTATTGATAGGCTCTATCATTTGTTCTCCATCTAGAGTTGCCAACTGATAAGCACCAGAACCAAAAGAAGATATGATGACGTAAGGACCCAACCAATTTGGCTCAAACTTTCCCAGCTTTTCTCTGTCAGCATGGTTCTTAGGGTTTTGCATGAGGACCAAGTCACCAATGTCAAATTTCCTAACCATGACTCTCTGATTGTAACTATGATAGAGACGGTTCTGATACACTTGTAGATGGTTCAGGGAACTTTTCCTTCTTTCTTCTAGCATCTCCAGCTCATGCAAGCGCAACTATCTGTACACTTCCTCATCAGTTAAACCCTTCAGGGAGACTCATAGGGAAGGAATTTCAACCTCAATGGACAAGATGGCCTCAGTTCCAAAGACTAGGGTGAAAGGAGTGGCTCTTGTAGGTGTACGAATGCTAGTGCGGTAAGCCCTCAGAGCAAGGTTGAGTTGTATATGCCAGTCACGACCAACATCATTGAAAATATTTTTGAGGATTTTAACAATGGTTTTATTTGATGCCTCAACTTGACCGTTTCCTTGTGGGTAGTACGGAGATGAAAAATGGTGTTGGATATGAAATCACTCACATACCTCATGAATGTCTTGGTTTTTGAACAGACATCCATTGTCAGTGATGATGGATTGCAGAAGGCCATACCAAAAAATGATGTAGTTAAGGATGAACTTGGATATTTGTTTGCCAGATAATATATGTCAATGGGATGGCTTCAATCCACTTCATAAAATACTCAGTGGCGGTGATAATGAATTTATGGTCATTGGACAAGGTTGGATGGATCTTACCCATGAGGTCGAGTCCCCATTGAGAAAAGGGCCAAGGAGAGGTGATCGGCTGAAGTTCCTGTGCTGGAGCATGGATCAAATCACTGTGAACCTAGCATTGGAAACAAGTCTTGACATATTCTAGTGCATCCTTTTCAATGGTTGGCCAGTAGTACCCAAGTCTTGTTATCTTCTTGGCTAGAGTAGGACCACTCGAATGAGATCCGCATATAATGTCATGTACTTTGCGTAAGATTGTACCCGCTTCATTAGTGTCAAGACATCTAAGGAGGGTGTTGTCAAAGCTTCAGTGGTACAGGGTGTCACTGACGATGGCATATCTTGTAGCTTTTCAAATGAAGGACTTCCTATGGTTATTGGACAGGCTTGGGGGTAGGGTGTGGGACTTAAGGTAATTGTGAATGTCTTGATACTAGGGAGGATTGGGACCAACAAGTTCACAGACCATTTCTAACTTTGGAATGTCATAGGCAGGAATCAACAATTGTTCTATGAGAAATTCCAACTGTGGCAGATTGCTTGGGATGTCGAGGAGAGAGCCTATTTTATCCATTGCATCCGCTGCTTTGTTCTGTGTTCTTGGAACTTGTTCAAAAGTTACCATATGAAAGTACATTTGGAAACTATCAACTATCCACTTGTAGGGCATCAACTTCTCATCTTTTGTGTCATAGTCATCATTAACCTGGTTGATGATCAGTGAAGAATCCCCATAGACATGTAGTGCCCTGATTTTCCATTTTATTGCCATTCTTAGTCCTGTATGCCTCGTATTCTGCCACATTGTTTGTGCATGGGAAGGAAATGCGGAAAGACTTAGGAATGGAGTCTCCTTGAGGGGTGATGAACAAGATTCCTGCCCCCGAGCCATGATTTTTGTGTGATCCATCAAAGTAAAGTTGCCAAGGTGCCTTAGGTTTTGTATGGAATATTGACTCATCTGGAAAATTTGCCACTGACGGGTGATCACTTTGCAAAGGTGCATCCGCCAGTTGGTCTACAATGACTTGTCCTTTTATCGCATTTCTTTCCACATAATGAATATCATATTCGCTTAGAATCATGACCCATTTTTCTAGACGTCCTGTTAATGCTGCCCTACTCAACAAATATTTTAGGGGGTCGATCTTTGCTACTAGTTGCGTCTGATGGCTTAACATATAATGTCTTAGTTTTTGTGTTGCAAAGACCATGGCGAGGCAAGCTCGTTCAATTGGTGTGTAGTTCAGCTCATACTCAACCAATGTCTGACTAATGTAATATATAGCCCTTTCCTTTTCTTCTTGATTGTTCTGGGCTAGTAATGCCCCTAGTGCTGAATTAGTTGTCGAGATGTATAGGATCAATGGCTTTCCATGAATGGGAGGCACTTGTCAGCCAATTGGGCTATGAAACGCTGAATAGATTGTACCCTGCCTTGTAGAGTTCTGAGTTCACTGATTCCTCTGGGAGGAGGCATGTCTATGATGGCTTTGACTTTTGTTGGGTCAACCTCAATGCCTCTTTGAGAAAATATGTAGCCCAAGAGTTTACCTGATGTTACACGGAAGACACATTTCTTAGGATTTAGTCAGACTTTGTATTCTTCTAGTCATTTGAAAATTATGTCTAAAACCCTGAGGTGATCTTTCCTAGTTACTAATTTAGCCAATAGGTCATCTACATAATATTCCATTATTTTATGCATCATGTCATGGAAGATTGTGGTCATAGCCCTTTGATATGTGGCGCCTGCATTTTTGAGACCGAATGGCATGACATTCCAACAGTATGTTCCACATGGGCAAGTAAATGTCATTTTGTGCTGATCTTCTGGGGAAATGTGAATCTGATTATAGCCAGAGAAACCATCCATGAGGAACAACATCTCATATCTTGCTGTAAGGTCAACTATGATGTCAATTTTTGGTAAAGGAAAGTCATCTTTTGGGCATTCCTTATTTAGATCTCTAAAATCTGTACAGACGTGAATCAACCCATTTGGATTTGTTACTGGCACCAGGTTAGATATCCATTCGGCATAATCAATAGACCAGATGAATCCAGCGTCTAGAAGTTTCTTCAACTATGTCTTGACCAATAGAGTGACTTGAGGGTGCATTTTGCGTAACTTCTGCTTGACTGGTTTGACATTAGGCAATAGTGGTAGATGGTGCAGGACCAGTTCTGGGTCTAATCCTGACATGTCTGCATAGGACCATGCGAAGTTTATTTTATGTTCAGCAAAAAATTTATGAAATTTTGGTCTCTCTTCTTCAGTCAATGATGCAGCAAAGAGGACCATTTTGGGATCTTCTGCAGTCGCTATGTTATCTTCTATTGTGTCCTCTACAAGAATAGCTAACTTCTCTTGTTGCACAGGAAGAAAATCCATTCATCCATCTTTGGGTGCCTCAGAGAGGTTTTCACCCACAGATACGTCCTTTGTTTTTACTATTTTATCGTCAAAAGATTCCTTTCAGTTTTCACCTAGAGACGTTTCATTTTTTATCTTGTTTTTATTTTTACTTTTGCGACTGGAGGATGGAGCAGTCTCCCCGAAGTATGTCGTGCAATCTAGATCAATAGTGAATCCTGCCTTGTGGTCCCCATTGGGTATGTCCTCACGTAATCCCATAAATTTTGCAATTGCCTCATCATTTTGAAAGGTGTCCAGGACTGGCAAGCCTTGTTGGTCCCAATTGACTAGCTAAGGATAAACTAGGGAAATGCCATCGTCAGTGTTGGTGAATTAAGGGGAGGATGCGAAAAGCATGTAGATGGATTCATTGATATTGTAGATGAGATTATCATCATCTAATTCCACATTGGACTCAATCCAATATTCTCCTTCTCTTGTCTCATATTCATTGTCAAAATAAGGGGTGAAGGACTTAGAGTCATGATTTTCAATGTCATTTAGTAATTCAGATGGGTTGGATTGATGAGATTCAGATAGTGGGGGTCACAAGTCATGGGGGGTGGTAATGGGAGTTTGACTATTTGGTGCCTGATCAATTTTAAAGGTTTGTCAAAATCTTTGTTAAGAGTTCAGTTCCCCCTCTTCGACAAATAAATCATCTAGGAAACAGTCACTTAGGGATCATTCTGAGCCAAATTCCCACTCTTGGGAGTCAGTTTCGGTGAGGGTTTCCCTAGTGGTCTTGACACTTTCTGAAGCATGTACTCGCTCACTTGAAATTCCAGAGGTACATCGATCATCATAGTCAGACAATCCAAACCCTAATCCCAGATACTTTGGTATTTGGAAAGGTTCTATGGGCTCTCTTTGTCCCGCTTTATTTTTTCCTAGGCCACTAGTACCATCATAGCCCTTAGCTTTCATGATGTCATATCCCTTTCCATATATCTTAACTGGTAATAGGGGTAGTGTGACAGCATCCTTATAGATCCATCCTGTGATATCAGCAAGGTCCTCATTACTCATGTCTCCCCATTTGATGAAAACTATTTTTGGTGGAACTCTAAAAATTTCCTGGGGTTCCATTCTGAAACATGGCCTACCATAGACCTTTGGAGACTTGGGTATTGTTGTTATGTTGTATTTTGTGTGCATTTTGAATTCCCCATAGCCGAGGCCCTGGATCTTGACGGTGGATTCAGCCTTAGGGCCTGCAGAAGGTGGTGGTGTGGTGGAAGACGTGGATGGAACGGATGTGGAAGATGATGTGAGTGTGGATGGGTTAATGTATTTGGATGATGAGGAGACAAGTGCTTCCCGGTTAATAGGCACTCAGTTTTCATAAATACCCCTTAGGTTGGTACAATATTGGAAAGGGTCGAGGTCTCCATATATAGTTATTTCTGTGCCGTCAAATGGAAACTTTAGGTATTGGTGATATGTGGATGAAATGGATTTTAAGGCATGAATCCATGGATGGTCGAGCAAGATGTTATATGGTAGTTCCAGATCCAGGACCTGGTAGGTTGTGTCCACAATTATTGGTACCACTCTAATAGGGAGAGAGATAATGCCACGTGAAGAGCGTTCTTCGTCATCATATGCTTTGATCATTATGCTCTTTGTCGGGTCCACGCATGCATTAGAGAATCCTAGAGCTTTAATCAGTTTGAGGGAGCATATGTTCAATCCAGCTCCACCATCTACTAAAACCTGTCTAACTTTGTGCTTGTGGACAAAATTTTCTATGTACAATGCATCATTGTGGTTGGTTTTAGGTGATGAGTAGTCTTGATCTGAGAATGTGACATGGTGAGGCATAGTGAGGTATCCCACCATGGTCTCAAAATGATTGAAATCAATGTTCTTGGGGACTGACCACTCTTGTAAGGTTTTATCCAGTATATCTTTGTGTGTGGGAGAGATACGAAGCAGCTCAAGTATAGAGATTTGTGCGGGAGTCTTGCCTAGCTGGTCGATAAGGTTGAACTGACTTCAGGGTTGCCACTGCTTTGTGGTCGGGACAAGTTTTGACTATTTAGCAAATGGGCTAGGTATGATAATTTTGGGTTGCCTAGCGGTAGGCGGACCAGCTATGGTGACCTTGCCACTGCGAGTAGTAGCATTACATTGAGGTGCTCTCTTGACCATAATGGTATTGATGTATTCGTCATCAGTTCAGACATTATTTATAATAGGTCCACTAGAATAATCGTACTTGGATCAGGTGAAGTTAGCTTGATTTTGTAGTCCTAAGGTTGAAGCATTATGAGAACCATGGTCCTGCAGTGGATTCTTATGGATAGTATGATTTGAGTTGGAGGCGAATTGAGATCCCCCTACTTCAATGATACGACTTTTGATAAGATCTTGTACTAGGTTTTTCAATTGTCGACAGTTAGAGGTCGTATGTCCTTTTGCTCCAAAATGCATTATCATTCCACCATGCTGGTTTGAATTGTCCTGGGTCATATGGTTTTGGTTCCTAAAGTGTGATGACCATTCTGGAGACATTTCTTAAGGACTTCTTCAATGGGATCACCCAAAGAAGTGTATGTGCAACCCCGCAGAAATTGTCTCATCTGACGATATTGTCCCTATTTATTTTGACTATTCTGGTTATTTGAAGGGACATTGGTAGGGTATTTCAATGTCGTTGTTGGTTTTTTTTCCTGTTGAACCCCTTTTAGGGCCAGTACAGGACCCACAATGTTTGTAGTCTTGGCGTCAATAACACCGTCATTTGTAACGTGTTTATTTTTAACCCAATATTTGTTTTTGTTGGCGGGTGGATTGGCATTTGTGTTTTTGGGACCATACCTTAGTTCTCCCTTTGTGATAAGGGCTTTCTCAATCTGAACCCCTTTTTCGACTAAGTCCATGAAGTTTGTGCAACAATGTACTTGCAATGCATATTTTAGGGGTCCCAGAAGTGTTTGCACAAACATGTCGACCTTTTCCCTTTCTAGTATGTCAATGTGGCATCGACTAGCTAGGCTTCTCCATTTTTGGAAGAATGGGATGAATGTCTCCCCCGCATCCTCCTATGTGAGATTGCACAAGCTAGTGATAGAGGTATCCATGTCGATGTTGTACGCATAATTTTTTATAAATTTTTATTTAAGCTCATCCCATGTTTGGATATCCTTTTGATTGGAAAACCATTCGAGGGCAGGACTCGCAAGACTTTTAGAGAAAAGTCTCATTAAGTATGTTTGTTCATAAGTAATGTCCATACAATTAGTTGAAAATTCATGAACATGTTCAATCGGGTTTGTCTCGCCTCTATATTTTGTGAAATTGGGTGACACATATCCTGGAGGAAATGGAGGCATGTATAATTTCATGTCGAATGGGTATACGTTTAGGTCATACGATATTTCCAATTTCTTGCCTGATATGTATAAGTTTTGGATAGTTTTCTCTAAACCCATCAATCTTGTTTGGAAAGTATCCATAACAAGGTCATTTGTGGTCCCGTGCGTTGGATTGCTAGGTACACCGTAGGTCCCTATTTTTTGTGTGTGAATACTGGGGTATTGTGGCGGTATGGATTGTTGTGACATGTATGATGTGTTTGGATTGGCGTGTTGTTGGTAATACAAGTTAGGGTTGGGTGTATGTTGGTGAGTATGAACGTGGGATAAGTAGGTTGGGATATGTCCCCCAGCCATTTGTGTTGTTACTTGGGGAATATGGTGACCATGAACATTGTGATTTGTGAATGATGTCATGGGTTGTGTTTGTTGACTACCTTGTCCAAATTGTTGGTTTTTCACAAGGGGAATGTTCATATTGTGCCCTTGGGATTTGATGATATTTGACAGTGTTGACGTGTTCCCATTTTGTTGTTTTCCTTGAATGATTACATGTCGTTTGCCTCCCCACAAAGGATTTTGTGAGATACCAATGAGAGGGTATGCCGAAGGTGACTCATGGTACTAGATGTGATTGTCAGGGGGGATTGTTGTGACTTGATGATGTCCCCATGGAATTTACTATTGTAGTATAGAGAGGGTTTGAATAACTTTCCCATGTTTCTGAGGAACCATAGGTGGTTCCAGCCGACTGTGACAGTATCGTGGATGTTGTGGGCATTGTGGCTGATTGTGATCCTCCAATGGATGTTGTGTTTATTGAGTTGGAGGTGTTTGGGATGTTGGGAGTAGCTTGTACTGTCGTTGTAGTGTCAAAGAAAGTGTTGCTCGTAGTGTTGGCAAGTTGATCACTGTTTGATAGGTTGTGTGCATTGTTGACCTTAGGGTCTGGGGATGTTGATCTCAATGTGTTGATGTGGAATCCTTTAGGTAATTTGGCTCCTTGACTTAAGAGTATGGCCAAGTATTTGTCTCTATTGTATAGGACCATTTGTTCGACGAATTGAGAGGCCTCTGGATCTTGTGCCACTACCTCTAGGTTTTCCTCAAGTATTTGACCGTATTCATCTTTACGCAAGAATAGTTCAAATGGAGTGTTTGATGAGGAAGGTATTGTTGTGAGAGATTGATTGTCTATTTTTCCAAATGGATTATCAAAATTTTAGTTTGGGTCATATGTGGGATTATTGACAATGGAAGTGGGATCTTGTCAAAAGTTTTCCATTTGTCGTTATTTTTGGAGTCTAGTTTCCACCATAAAATGAGATTTCTCAAATGAAAATGACAACTAAATGATGACACTATGTGAGGTCTAAGTTCAAAATGATAGCTAGAATGAATAATATTTTTGGATTTTTGGGAATAAAATATGCAATGTCTAAACCTATAATGCAATTTAAGACAAGGATACCTAAGCATGTCTAAACTAAATCTTTGTTTTTGATTTCGGTTACTAAAGGAATTTTCTGAAAAAGACAAGATGACAAGATCTAAATGACTAGTGAGTTTTCCTAACTAGACTATTGAGTTGGAAAAATCTCACAAAAAGGGATAATGACTGAAAAGGGAATTTATAATTTAGTACAAGAGAACCTAGTTTCGAAAACAATGATGCTGCAAATTGTGCAAATATTTTCCTAATCCAAAGTATGCAAGATGTAATACCTATGGAAAAACTAATGCCTAATGTATGCACCTAAAAAAAATGAAGGGTGAAACCTATGGTGAAGAATGCAACTAATGGTAGAAAGTTTGAGCAATTTCAAAATTGGTTTCTGATAGAACCTTTGGAGACAGTGTTTGAAAAATGTTTGACAGGGTGTAAACTTTAGATTTGACTTTGTATGACTTTTTTACTTGTGACAAGTGAATGCATCATTTAAGGATGTGAATGCATCATGGTTTTGTGAATGTAGCTCAGCTTGAGTGAATGCGGCTCAGAGACTGACAAATGCGACTCAGTTTTGTAGATGCAACTTTATAAGTTTCAAATGCCTCGCGACGCAAATGGATGCGGTGTTTAAGATGTCAAATGTGGTTTAATAGAGCGATTGTGTCTTAGAAACTTGAATGCAATTCGACAGATGTGACACAGTTTGTGAAAATTGAGTTTCTTGTCATTTTGATGACAAATTTGGTTTGTCTGATGTTGAATGTTTTGTTCAGAACTGTAAATGTGATGAATCCAGAAAACACCTTAAAAACACAATGTTTTGAATGTAAGCAAGTGCACATAAGACAAGTACAATCCTAAAAGGCCAATAGGCCAAGGGTTTGTATACTTGATATAGCCCACTGATATACCCCAGATTGGTGATAAACACCTTTCCTTCTTGAGAGCGGATAGCTTAGAATTTTGGTGGCATTGGCTCCCCTCCACGACTCATTAACGTCATTCAAGCACACCAAATTTGGATTCTTTGGGTAATGACATCCCAAGAATTGATATCTCTACTCAAGGGGATCAGTAGTGAGTGTCTTCGGGCATGATATTGTACCCTACACTATATCAAGCAACTACCAATAGAACGGTTGGACACTAAAACAAGAGGTTTTTAATTAGGGAATTCTATTCGTGGGGCATGATCCATGCGGTGAGAGTCCCCTTTCAGATCCATCTCATCGGAACCACACTCATGATTCTTGGGTTTTCCCCAAGAATCCACTTTTGTGTACCAGCTGGAAGTCCCTCGGTGTCAGGGTGCTACCGGTTTGAGTCGTCCTGGGGTAAGTACTTTTTCCCACCAGAACAGGCCCAAGTTCTAGAGTCAGTAACAGTTTCTCTTACACCCAGGATCGCTCAAAAGCATAAGGGGAGAGGATACTTTGATTACCAAATCGTGAGGGTGACACAAAAAAATAAGGTGGGTCTGGTTTTCTGATCACCTAGTTTTCACAAGGTGAGAGCATAATCACCTACCACCTTAGAGCACAATCAGACAGAATCAAACACACGTCCATTTTAAAGCACTAAATGAAGCATTTTCTACACTAGAAATCGCAAACACGTTGTTTGAGAAATGAGTCTTCGACTAACGGAGCTGCAAAACCACAAGTTAGCAATTTCATCCACCAGTCTTGGACCCACGAAATGTAACCGCCACACACTGCAAAACATGATTAGTAACACTAAAGCCTCTACTAGGCAGAATGCAGAAAATAAAACCAGAGTGCTAAAAAATAAATAAAAAGAACTGAAAAAACATCAAAACCCGAATGCAAATGAGAAGAAAAAATTACCAAGCGAATGCGTCACAGCATGGAAAATGCATCACAGAAGATTGAATGCGTCGTTATTTACTACGAATACAGCTCGATAATTCGTATGCGAATTTTCAGGATTCAATTGCGTCATGTCAGATTGATTGCAGTGTTTTAGTATGTGAGTGTGTCACGACGCATCATATGCGTCACGAGTTTTTTAAAAAAATGATTGTGTCATTCCGTACCTCTACCTGCAAAAATGACATAAAACACATGAAAAACTGTACGAAAATAATAGAAAAAAATAGAGTCATGTTCACGTCAGGTTCACCAATGAATCAATGGGTAAATTCTAAGATTTGAGGTTAGCAATGATTAGATCAATAATAAAACCCAAAGAAGTTATGAAGCACAAAGAAAGCAAATAATAACGAAATGATTATACCAGATTCGCGAAGCTTCCATGAATCACCTCCATAGCACCTCCTAGCTTGCAGCGTATGATTGATGCCCTCAAACCGAGTGTGTGAGCATTATGACTATGACATTGTCCTATGCAAGTTTTGAAGGATTTAAATAAAATTATGCCTATGTCTATGCCAATGATAAATGACTATAATGCCTATAATAATGAAGTGGTCCCTAAATTATGAGAAAAAATGACATTTTATAGAAAACACAATTTTGAATGGACAGATGAGATCAACCTTTGACAAAAACCTAAAATCAGAGGATGAGATTTAACCTAATAATCCCTAATCAGGGTTAGGATAAAATCCTTAAGTAAGTGGTCAAGATGTCATCTGAGAAAATCAGATCGGCGGTGGAGAAAAGATGAGATAATTAATTTCAAAAATAAGGATTTTCAAAATTAAGAAGATAAAGATAGCCTCCTTTGTGAGATTCCAAAAATCAAAAAGATAAAAGGTGGACAGAAAAGAAAATTTGATAAAATCTAGAACCTGCTTGCTTTATTTGATTTTTGGAAGAAAGCTACCAATTTGAATTAAATCAACTCAAAATATGGATTTTGTGAGACAAATAAATAATATTTTCCAAATTATTTACCAAAATGGACTGACAATAAAAAAAGTGAAATCCTTTTAAATAATTAACTTATTTAAAATGAGAGGAATATTAATTTTGACAATTAAATAATTAAAAATAATTATTTAATTTAGAAGATAATGACTGATAATTAAATAAATTACTCAATTCATTTAATTATGATAGTTAGTGACATATTAAATAAATAAATAAGATTTATTTATCTAATAATCAGGAATAAATAAATGAAGAAGGGTAATTAAATAAATTAAGAAATTTATTTAATTAAGGGTAGACTTAGACAATTAATGACGTATTTAATAAATAAATAAAATTTACTTATTTAATAATCATGAAGAATAAAAGAACATGAATTAATTAAATAATTATGATTTATTTAATCAATATTCGAATGTGGACCGAAGACATAATTAAATGTCATAATTATGCTAGGACGAAAGTGGTAAAAATGAAGCTTGCAGGCCTAGGTCATTTTTAGGTGTCTACAGAAAAATATTTTGATTTTGATCCTAAGGTGAACCTAAAAAAGACACTTTGTTTGCCTAGACCTAGGTATTGAAGAACATGCAAATGCTTCCTATAAACCTTTGTGACCAAGAAGTGATTTCTTTTGAACACACATTTTCGGATTTTGAACCAATGATCTTCGCTTTGGACTTTGAACTTTTTGAGAATTGTGAGGCTTCAACACACATGAAATTTCATTTTTCTTAGCTTTGCTTAATGGCTTTATTTTACCAAAAACACTTTTTGTGATTAAGTTTTCAAACTAAGATGTCCAATGTCTTAATTTCTTCAAACCCCACAAGATATGTGGAAATTCAATGAACTCAAGGCAAGGGTTTACCTATTGTTTACTTAAGGAGAAAAATTGAGATATAATCCAATGTTTAGAAACCTCTAAGGACGTGAATCCCAAGGGAAAGCAATAACATATAGATTGAGTCAATGGCATTTGTCTCCAAAAGGGTTTGAAATTTGGATGATGTTAAGTGTTTGTTTTTGAGGTTTTCGATCAAGCAATGCATTTTGTAACCCAAGAATAAGTACAACCCTATGGATGTGTAAGACAATATTTGTTGGATTCCCTCTTGGACAAGTCCAGCTACACTTATATTTAGTGAATGGTTAGATGTTTGACCCCACTGACTCCCCTCCATGACACTCACTTATACAGGGAAGCCAAGCATCAACACCCATGAAACTCCCATGGAATGCTTTCCATTTCTACTAAAAGACCGTAAAAGTGTGGGGTGGCTTCAGAACGACCGTTCTTGCACCAAAAAATAGATTAAAGGATTTTGGAAAATTCTAACACATGGGTTTTAATAAGTACTTTCCATTCATGGAGATTGACCCATACGGCAAGAGTCCCCTTTCAGATCCATCTTGTCAGAATCAACTGCGTGATATTGGCGTTTACTCCAATACCCACATTTATATCTTGGTTGGAAATACTCTTGGCTTTAGAGTGTTACCGGTTGAGTCATTCCCTTGGAAGAGTACTTTTTCCCTATGACATGCCCTCTAGGATAAACAAAAGCGAGTGAAAACAATATTCGTAACTCGATCAATCTTTGTTGGCAACAAAAAGAGAGAATATACCCAAATCGAAGTGTGGAGGTGATTGCTTTCTCTCAACCTAAATTTATGAAAAAGTCCTTTTGATTCTCAAGATTGCTATAAAGCACGAGAGAAGTGCATACGTCCTTTTTCAATGAGGTTAGTTCAAGTAAGCCTTCACAAAAACAAAGTTGCACTTGTTCTTTTTAAATCCACAAAGAAAAATGTGAGTTCCTTTAAAGCACCAAAAGACAAATGATACACTTTGTTCAATTGTTAACTAAAAAAAAAAATTAGTATGATGTGGTCCTAATGTTCATTTTAGCCTTTTACAAGAAATGGAAAAATTATTTTTAAACCCAAACAAAAATTAGTGTCCTAAGAAAGAAAAGATAACAATTTCATGAAAAAGTGTTAAGAAAACACTAAACTATTTAAAAACACTTGAATTTGTAAGATATCATCATCATCTTTCTTCTTCTTTTATTTTCAATTCCAACTTACAAGAGAGAAAACCAGTCAGATTCTAGAAAATACAGAGATTAAAAAGCAGAAAACAGAAGACAAATCGATCATTAATCAAAAAGCACATGCTAAAATTAAATTTCCCCTTTTTACTCCCTTCTAGCGTCGCAACTTGTAACTGCGTCATAGTTTGATTTCCAAGCGGTTCTCTCACAGTGTCACTTGCCAGTCAGCGTCGCTCTATGTCAAGACAAAGAGCTCAACTACATCGCACTTTTTGCCCAGTGTCACAGTTTTCTTCCAGCATCGAAGTTTGATATTTTTTTGAAAATTTTTGAGAGTCAACGAGTCCAGCGGTGGAGTTTATAATTCAAATTTTCTGGGCAGGAAGAGTCCAGCGTTGCACTTTGAGTTTCCCGCGGTGCTATATAGTGACGTTGAAGAGACAGCGGCGCCAAAAAAATGACGCTGAGCTCCCAGCATTGGAATTTTCTGTGTATGAGCAAAAAATGCAAAAATTTTGGGAAAATTTAATAAAGAATGATATCTAGCCCTCCTTCTAGCACCAAATGTGTGAACCCCAATCCTAGTACCTGCAAAACAACAAGAATAAACACCTTAAGTTAGATATTGCAAGCATGAACAAGGATTCCCCATGAAATCCATTTACAACTTCAAAATAGGAAAGAAAACAACAAAGAACACAATGAAACAAAGAAATGTAGATTTAATCCTAATTTAAATGTGCAAACTCATGATCCTATGGGGGAATTGGTGCCAATTTGATGTAAAAATTGGCCATTTCCCAATTCCTAAGATGAAAAATTGATATGTTGATGAGATTGATCCACTTTTGTTGATGAAGGATGAGAGCTCCAAGCCAAATTCTGCAAAAACCTAGCTAAGAACTCAATGGTGATGGATGAAAATGGCTAAGTATTTTAGCATAATAACTTTGCATAATTTGTGGATGATCAAATGAGGATATGAACTCTTTATTTATAGAATTCAAAAATGGATGAATGTCCAAATTTGAGCAATGTGGGACTAACATTCATCCAATGGCATGATGCAACTTGTCAATCTATGAATGGATGAAGGACGTGCAAGATTTGGGGATTGTGCCAATAAATGCATATTTTTGAATTTCAAATTTGTTGAAATGACTTGTAAGAGGGAAGGGAAAATGCAATAAATGCCACTTGGCTCAAGGCAAAGGACATGTAAGATGAAGTTATTGCCTTGTTGGATGTACATGTTGACTTGGAATTTTTTGAATTCAAATTGAGAGAATATTCTAAAAGATGCCTTGTGAGGAAAATAGGGATTTAGTAAATGAATTAAATCTATTTTCATGTGCAACTTGCAAAATATAGAGGATGGGACATGACAAGAGATTAAATTAATCAAGGGTCAATTAATTTAATGAGAGAGATTAGATGATGTGACCTATTTGACTCAAACTTATGGATTTATTTAGATCAAATAAGAGAGGAATATGACAAGAGATCAATTAAATAAGGATTTTGATTTATTTAATTAAAAGAGATGGTGTTAGATTAAATCAAATAAGGTTTTAATTTATTTAATTTAATAGATAGATTTTAGAGATTTAATTAAATAAAATGAATTATTTAATTAAATAGGGATAATTAGATTAGATGAATTGATTTAATTAACAAGAAAGAGTGACTTAATTAGACAAAATGATTTATTCAATTAAGAGAGGAATTTGATGAATTTAATCAGATAAGGAGATTTGATTAAATGGTTAGACCGAGGGATGATTCAAGATGAAACAATGTTAGTAGTCGGGATCATATGCACAATGTCAATTAGTATATTTTATGTGTCTACAGCTCTAATATGTCTCCATGAAGTTTTTAAGATGATATAATGCAGATAAATGAGTTATTAAATAACTCATGGTAAGAAGAAGCTTCATTAGACACTTACAACAGAGAGCTCTACACTTGAGATAGTTAACTCCTGAAAGCCTTAGAAGGCTTTGAAGAAGTAATGGGAAGATAGAGAAGACTCCCAACACACTCCTTCATTCATGCAAAATCATGGAGCATCATTCATTCATAAATTAATGGGATGAGTATTTGTTTCATGTTGAGTTCAAAGATCTCTCATAGTTATTACATTTCATGATTCCTTCTTCCACCAAAAATAACTCAAGTTACCACATCAATTAATTGTTGTTGCATGATTATGGCATGTTATTCATGCTAAAGATCAATGATTTGGTCAACTGAGCTGAAGAATAATTCCTTCATTCACATTGAAACTTGAAGACTTCCTACGAATCAAGCACTCAGAAATTTTGAAAAATGCAGTCTCAGTAAAACAATGATACCTCCCTTGTTTCTCAACGAAATTCAAAACTTAAAAATGATATAGAAATTAGACTTGAAGATCTAAAAACCATTTTGATAATTTGGCATGATTTGTAGAAGGGAAGGAGTAGTATGAGTCAGAAAATGACTAAGACAAAAGTGGCGTGATGGTGGACAACAACTTCAAGTTTTTTAAAGTTTTATAAACGACCCCTCAAAAATAGGATCTTGGATCCACATTCTTAGTGGATTAATATAGAATATTAATTCTGTAAATAAAATGTAATCATTGGAGAAAAGAAGGGAATTAGAAAGGCTTGTTTCAGCCTAAGGAAATATCCTAGATCTAGTTTCATTTACCAGCAATGTAATTTTAAATTTTTAGATTAAATTTGAATCCAAGAGAGTTTTTCATTTCCAGCAATGGTGAAGTAGTTGATTCTTTTCAATTCATGCAATTATTTCTTAGATTAGTTTCATTTCATGCAAATTTCCTTTCATACAAATATGATTTAAGATTAGTTCTCTTTCATACATCTTTACTTTCATGCAAATAGGATTTATTTCTGCAAGTAGAATTGGTTGTCAAATAAGTTTTCTACTTTCTCTCTTGCATACAGCCATGGACACCACTTTGGATTGATAAATTAAATGATGAGGATTACAATGACCCCATCAGAGCCACGATCGATATTTTTTTTAATAAAATTTTTAACACAATGGCTTTCCTGATGCAGGAGGAGGCGAGGGAGATCTACTCACGTGAGCACAAGTCCCTAGAGATTTTTGACCATTTGAGGGATTTTTCCAAGTGAGAGGAGTGCCTTTGAGAGATGGGTCTCTGCTACATAGCCTATGCACTGCCCATGCCAACACACCTGACCATGATGACAACACTTGTCGAGAGGTGGCACAGTGAGACCTCATCATTTCACCTTCCGACGGACGAGGCCACAGTCACACTAGAGGACGAGTTTTCCTACTTGGATAGCAGGGCACTTGGAGCAGGAGTCACACTCCTACATATCTAGGCATGGGAGCACATCCCCGTGCTTTTTCTGAGAGTTGTCCCAATTTCGATGGAGCTAGATGATATAGTGTTCTAGCTATATAGAGGGGGCATTTCTTTTACACACATAGAACAACATAGGATTCCTCATTGGAGGAGGTTCCTTGATGATTTGTGAGTATTCAGATGGCAGTCGTACCTTGGACAACCCACATGGTTTGATGATGTATAGTAGATGTTATTTTCTCTTCATGATTGCTTGATGCAGGGGCGAGATCATACCATGATTGAGATGTACCTACCAGGCCAGGTGTAGCAATAGTTTGAAGAGGCTCAAGACCAGCTAGATGATCAGTACATGTCCATCTTTGTGAGGACAGTGAGTTAGGGCTCTTGGGGGTGATACATACCTACCCATGAGGTAGTGGAGAGCTTTAGGCAACTAGTGGCCCAGCCATGGCCATATGACTAGTGAGAAGCAGATCCAGGGGTGACACATGCCTACAAAGATTGGTTTAGGCTGTTGTTGAGGCTCACAGTTCTTGCCACAGCCTCTGCTCAATGGAGAGCCAAAGGTAGGGGAGCGGGATGGGGTCGATGAGGACCGGATCAGGGAGGCAGAGGGCTGACACTAGATCAGCCAGTTCAGGACCAGGCACTCCCAAATCAGTAGGATAGAAAGCAGAGGTAGGAGGTCCCCTGATAGGATTAGGATCTAGGTCACCAGGATGGGCACCATGATAGGATCCCGACACCACCTAGAGATGGGGATCAAGATCAGCCCCATGTGTAGCCACCACTACAGCTAGATCTAAGCAATGGGAAAATTTTATAGTTGTAGGCCCAAGTACGGGCACTAACGGCAAAGAGGGATCAGGAAAAAGTAGAGTGGGACTAGGCCATCTAGTAGAGGCAGGCTATAGAGTTATAGGCAACAGTCGAGATGGGCCACCAGTAGGAATTAGAGAGCATGTTTTCCTCCTCCTCCCAAAGCACAGTGTCACTTTTTTCATACAGGGAGGCCGTTCGGGAGGCTGACTACTACAGGATGCACTACTACCAAGCTGTATTGAGACCAGGCTAAGTCCCAGATTTTTCATAGAGGACCAACCTCAGACAAGCAAAGGAGCATGGAGAGAGGGCAGGCGGCGAGGGCAGCAGCCAGTAGGGCTAAGCCTTCAATTTTTATCAGAGATGAGATATTTTTTGGTGCCCTATGAGCTCATTTTTGATAGCCTGATGGGCCATTTTGTATTTATATACTTGATACTTGATCTGATTCTTTATATCATGACAATACACTTGATGATATATGAGATGATGATTTTGATCCGATTATGATATGTGATGTGTTTATGGATGGATTTTGATTTCTATATGCTATGCAATGATTCTATCTTATGATGCCATGATGTTTATGGGATGAATGTATGAATGCATTTCTTTTTCTATATCTTTTTATGCATTTTTTATGATGATTATGTATGGATGGTGCAAGTGTTATGCTATGCAGATGCTGTGATATTGTATGTGATGGCCCTATAGATGCTTATATATGTTGAGTGTAAATGGTATGATGGATGTAAATAATGTTTTATATGGATGCAAATTTTTGAATGATGAAATGTTTATGATAACAAATCTCTATTATGCAAATTATGGATGGAATGCACTCTTTTTCCTTATCTTTTCTCATGCATTATATGGTGATGTGCTTATAATGGTGCTACTTATGTGTGTGATTATGATATTTATGGTATGATATGATGGATGTAAGTGATGCAAAATGTTTTAATGATGAGATTCTTAGAATAATAAATCTATATTATGCAGATGATGGAAATGCAATGTCTATCATATAATCTATTATTTCTATATGATATGATATGCAGTATGCTAATGGTTTGTGGATGTAGGATGCATGCTTGATGAACTGATTAACTATCATGATACCATGTTAGTGCAAATATCAAGAGATAGAAGAAACCAGAGATTCCAACAAGACACTAGATGATGATTATTATGATGATTGCTTGCCAAGGAGTTGGGATTTTCAAGGGCTAATTACCTTATGTTTGATAACACACGTAGGCATGATGCATCAAGGTATGAAGAACTAGGATGGTGTTGCACCTAGTGTGATGGACTTTGAATCGATAATCAGATAGGAGTATTCCTATTCACACTTGACATACAGAACCTTATTCAGAGTGTAGTTCAGATATTTCAAGTATCTTAGGCCAAAACATAGGAAAGAAAGCCTTCCCATGTGGTCAACAAGACACCTAAAACATATTCCCTGCAAACCAAGCAAAACACGAATGACCAAGTTATATTACAAGAATATCCAACAAGCACATCAGATAAAAGATAATGATCATTGCCCCATTCCTATCTCTCTAAATATTTTGATTAGACATCATCGAAAAGTCCTTGGAATAAGCGAAATAAGATAAATCAACAAGATAAAGATAAAGTAAACAAACAAGCCAATGTTCTTCAATACTGCTAGCTGAGAATAAACTACGGTGATGCCTGATGTTGATGTCCATTGTAGGAAGGATGCATCCTAGGACATGACGATATCAAATGATTTGATATGGGACTAATTGAATGATAGGATATTGACACAAAGAGTTGATTAACTTGTGTATGTGACCTAGACTTGAGACTTTGACATTTTGAGTTTTCACTTTTGAACTGCTAGACTTGTTTCTGACTGTTTTACCAAAGGTTGAGGATGACGATGATTTATTATGAGTGATGTTTATTGTGGTTGAAAGCGAAATGAGAAAGATGGATTTTTTTTGGGATTTTTGAATGTTTTTGATCTTTTTGAAATGTTTTGAGGATTTTTTTGGTATTTTTGAGATTTTATGAATGTTTTGGGGTTTTCTGAGATTTTGGCCAAGAGACTAGCCTAAAGAACTATCTTAGGAGCCTCGAGGGCTGATCAATAGATTAGCCTTGCCTACGTTATACATACAAAGATCACGTAGTTTGACTAACTAATACTTGATTATTGATGAGCTATGAACAAATGGATTGCCAGTTTATTATGACGGACTCCTAGAGGACTGACCTAAGTGTCTTGGGGGATGATCAAAGATCAACCTTGCCTACGTTCAAGGCTCAGAGACCCATAGTTCAACAAGATAACTCTATTTTTTACTTTTTGGCTGACTTTTTGACCTATTTTTGGGATTTTGATATGATTTGGATGTTTTTGGATTTTGGTGAATTTTTTGATGTTTTTGGATTTTTTTGGATTTTTTGATTTTGGGACCTCAAGAACATACACAAATCTGATCTGATGAGAACATGCCCCCATCATGGTGCAATAGATTACTCTGATAAAGGCAAGATAAATGACCTTGAGAATGGGTCGAGTAGTACTAGGAGGGATCATGACACAATCACAGGACAAGTTATGATGCAGACGCATGTGGATGATGAAATCATAATGGATGGATGATGCAGAACAAGCTGTGAAGATCCTAGTGGATGAAAAGTGCTTATTTACACAAGGCGTCTATTTTCCAAGTTTTCACCAAGGTACTTACCCAAAGTGCCACCGAAGTGGTTTTCACAAGAGGATGGTTTTTCTCTTTACTCTTTTTGATCATTTTTTGCTTTTTTGATTTTTTTATTGTCACCAAGATGCCTGTTTGCTAGGTTTTTATTAGGGTGACCATTTTTTCAAGACATTTTCTGATTGTTTGGATTTTTGGTTCTATACCTTGCAAGCTTAGGCATAAAACTTTTTGAGATGGGAGTTATTCATGGGCTCCTGCAGGGGTTCCCCTTTGGGTGTTGAAAACTGATATGCCCCTGACTTATAATTTGCTATGATGACAAATGGTCCTAGCCAATTAGGTTCAAATTTTCCTTTGCCATTTGGGTTTGGGGCATTCTTCTGATTCTCCTTTAGGACAAGTTCTCTTACTTGGAAAGTCCTACTCCTGATTTTCTTGTCATAACTCCTTTTAAGCTGATTATGATAGACTTGCAAATGATTTAAAGAATCCATACACCGCTCATCCAGTAGCTCCAACTCATTTAGTCTTGATACTCGGTATTCTTCATCCATGATGAGGTTTTGCAATGATATTCTCAGTGGCAGGAGCTCAATCTCAATAGGTAATACTGCCTTTGATCCATAAAAAAGGAGAAGGGGTGGCACCAGTGGGTGTGCAGATGTTGGTTCAATAGGTCTAGAGGGTGGGATTCAACTATAGAGGCTAGTTACAACCTATGTCATTGACTTCCTTTTTGATGATTTTTAGAATGGTTTTGTTGGTGGCTTCTGCTTGGCCATTGCCTTGGGGATAATATAGAGTGGAAAAATGATGCTAGATTTTGAATTTTTCACATAGGTCACGAACATCCTGATTCTTGAAAGGTGTCCCATTATCTAGGATAATAGCTTGGGGAACACCGTATCGGCATATGAGGTAGTTCAGGATGAACTTTGATATCTACTTTCCAGTGATGTATGTCATGGGGATGGCTTCCACTCACTTGGTAAAGTACTCAGTGGCGGTTATGATGAACTTGTGGCCATTAGATGAGGTAGGGGTTACCTTTCCAATGAGATCAAGTCCCCACTATGAAAAGGGCCATGGTGTGATGATGGGATGAAGTTCTTGAGCTAGAGCATGGATGAGGTCCCCATGCTACTGACATTGTAGGCACCTTTTGATGTAGTCATGTGCTTCTCTTTCCATTGTAGGCCAATAATACCCCATCCTCAGTGATTTATTGGCCAAGGTCATTCCACTTAAGTGTGAACCACAAATACCATTATGCACCTCAATTAAAGCGGTCAATGCCTCCTCAACATTTAGGCAGTGTAATAAGGTTCCTTCTATGCTCCTATGGTAAAGGGTGTTTCCTAGGATGATAAACCGAGATTCTTTCTTGAAAAAGGTTCTTTTTAGGCTTGAGGTTAAGTCAATAGGTAATACCCTTATCCACAAGTAGCTATAAATGTCATGGTACCAGGGATCACCGAGACTAATGATTTCACACAAAAATTCTGACTTTGGTACCTCGAATGCAGAAATGAGAAGCTTCTCTACCAAGACTTCATGTTTGGGGATGTTGTGAGGGATGCCTAGTAAGGATCCAATCATTTCCATGGCATCTATTGCTCTATTTTTTGCTCTGGGAATCTACTCAAATGTGATATCAATGAATGATTCTTTGAGGCTCTCTACCAACTTTTTGTATGGAGTCAGCTTATCATCCTTTGTTTGGTACTCATCATTCACTTGATTTATTATTAGTTGGGATTCTCCATATACTTTGTGGGTCATGATGTGCCACTGCACTACTATTCTAATACCTATGGTTAAAGCCTCGTATTCAACAATGTTGTTAGCATAGGGAAATGCTAATTTGTAGGATCTAGGTATACAATTCCCCTATGGGGTGATGAAGAAAACACCAGCTCCTGATCCATGCTGCATATAGGAGCCATCAAAGTAGAGTTTCCAATGGTTAACTATGCTAAGATTGAAGATTGATTCATCTGGAAACTTTGATATGAGTGGGTTCTCTGAATAGATTTGTGCTTCTACAAGTTGATCTATGATAACTTGACCTTTGGTTTCTTTTCATTCCATGTATTTGATGTCGTATTTAGATAGAATCATGACCCACTTGGCCATTCTTCTTGTGATAATTTCCTTTGACAGTAGATACTTTAGGGGATCGATCTTGGCGATGAGTTTTATTTTGTGTGCCAACATGTAATGTTTGAATTTCTATGAAGCAAACACTACTATTAGACATGATTTTTCAATATAATGAGTAGTTTAACTCATGCCCGACCATTATTCTACTGATATAATGGATGGCCCTTTATGTCCCATTTTCATTGTGCTAAGCTAGGAGAGCTTGAAGGGCTATTGTTGTTGCTGAAACAAAGAGGATTAATGGCTTTCTTGGGATTGGTGGCATGAGGACCAAAGGTGTGAGTAGATATTCTTTGACTTTGTTGAAGGCTTCTTCACACTTTTCATCCCATTTGTATGCTACTCCCTTGTGAAGTAGGTGAGAATATGGGTTTTTCTTGTCAGTTAGTTGTGCTATGAATCTACAGATGGACTGAAGCCTGCCTTGGAGACCTCTTAACTGTTTCAATGTTTTGGGTGCCTCCATTTCTAAGATTTATTTCACTTTTGTTGGATCTATTTCAATACCCCTCATTGACACTATGTAGCCCAGTAGCTTTCCTAACTATACGCTGAAGATGCACTTCTTTGGGTTGAGTCTGACTTTATAATCCTCCAGCCTATCAAAAATAGCACTCAAGGTTGCTATGTGATCTCTCCTCTTCCTGGATTTTTCTAGTACGTCATCAACATAATCTTTGACATTTTTGTGAATCATTACATGGAAGATTAATGTCATGGCTCTTTGGTAGGTAGCCCTAGCATTCTTTAGACCGAATGGCATCATATTCTAGCAATAAGTCCCCCATGGACAAGTGAAGGCCATTTTGTGTTGGTCTTCTTTGGCGATCATTATTTGGTTGTATCTAGAGAAACCGTCCATTAGACAAAGCATTTCATGTCCCGCCATCATGTCTACTATCATGTCAATGTTAGGCAATGAGAAATCATCTTTCAAACATGCTTTGTTTAGGTCTCTAAAATTTGTGCAGACTCGAATGCCCCCATTAGGTTTTGAAATAGGAACCAGATTTGACACCCACTCAGGGTAGTCAATTGGTCGTATGAATCCTACATCAAGTAGCTTTTTCAATTCCACTTTGACTAGAAAGGTGATTTGAGGATGCATTTTTCTCAGTTTTTGTCAGACAGGCTTTGCTTCAAGATACACTGCTAGATGATGTACCACAATTTTTGGATCAAGCCCAAGCATGTCCACATAGCTCCATGCAAAATTAACTTTTCTTTCTCTCAAGAAGGATACTAAGAGATCTTGTTCCTCTAATAGTAATGATTCTACATAAAATGTGATGTGCGGTGTCTCTTCCATTCCCAAGTTAATCGGATTTCATTTTTTGGCTAGGACTACTGATTTTTCTTGGTGTAAAGCTCTAGGAGGAAGATTGAATCCCCCATCCTCGAGTGCCTCAGAGAGGTTTTCAGCATCGGATTTGTCCTTTCTTTTTACTTTTTTTAGGTTAGAGAGTGCCACAGTGTGGTTTTCACTCAAGGACCTAGAGATTATTCTTAGTTTGTCGCTTTTGCGACTGAGGGATTCAATAGTTTCCCCATAATATGCATGTGTATCTAGCTCGATGATGAATCCTTCTTTGTGATCCCCACATGGAATATTGTCCCGCAGTCCCATGAATTTTGAAAGCGCCTCATCATTTTTGAATGTGTCGAGAATTGGTGGTCCTCGTTGGTCATAATCGATGAGTTGTGGGTAGACTAGATGGATTTCATGGTTTTGATGGTCAGTGGACTTAAATGACATAGTGCTAATATTGAGAAGGGTAGTGTCATCGAAGAGCATGGGTAGGTTGGTTATGGGATCCTCATCATCACTACTACTACAGATGTTAGTTGTGTCAAATGTGAAGTTGTCTATGACTCATCCTGTAGATATAGGTAAGCGGAGTTCGGCTATCGTTTGCTGAGGAGGTTTGACTTTCCTAATTGGGGGATTTCGGCCATGTATGGTTATACTCAGAGGGGTACATCCAAGGCTAATATTTCTCATTTTCATCTCTGAAATGATGGGTATTAGAAGCCCATTGTCATTTTTCCCAAGTCTTTGGTTTTTATCATAGCCCATTGCGAGCATCATTTTTAAACCTTTGTTGTTGTCATCCATTGGTAGATTGGTTGTTGGTCTATTATCTTGGTATAAGAGATGGGATGGGTCCTCCTCTATGAATTCTTGGCCAAGATCTCCCCAACTTCTAAAGTTGGGATATTCTTTAGGGGATATTTGAGATGTGGAGGCTTCATTTGATTACGGTCATCCTCATGATCTGGGAGATTGTGGTAACTCTCCTACCACAAAAGAATTTTCTGGGAATCATATAGTTTCCACAACCATTTTCTTGGATGATGACTTTGATATTAGAGATGGTGGGGATGGCAAGAGTGGTGGGTGTCTTTGTCACAGAAGTGGAAGCGAGAGTGGCTGGATCAATGTATGGTGTTGATGGGCCTTCCTTTTTTTTAGGCACTTGAGGTATTTTGCAGTAGTTTGCCTCTAGGTTCTTGTAGTAGGAGAATGGTTTAGGATCTCCATAGATGGTGACCTCTTGTCCTTCATATATGAATTTGACACATTGATGGAATGTTGATGCTACTGCTTGCAGTGCATGGATCCACGGATGTCCCAGGAGAATGTTATAAGGTAAGTCAAGGTCTAGGACCTGACAAGTAGTTTCCATGATAGCTAGCCCTACTTGAATAGGGAGTTGAATTTTTCTTTGGGACACTCTCTCTTGATCATCATATGCTTTGATTGTAATACCTTTTCCTTTGTCTATGGAGTCCTATGATATTTTTAGGTTCTTAATGAGCTTGAGGAAACAAATGTTCAAGCTTGCACCTCCATCCACCAAGACTCGTTTGACTTTATATTTTTGCACTAGGACCTCTAAATGGAGTGCACAATTGTGAGATGTTTGAGCAAGAAAATCCTAATCAGAGAATGCAAGGAGATTCAAAGTGATGATGTTTCTGACCATAGCTTAGAATTGTTCCACATCAAGATTTGTGGGGACGATTGATGAAGCCAATGCTTCCTCAAGGATTTTCTTGTGGGCGGATGAAATTTTTAGCAACTCCATGATAGAGATTTGTGTTCAGGTTCTTTTCAGTTGATCAAGGACATTGTAACCACTGAGAACAAATCTTGGGTTGGGTGTGGGTGCTCTATTTGGCTTAGATGATCTTGCAATTGTAATTTTTCTGCCTCTTGTGGTGACTCCACAATTAGTATGGGCTCCTTTGATGGCGATGGTAGCACAGTAGTCATCCAAGGATACGATGACATGGTTGCACACATGATTCATGATCTTGAAGGTACCTTTCCCCTTATCATTGTTCCCTTTATTATTATGGTTTGGCATCGAATTCATGTATATTTTGAGGTTATGATTTCCTGCTGGTTGCTCTACATTTATGATTTTTTTATCAATGAGGTCTTGGATTAGGTTTTTTAACCTCATGCAACTATTAGTGGTGTGCCCTTTGATTTTTTGAAAGTCGCAGAGTTGGTTTCATTGTACCAAGGTGGTTTGACATCTAGTTCCTAGTAATTCTCATATGTGGGAGCCTTGATGAGATTTTTGCTTATTAATTTCTTCATGATGACCTCAAGTGGTTCCCCAAGGGTAGTGTAGTTCCGCTTGTTGGAATTTTTGTTTCACTGGGGTGGTCCCCTTTGATCATTGAAATTGTTGATTGCTTGATTGTTTGGCTACTGTGTTGTTGCGTTAGCTTGATGGTTGTTTTGATGATGGTTTTGGGGTTGCTATTGCGATGTGGGTATGTTTTATTGAGGGGCATTGATGACAAATTTGGCATCGACAACACCATCATTGGTAATATTTTTGTTTCTTTCCCATGTGCAAGGTTTATCATTGTAACTAGTGGATGGGTGATTGCTCTAATGTTCAGGATATGTGGTTGATCCTCCAGGTTGTGTCATAAGGGCTCATTTGATGTTGAGCACCTTGGAGATCAACTAGTCATATGTAGTGATACCTTGCACTTTAAGACAAAATTCCAAGGTTCCTTCAAGATTTGAAATGATTATGCAGACTTGTTCTTCTAGCATGACCCATTTCTTCTGATTGGCCTTGGATCGCCATCATTGTAAGAAGGAAGCAAATGATTCATTCTTACCTTGTTTCAGAGCTGAGAGTTCCTCTAGACTAACATCCATACCAATATTGAATGTGTAGTTTTTGATGAATGTGTCTATGATTTCTTGGAATGTGTTGATGCCTGTAGGTAGGTGAGAGAACCATTCTATGGTGTGGCCAACCAAACTCCTGGGAAATAGCCGCATCAAATAAGTATCGTCATACATGACTTCCATGCAATGAACCTAGAACTCTTTGATGTGATCTTAAGGGTTTCCCATCCCACAGTATTTGTCAAATTTTGGGATCTCGAATCCCTTTGGGAAAGGTTTCATTATGAGGCTCCTATCAAATGGATAAGAACACAATTTGATGGGTGTTTTTGTGGTTCACCCTGATTGAAGGTCGAGAACTTGTTGTGAGAGTAATTTTATTTTTGTTGTGACATCGTTTTGCTGATTAGGTGGTGTGATGAAAATGTTTTGAGGTGGTTCAACTGTTGGTGGGATGGGTAGATTGATGGGTATGTTGATTGATGGTGTTTGTATATTCTGATGTGCCAAGTATGCTTGCATTTTTTTTTTTTGTGCTATTAGTGCCTATTGTTGAGCTTGTTGTTGTGCATGTTGTTGGGCTACTGATCAGGTTGCTTCTTGTTGTTATTGGTATTTTTTTAGCACTTGTTGATATGATTGTTGTTGAGCTACTTGTTGTTGTGTGAGATATTGTGCTTGTGCCTATGCTTGCACTTGGGCTTGGGCTTGAGCTTGTTGGGCTTGTTATTGGGCTTGTGCTTGAGCTTTTCCTTGTGCTTGGGCTTGAGCCTATGCTTGTGCTTGAGTGGCAACTTGTGCAATCTATGTGGCTTGAGCAGCTTGCACTACCTGTGTAGCCTGAGTGGCTTGAGCAACTTGCGCTACTTGTGCAACCTAAGCAACTTGTCATTGTTGTTGCAATAAGGCTTGGGTGTGTGCAGCCTATTGTGCTTGTTGTGCTTGTAGCACTTATTGTGCGGCTTTGGTAGCTTGAGCAGCTTGGGAAACTTGTTGAGCTGCTAATTGTGCAGCTTGTCAATTTTGGATTTTCTATAATGTTTTCTGATAAGTAGCCCATTGAGTGGCTTGCAATGCAATACTGTATTAGCTTGATGTGTTCAAGTTTGGTGGTGGTGGTGGTGGAGGTGGATTTGGAATGGTTCTTGTTGTGGTGATGAGAGGCACTGTTGTATTGATGTTTGGGGTTTGAGTGGTGGATGGTGTGATTGATATGGTTGGTTCTTGAGAGACCATGTTTTGAGATGTTTGGGGGATGGTTGATGATGTGATGGTGGTGGTTTGCGTTATCAGGATGGTTTCAATCTATTGTTGTGATATCGATGGCAAAGTGGAAGAATTTGGAATGATGTTCTGATTGATGCTTGGTGGGTTGAACTAGCTTTGTTGATTGATGCTTGGTAAAGGGGGAAGTCCTAAACCAAGAGGTGATGCAGATATCGATGGCAATGGTGGAAGTGGTGGAAATGTGGGGGGTGTGACCTCTTGAGGAAATGGTGTAGTGTCAAAAATTCCCCCTGGTTCAAATATGTCACCTTCTCCTTACGAGGTTATGGGGAGATAGGTTTGTGGTGTTGTACGAAAAGATGATGATGATGGGTCATTGGGATCATGGAAAGTGAGGGGAACATATATGTGTAATGGATTTTGGGGTACGGTATGCCCCAAGATGGTGTTTGCATCCAAATCTTGATTGTTTACAAGAGGTTGTGTTTGTAATGCATTAAGAAATGCACTCCCTTAGTTAACGATTGGTTGAGTTGGAGATATTGATGATGTGATTTGGGGAATGGATTGAGTGATATTTTGAAATGGGGATGTTGATGTGATGGGGAGTATGAATGATGTTGATGGTGGTTCCACAATGGTGTTCATGTCGTATTCCAAAGGGAGTTTAGACCCTCATTTTGCTAGTTCAAGCATGTAATGTTGGGGATGGAGTTTCATCATGATGTTAACAATGCTATAATTCTTAGGATTTTGAACCATCTCATTGATCTCGTCTTGGGTCATACCAAGAGGATTTTGTGTAAGGTCTTCCACTTGCCCATCCTCTTGATGATCTTGAGGGAGTGAAAGATTGGTCATGGGATTGCTTGATCCAACAGGATTTGTTTTGGTGTTGGTTTGACTAAGATCACTTGAAATGGATGTTTCTTTGTTGGCTTCCATGTCCTTGTGTTGAGATCTAGTTTGCACCATAAAAATAGGGATCAATTTTCAAGAAAGTGGGAGATGAATCTCTAATTCTTTGGATTGATCCAACCTTAAGGAACAAAAGAGACAATTTAGGATGTTTTAAGGATCAAAGGTGAAATGATGGATATGTGTGAAAGATGGATGATATGGATGTTTGAAATTTTGAGAAATCTTGAGGGGATGCTAGACTTTTTAGAACTTTTTGGATGTTTTGGATTTTGTTTTTATTTTGATTTTTTGGATTGACCTTGATTTGATTTTTCTTTGGCTTTGGATGATTATCTAGGGGATAAACTCGTTCAAAGGATGATAATTTGAGTAAGTATGGGGAGAAGGATGCATCTACCCACACCTATTCAAACAAGATGATAATTCAACCAAGTATATGAAGAAGGATGCATCTACATATACCTAGCTAAACAAGATGATTTGATGATAATTTTGACTAAGCATATGAAGAAGGATGCATCTACACATACCTAGTCAAAATGGTTTGATGTTTTGATTCAAGGATTTCAAGGATTTTGTTTCAAAGATTTTGATGATTTGGATTTTCCAAAAAGAGCCTAGCATGAAGGATGGTTTCAAGATTTTTCAAAAGTTGATGGTGAAATGATTTTAGTTTTGATTTTTGGAAAGATGGATGAGAGTTTGATTTTGATCCTAGGTGTATCTAAAAGTGACTTTTGTTTACTAGACCTCAGTTTTGAAGATCATGCTTTTCTCTAAATGAGGTGTTCAAATTCCTGAAAAAAGTTAGATTCTGACAGTAATAAAATGAGTACAATCCGGGATTGTTTCTTGAAGCTTTCCTGTAAAAGTTAAAAAGCAATCTTCGTCTAAATTTGTATAGCATTGAGAGACACTTTTGGTGATCTTTTAGACTAAGAGCTTTTACCTTTGGTTTTTTTATCTTGATTTTGCATGAAATCATTGAAGACATGTGTTGGATTCAATTGTTTTTAGGATTTTCTTAATGAATTTGTTTTACCACAAACACTTCTTGATTAGCTTTTCAAACTACATGTCCAATGTCTCAACTTCTTCTTATTCCACAAGGTTTATTATGTGGAAATTTGATGAAATCAAGGCAAGGGTTACCTATTGTTAACTCTAGTAAGAAAATTGAGATATAAATCCAAGTGTTTAGAAACCTCTAAGGATAGAATCCCAAGGGCAAGCAATAACACATGAATTTGGTCAATTGTATTTGCTTCCTAAAGGGTTTGAAGTCTTGATGAAAAATGTTAAATGTTTGTTTCCAAATATTTTTGAATAAGCAAATTATTTTGTAACCAAGAACAAGCATAATCCTATGGATATGAAAGACTATATTTGTTGAGTCCCCACTTGGATAAGTCCAACTACGCTTATTTTTAGTGAATGGTTAGATGCTTGACCCCACTGGTTCCCCTCCATGGAAATTACTTATATGGGGAAACCAAGCATCAACACCCATGAAAATCCCATGGCATACTTTCCATTTCTACTAAAAATTATAAAAGTGTGGGGCAACTTCAGAACAACTGTTCTTGCACCAAAAAATAGATAGAGATTTTGGCCTTTCTACAACAAGGGTTTTAATTCAGACTTTCCATTCGTAGGAGTTGACCCATCGAGGTGAGAGACCATTGCTGCCCTTCTCATTAGAGCCAACCGCGTGATACTAGCATTTGTTTTAGTACCCACTTTTATATCCCGGTTGGAAATACTCTTGGCTTTAGAGTGTTACCGGTTTAATCGTTCCCTTGGGTGAGTACTTTTTCCCCAAGGTAGGCCCTCTAAGATAAATAATAGTAAGCAAACATATCCATAACTCGATTGATCTTTGTTGAGAAACAAAGAGAGAATACACGCAATAGGTTTGGCTCACACTCGCAAGATGTTTTGTTCAATTTTAGTTCCCAAAATGAAGTGTGGAGGAAATCACTTTGTCCCAACCTAAGACCACCAAAAAATGTTTTGATTCTCAAGATCGTCGTGAGGTGTGAGAGAAGCACATACATCTTTTCAATGGTGTTAGTTTGAGTAAGCAATCACAAAACAAAGTAGCACATGTTCATTTTAAGACCCACAAAGCAATAATGACTTCTTATTAAACACCAAAGGAAATGTGAAAATTTTCCTTGTTCAATTGTTAGCCTCAATCGAAATCTAGTGAGTTTGTCCTAAGATTCATTTTAAGCCCTTTTGTAGCAAGAAATTAAAGTGTTCTTTTTAGAGCCCAAAAGAAAACTAGTAGGTTCTAAGCATGAAAGATAACAATATTCCTTAAGAGGGATAGTGAATTCTCTAAGAGTGTTGAACAAACATTTAAGTGTTCAAAAACACTTGGTATCATGAAATAATGTCGTTATGCTTCTTTTCCTCTTCACCTTTGCTTAAGTCAACCTACAAGAAAACCAATCAAATCTGCAAAAATAGAGGTCAAGAAATTAGAGAACAATCCAAATAATTAGAATTTGAAAAAAAGCATGTGTCATAAAACTAATTTTCACTTTTTACTTCCCTTCAGTGGTGGACCCTATGAAGGTGGTACAGTTTAGAATTTCTAGCGGTGCTATATAGCGCTGCTTGTTAGTCAGTGTCGCTCTACAGTAGGGACAAAGAGCATGAAGGCATTGTTATTTCAACCAGTGATGGAGCTTGAAATTTGGGAAGATTCTAGCTGGCAAAAAGGACTCAGCAGTGCACTTTGGAAATTTGAATCTCGGGTGGGAAACAGAGAGGATCAAAAATTGGAGTTTATAGCGATGTGATATAGTGACACTAAAGTCCCAGCAGTTCTAAACTACGATGCTAGTCTATCAGTGGTGGAGTCTCCTATAGACACAAAAAACAACAAAAAAAACACAAAATTTGGTGAAAAAAATGTGATTAAAACTTCTGGTTTTCCCTCCCTCTAGTGCCACATTATGAACCAAGATTCCCAACCTGCACAAACACAAGACACAAACACCCTATTAGATAAAATGCAAGTTAGTATCATGATTCCCCAAGAAATCCATTTAAATAGCAATAGAAAGGAAATGAAATGAAAAACATAAACAAGCATAAATGAAAGATATTAAATCCTATTCAAATGCAATGCAAACTCTTAATCTCTTGAGGGAGTTGGTGCCAATTTGATGTGGAAATTGGCCCTTTCCCAACTGCTATGCAAGCTTTGTTGATTGGTGATGAAGAGTGATCCACTTTATTGATGATTGAAGTGTGCTCCAAGATAAAAATTTGCATAACCTAGCTAAGATTGGATAAAAATGGATGAGAATTGTTATGGATTTGAGTATAATCACTTTTCTCAAATTGTGGATGATCAAATGAGGAATGAAGCCTCTTATTTATAGAATGAAAATTTGGAGAAATGCCCAAAATGAAGCAATGTGGGACTATAATTCAACCAATGGAAAGGTACTACTTGTCAAGATGAGAATGGATTAGGGATGTGCACATTTTGATGAGTGTGCCCATAAATGCAATTAGGTGATATTGGAAATTAGTGAAATGACATGTAAGAAGGAAAAGGAATGTCTTAAATGCCACTTGGCTCAAGGAAAAAAGAATTATTAGGTAAAGTAAATGTCTTGTTGGAAGGAAAAAGTCCATTTGGATTTGAATTCAAATTTGAAGGAATATTCCCCCATTATGCCATGTTGAGGGAAAATAGAGATTTAATAAATGAATTAAATCTATTTTCATGTGCAAGTGGCAAAAGCTAGAAGATGGGACATGAATGAGGATTAAATTAATCAAAGTGCAATTAATTTAATGAGAGATTAGATGATGTGACAAATTTGACTTAGATTTGTGGGTTCATTTAAATCAAAGATGAGAAGAATATGATTTTAGACTTAGTTAAATAAATATTTTGATTTATTTAGCTAAAGGGGGTTATGTTAGCTTAAATTAAACAAGGTTTAATTTATTTAATTTAATAGATAGAATTTAGAGATTTAATCAAATAAAGGGAATTATTTAATTAAATATGGACATAGGGTTAATTAGATCAGATAGATTGATTTAATCAAGAGAAAAAGACTTAATTAAATAAAATGATTTATTTAATTAAGAGAGGGAAATTGATGAATTTAATCAGAAAAAGATATTCAATTAAATGGTTAGACTGAGGGATGATTTAGGATGAAATGGTGCTAGTAGTCAGGATCAAGTATGTCAGTATATTTTTCATGTCTACATTTTTCCCCTCTTTGAAGCAAAGTAATCATTACCTTGGTTCAAAGAATAAATTGTCTCGATCAAACACCAATTTTTTTTAAAAAAAAAAATTTCCCTAGTGTTGCTTCAGTGAGAGAAATATCCTGATATACTGCCGCCTCGAGAGATCGAACGAAAATTTTGATTTTTGGGTGAACTTGCAAAAAAAAAGAGGACAAGGTGTCTGATAGGTCCTAAAAGGCTCCAGGAGGCCAAAAAATGCAAAAAATGATGAAAAACGGCCCTTAGATGGAAAAAAATGGGATCAGGGGTGTAAAACCCAAGTAGAAGGGCTAAACAAGGTCAAAAAACCCTAATTTCCAGGCTTAAATAGGCCTCGAGGGGCCACTTCCAATTCATTTTCACATTCAGCCTTAGGAGATTTTGTAATTTTGAGCTTTGATAGCTTGACTAGATGGCGCAATGACAGCTCTCCATGCACATTTTTGACCAAGTCTAGACGTATCAAAGGCTTCTTGGCACTGGACCACTGGTGAGTAAACTTGACCCAAGATTATTTTCCATTTTTCGTGCTCAGTTAATGCATTTAAAACTAGGTCTCTAAGCGTAGTGCCATATTGTACTACTCGACATTTTTAAACTGTGTCGCTATTTCCAGGTGCACCCTTGTGGTGCACTTTAGAATTAGGGTTTCTTGGTAAAGTCTGATGCTATTACAAACTAGACAACCGCAGTGCAGTTTGAAGTTTACAAACTACACTGCCTTCACAGGCAACAATGTTGGGGTCAGTCCAGGATGTCGGGACAAGCCACGATCGAGATTTTTTTTGATGAATTTTTTAACACGGTGAATTTCCTAATGCAGGAGGAGGTAAGCGAGATCTACTCACGTGAGCACAGGTCCCAAAATATTTTTGGCCTTTTGAGGGATTTTTCTGAGTGAGAGTAGGAGTGCCTTGGAGAGATGGAACTCTGGTACATTGCCTACACACCGCCCATGTAGACACACCTAGGCATGATGACAACACTTGTCGAGAGATGGCACAGTTAGACCTCATCATTTCAGCTTCCGACGGGTGAGGCCACAGTCACACTAGAGGATGTGTGGTGGATCTTGAGATTACCTATTCATGGCAAGTGGGTGATTTATGACATGGTTGTTGGGATGGATGCCTACTATGTTGTCCTAGAGACTAATCAAATTGTATTTTGTGAGGGTCAGATCGAGCTAGAGCACCACAGTTCTCTCACCTCACCCTACCGTTTAGCGATTGCAACCATCATATCAGGTCTTGTTGCCCTAGATCAAGCTAGAGCACCATAGTTCTCTCACCTCACCCTATCATTTGGCAATTGTAGCCATCATATCGGGTCTTGTTGCCCCAAATCAGCGAGGCTGATATTTCAATCTTGGATGGGACTTGCTTGGGAGTGGATGGTCTGACGACGACCAACACTTTTTGCATGGGGGCCAATTCTTCTAGCCTCTCTTTACAGAGATCTTCACGAGTTTTCCTTCTTGGATGGCAAGGAATTTGGAGCAAGAGTCACACTCCTACATATCTAGGCATGGGAGCACATCCCCGTGCTCCATCCGAGAGTTGTCCTAGTTCTGATGGAGCCAAATGATCCAATGGTTTGGCTATACGGAGAGGGCCTTTCTTTTACACACACTAGACAACACGGGATTCCTTATTGGAGGAGGGTCCTTGATGATTTGTGAGTATTCAGATGGCTTCCGAACCTTGGACAACCTGCATGGTTTGATGATGTACAACTATTATTTTCTAGCTAGGACTGCTTGATGCAGGGGCGAGAGCATACCATGATTGAGATGTACCTTCTAGGATGGGTATAGTGATAGTTTGGAGAGGCTCAGGATTGGCCAAATGATTAGTACATGGCCATCTTTGTGAGGATAGTGAGCCAAGGCTCTTGGGGGAAATACATACCTGCCCATGAGGTAGTGGAGAGCTTTAGGCAGCTGGTGGCCCAATCATGGCCATATGACTAGGGAGAGGCAGATCCAAGGGTGACACAAGCCTACAGAGATGTGGTTGCTTCATTATTGTCAAAGGAAATGCAAAGGAAGTCTTCTAAGATGGCCAAGGAGGCCCTTGCTAGTTGAGGTGGAACAAAGGATAAAGGAAAGAGGAAAGACAATAATTCTAAATCCAAGTATGAGTGGAAATCAAACTCTCTTGGTAGAAATTCCAAGGTGAAAGGTTGGAACTATGGGAAAACTGGACACATTCGAAAATATTGTAAAGAGGAGAAGAAGAAGGAAAAGAAAAATAGTTCTTTTGAAAATGAATCCTATCAAAGCAATGCAGATTTCTTCATAGAAGCCTTGGGAACTCAGGCATTAGATGATGTTTGGTTGATAGGCTCAGGTGCATCCTTTCATATGACCTCTCATAGAGGTTGGTTCTCAAAGTATGAAAAGTATGCGGGTGGAAGGGTGTATCTAGGTGATGATTCTCTCCTAGAGATTGTTGGTCATGGAAGAGTCAGAATTCAGTTTCCTAATGGAGGGATAAAGGGAATCAATGATGTGATGTATATACCAGGTCTAGCTCAAAATTTTCTTTCTGTAATTAAGATTAATGATGTTGATGTGCAAGTCTCTTTCTTGAATGGTGTTTGTAAAATGACTAGGGACTCTATGGTGTTGGCTAAGGGTGTGCAAATTGGAACTCTATATAAGTTGGATGCATGTGTAGTATAGTGTAATAGTGCTTCTGTAAATTCAAGTAAATCTAATCATGTAGAGATAGGAGGTGTTGTTCCTGAGGGCACAAACTCTTTGGAGATGAAGTTCCCAGTAGAGAAAAAAATGTTGTGGCATCAAAGGCTTAGCCACATTGGTGAAAAATGCTTAAAATCCTTGAAAAATAAAATCCTAGTTGAAGGGCTTGATGATTGTGATCTTGAGTTCAATTTTTGTGAACATTGTATATATGGAAAGCAACACCGTGTTTCATTTTATTCTAGTCCACATAAATCTTTTGGAATTCTAGATTATATTCATGCTGATGTGTTTGGTCCAATTAATGTTCCTTCATTATTGATATTTTTGTACTTTGTTTCATTTATAGATGATTATTAGAGGACATTTGTTTAAGGAATTTAAAACCTTGGTTGAAAATCAAACTAGTAGAAAAATTAAGTGTTTGAGGATGGATAATGGTGGTGAATTTTATTCAACAGATTTCAATAAGTTTTACAAGGACCACAAAATTAAAAGGCATAAAACAACTCCTTACACTCCACAACAAAATGGAGTTGCATGAATAGACTGTTGATGGAAAGGGTGAGAAGTATGTTGAGTAGTGCTAATATAGAATAAAATTTTTGGCTTGAGGTTGTAGCTACAACATGTTATCTAATTAACAGATCTCCCACTTCGGTGCTCATGGACAAGACACATATGGAAGTGTCATCTAGTAAGAAGCCCTCACTGAGACACACTAGAGTCTTTGGATGTGAGGTATATGCATATGTGCCTAGTGAAAAGAGATCTAAATTGGAGAACAAGGTAGTGAAGTGTATCTTCATCGGTTATGGCATTGGTGTGAAAGGGTACAAGCTTTGGAACCCAGTTATAGAGAAGGTGTTGTATAGCAGGAGTTTGATCTTCTATGAGCTGAAACATCCTTCTACAGTTTATTTATAGCTAGAGGTGAAAGAATTATAAAAGAAGGAGGTAGTTTAAATTCCTCTTACTCTAGATAAGGATGAACTATGTACTCCTAGTGGACCTGTTAGTGAGGAGAGCTCGAGCAACTCTAAATTTTTTGAAAAAGATGAAGAACCTCAACCTCAGCTTGTGAGGAGGTCTACATGTGTGAAGTGGCAACCTAAATGGTTTGGATATTATATGTTGGATTCTAATTGTGCCCATGCTTTGATTATTAACACTGATGAACCTAGGACTGTTAGAGAGGCTATGGGTATGTCTAATTCAAATTCCTAGTTGGAAGCCATGAATGAAGAAATGGCATCATTGAAGAAGAATGAAACATGGGATCTGGTACCTTTTCCTAAAGGTCAAAAACTTGTTGGATATAAATGGGTGTTCAAGAAGAAGATTGGTTTGGATGGTAGTGTTGAGAAGCATAAAGCAAGGTTGGTCACAAAAGGATATTCCCAAGTGGAGGGGATTGATCATGGAGAAATATTTTCTCATGTAGCTATGCTAACGTCTATTAGATTTTTGTTGTCACTTGCAGCTACATATGACTTAGAGATCGAACAGATGGGTTTGAAGACAATGTTTCTTCATGGTGATTTGAAGGAAGAGATTTACATGTCCCAGCCATAGCACTTCATTGAAAAAGGTAAGGAAAACCTAGTTTTCAAATTAAAGAAATCTTTGTATGGTTCAAAGTAGTCACCTAAAATGTGGTACCAAAATTTTGATACCTATATGTTTTCTTTAGAATTTGTGAGATCAAATTTTGATCATTGTGTTTACTTTAAATCTAAAAATGGTTGTCTTCTTATTATTTCCTTGTATGTGGATGACATGTCATTCATCGAGATTAGTAAGGGTATGATTTCTGAATTAAAATCTCAATTGTCAGCATAGTTTGAAATGAAATATCTAGGTTTAACTAGGTATATTATGGGGATGGAAATCAAAAGGGATAGGGGAAATAGAAAAATTTGGCTTGGCTAGAGAAAGTATATAATTTTTTTCCTAGAGAGGTTTAATATGGTGGATTGCAAGCAGTTAGTTGTTCTAGTGTTGCAGGGAATGAAGCTTTCTATTGAAGATTGTACAAAATATCCTACTAAGATGGAGGACATGACCAGGGTTCCTTATGCAAGTGTAGTTGGTAATTTATTGTATGCAATGGTCTGTACCACACCAAACATTGCCCAAGAAGTGGGAGTACTTATTTTTTTTATGGCTAATCAAGGAAGGTTGCATTGGGATGTTGTCAAGAGATTTTTTCAAGTATTTGAAGGGTACATCTGAGTATGCCTTATGTTATCATGGTTACTCTATTGGATATCAGAGTTTAGTTAGCTTTTTTGGATATGTAGATTCTAATTGGGTAGGGGAAATTTACAATAGAAGATCCACCAGTGGATATGTATTCATGTTGTTTGGTGGTGTAGTTAGTTGGATGAGCAAGTGGTAGGTTGTATTCACTTTATCCACTACTAAGGATGAATACATGGTAGCAACTAATGGTTGTAAGGAAGCTATTTGGCTTAGAATATTGTGTTCTAATGTTGGTTTTGATGTAGGGAAGATTTATATTTGTTTTGACAGTCAGAGTGCCATTCTTTTGGAAAAAATCCAACCATCCATTCCAAGATGAAACATATTGATGTGCAATACCACTTTGTTCATGATATGGTGGAGGATGGAAAGGTTAGTCTAGAAAAATTTGATACTCTGGTGAATGTTGTTGATGCATTGACAAAGCCTATGAGCATGAATAAGTTAAAATGGTGCACCAATTTTATGGGCCTTGGGGCCTAGAATATTTAGTTACTTCAACCATTGGAAGGAGCCAATAAGTTCTTCATCAAGTGGGAGAATGTTGAGAAAGGGTGTCTCAAAATTTTTGGCGTAAAAGGCATCAGATTTGGGTTCGTTGGGCTGATAGGCATATGTTGGCAGGACTTTGTGGTGAGTCTCTTCAACATCCCAACAAGCTCTTCAAGCTTTGGGATTTGATTCATTAGGTTGACATTACAATGTAAGAGGGAGATGGTTTGCATTCCTTTCTACATACTGATGAACTACAAGAAGTGTCTCATCAAAGTGACTGTCAATGTCGGAGGGAGTCACTTGGTAGTCCCTTCGACATTCCAATGAGTGGTGGTGTTACCCACCATCTTGTGATGGTCTTCATCAGCCTATGTTAGTGTGTAGGCCACCTTGCCACCCCACGTTGATGATTGAGGAGGCTTGCGGTGGTGTAGTATAGATCTCAACATCTTGTGATGGTTAGAAGAGATGAACGGTGGGTTGGAAGTAAATCTTCATTAGGGAGATGGACACATATCAGAGGGAGTCATCACAAAGTCTCTTCAATATCCTAATGGAACATGTTGGAAGTGGTGAACGGTTGTGAAGAAATCTTCATCAGAGGGAATGATGGACATCACCAATAAATTGGTGATGGTCCCTTCAACATGTCAATAAGACTAGACCAAACAACAATGATGGTAACAACTATGATCTAGTTGATCTAACAATGCCTGCTAGCCTATGGCACCTGTGGTGGGACCCAATCTATACCTCATAGGGGAGTGGGGAATGATAGAGATCAAGTAGTTTTTTAATCTAACAAAGGATGAAGTACCTATTGGGTCCTAAAGATGCAAGTTGGAGATGTATCAAAGTGACAGTGAAGTTTCAGAGAGATAAGGTTTGAAGCCTCTTCAATGTTCTGATATGACTTCGATGGGGCAGAAGGTAATGACAATTATGTTATTTGTGACTATTTGTCTATTATGGTAGTTGGAACAATGGTTTCTTGGAAGGCCTAATATGTATGTATGAATTCCATAGTGCATTGTAACATTGTGAAGTGTTGATCAGATTGAATGTAATCGAATTGTTGTCAGATTCGTTCTGTGAATAAGCCCCTGAAAGAGAATAGCTCTGAACTTGTATGTAATTTATGTTTCATGATAATACAAGAGATCTCTACTTTGGTGTGTGATTTTTTTCTTGAGAGGGTTTTCCCATGTAAAATTTAGTATTCGTGTTTGATTATCTATTCTGTTATGTAATTGCAAGTTTTGAAATAATTTAAGTATCTCTCCTAAAGTTTAGCATTAGGAAGGCATATTCTACTCTTTTCTTTCCTTTCACCTGCCCCATATCAAAAATCTTAAAGAAGGGTGAGAAAGTGGAATGGAGTGAAGAGCCAAGTAAGGATTTTAAAAATACCAAGCAAGCAATCAAGGAGGCCCCAGTCCTAAGGACTCCTAATTTCTCCAAGCCATTACAAATCTTTTCCTTTGCATATTTTCACACCATTGTTGTAGTATTATTGTAAAAAAATCAAGAAGGTTTTGAGCAACTAGTTGCATTCTTTAGTAATTCACTTCAATTTGTAGAGCTGAAGTATGACCTGATTGAAAAGAAAGCTTATGCATTGGTTAAATTTGTCAATAATTTCAAAACTTATCTTGTAGGAGCTATAGTTGTTGTATATGTTCCCAATGCTACTATTAAGGACATCTTCACCTAGTAAGAAGTCACGAGTAGAAGATGTAGATGGATAAATAGAATATAAGAGTTCAATATATATATTCAAATTACCAAGTTGGTAAGAGGCCAAGGTTTTTCCAAGCTGATGGCTGAAACTAATCTGGAGGCCAACCAAATAAATCAAGTAGACTTCTTGGATGTGTTACCTATTTGTGACATGTAGACTTGTGATTGGTACAAGCACATTGACCACTACTTGCAAACAATGCAGTGCCCTGAAGGGTTAATAGACAATGAAAGAAGAACTCTCAAGCTACATGCAATCAAATATGTCATCATTGATGGTCAACTATGGTGGAGGAATCTAGATAGTATTTTGTTGAAATGTGTTGATAATGCAAAATCCTTCGAGCTTTTAACTAAAATGCACAATGGATTGTGTGGAGGGTATTACATGGAAAAGACCACTACCCAAAAAGTCCTAAGAGTAGGGTTTTTGTGGCCCACAATGTTTAAAGATTCCCACAAGCTAGTAAGGGAATGTGATGCATGCCAAATATTCTTTGGGAAACTAAAATTCTCAAGGAAATTTCCACTAACACCTATTGCAGTCCAAGCACCCTTCAAAAAATGGGTTATTGATTTTATAGGAGAGATATTAGACAAGAGGACACTCTTGGATCCTTGTTGCCATAGACTATTTTACCAAGTGGGTAGAAGCAATCCCCACTAAAAGGGTGACAAGCAAGGTGGTCATTGACTTCTTGTTGGAAAATATATTAACTAGGTTTGGGGTACCTAAGAAGATTGTTTTAGACAATGCAATGTGCTTTAGGTCTAAAGAATTTACAAATTTTTGCACTAAACATGGGATTCAGGAATCCTACTCTTCACCATATAACCTATAGGGAAATCATCAAGCTTAATCAAGTAATAAGATCTTGATGAATATTATTAAGAGAATCATTGAGAAGAACAAGAGAGATTGGGACTCAAAGCTAAAGTTGGCTTTGTGGGTAGACAGGGTAACAATCAAGAAAGAAATAGGATATGCTCCATTTGATTTGGTTTATGGCATATCAATAGGGTTACCCTAGAATAATCTAATGAAGATGTATAAATTTATCCAAGAATACAATGAGGATATGTGTGATTATATTAACAAAGAATTGACACTTTGATATAGGTGGATGAGATAAGGAGAGATGCTCAAAATAGGAATTCCAAGTTACAGTTATAAGACAAGAATTTGTATGACAAAACAACATCTCCAAGGAAGTTTGAAGTAGGAAACATGGTGCTAATATGGAATTCCAGATCTGAGGACAAGGGGAAGCATGGGAAATTCAATGCTCCATAGTTAGGCCCCTACTTGGTCAGCAACACCCACAATGAGGATTCCTTCTCTCTATAAAATTTAACTGGTGAACTTCTTGAACTGCCAATACATGGACAGTTCTTGAAACCATACTTTTCTTAAAGTATGTCTTTTCCATGTACATTGTATTTTATGTAAATTTCCTATATATATGTTTGGTTTGTGTTTGGTCTAGTCTGACTACCTTGTCTGGGTAGTTTCTTGGTTTTGTGTTCTTTGTGTTGGTCTGCTTAACCATGAGATTCTAAGATCTTTCCATGCATGTGAGAGGCATGCATCCCCAACTGGAGCCACTAGTGGAACCCCTAAAAAATATTGTGTTCCACTAGTTTTAAATCTATATTTGGTTGTTTCTTTGGTTCTAATATTTTTCTTATGAATTAGGGTTTTGTGTGCCTATGTCCTAGGGTTCTTTCTATGCCCTAAAACCTTGAAAAACCCTAAGTATTGATAAAGCTTTGTGAAAGGTTCTAATAATGCAGTGACCTTTTCCAACACATTCCTAGCCACTTAAGTAATGACTTATGTCATTGAATTCATTTACTTACCAACCCCATCTCCTAGTTTGAAAGGTCATTTTACTGATCCAATATCTGCAAATTTCTTAAGTTAGAAGAGTTGAAATATTTTTTTCATATCCTAAGTCTGATTCCTGAAAGTCTAAAGTCTTCTATATTTTTAACCTAGCCAATGACCCCCTTTTAATTCATTACTTGATGCACGTGTTGATTAAAAACACTTAAGCTATGTTTTTTGGGTCCCATCGCTTTGCTCTCATTGGTTGCCCACGAGCCTGCGACATTAATATATTCTAAGAAAAAACCCAACAGGGCAACGAGCGTGTGACAAGTTTTCACCCTTTGGGTGGGACCTACTATCTTTCCAAGGAATCGCTGTGAAAGGGCATTAATATCTACAATTCATATGTGATCTCATGAGTTAGTCTTGGTCATTCCCCACTAGCCCGCGAGGAACCCATAAGCAGATCTTAGCTCTTAGTGGGGTAGCGGGTACCTACCACATGGCACAATCACCAGCATCCTAAGGACCTTATAAGGCTTGAAGTATTTGGTTGAATATTTCTAACTATGGTGGCATTAAAAGGTTGGAAGTGCATGTGGGTAGAATTTTAGTAGGATGTTTTAATCTCAGTTGTCCATCATGTTAACAGCATAGGCGTAAGCCTAAGATTAAGTGGTGTACATGTTGAGTTGTACTAGATGAGTCTTGGTCATTGCCTGCTAGCCTACGGCCTTTGATCAACATCTTGTAGATCTTAGCGGGGTAGTGGGTGATCAACACATGGATCTTTTCATGGCTTGTGGCGCGTGATGGAGCCTATTTAATGACAGAGGGAGATATCTTCACCAGTGAATGGGAAATAACTTTTGTCTCATATGGATATTTCCCTCAAGTTTTGGTAAATATAATAGTTTTTGAAATACAATTGTAACTTTCAATTGAAACTGTGACATGTGTGCATTGTCCTGAAGCTTGTTTCACTCCCTTGTTTTTATAAAAGGAGATTTAGGGACAATTGTATGGGTTGTTGATTGATCTCAGAGAATAATTTTGTAAAGGAAAATAAAGAGAATAGAATTGAGTCTACATCTAGGTTAAGAGTCTTCTTGTTTTTGTAAACACTATTGATATTAGTGCTTTTTACCTGATTTTTCTTCTAGCTAAATTAGGTAGACTTATGATTGTGTTTGCATTTAAACGATAAAAGTTACATATCATTTTTTGCTAAGTTTCATCCATGTGCATAAAAGAGATTATCAAAAGATTGTATTATTACAATTATGCAATTTCATACAATAGAAAAGAGAGTCAACATTTATTGCAAATGTAGTCTTTATTGATGATCATAAGTGTATAATGTCCCTCACAAGCTGAGGGACTAACTATTTTAATGCATATAAAGAAAAAACTATACATTTACAAATAAAAGGAAATGCATATGCAAAGAATGGGGACCCTTCATTGCCTAAATGATGATTCTTGATTGAGTTGACTTGCATCAGCTTCAGTCCTCCTGCCCATCTAGCTTCTAGTTGTTGCTTTCCCCCTACTACTCCAACATTTCCTACAAAAGTGAGAAGAAGTTTGATTAGAGAATTGAAGGATCACCCATCAGTACATAAGAAAACATCTGTAAACATATAATATGATCATTATAAACATTAAAATAGATAGCATACCATATATGTCCAATAAAACAATAGAGTTATCAAACACATCTATCATATGCTCTATTTTATCTAACATGTTTTCTCTTTGTGTTGATATAGGTCTAATCTTTGTTACTATTTTGATTCATTTGATTACAACATGTGGAGTAAAATGTGGCTTCCACAAGGGTTGAACCCAACATGTTTCCCTCTTGTGTTTTAAGAGGGATAGGAAATCAAGCAACTTGATCAAATTGATGATAAACCTATTCTTGATGCATTGAATGAATATGCAATCATACCAATTGATCAACTTTCATTATCAAATTCAAAAGATGCAACAAAAACTATGTGAAATAGCAACATCATTATGTATCTAGTGATTGGATTACTCTAGTGAGGAGAGGTTTTTTGATAAAGTATGATAGTACTTTTGAATTCACAATGAGATAGGGAGATCATTATGTATCTAGCGATTGGATTAGTTCCAAATTTCTTAAATTGGTGACTAAAGCTAGGAGATGTTGAGTAAATTCAAATTACAAGTGCTTCCAATGCTTTACTAGTATTTATTTACTAATGTTTTTTATCAAAATGGAATAAGCATATCACAACCAAAAGGACTGTCTACATATGTTAAAAAAAGGAAGGATGCATTTCCTTGTCCTACAATTTGAGTTTCTTATGATTGACCGTCAAAGAATCAAAAGAAAAATGACAATATTGGATGATGCCTTTCATGAGGGAAAAGTAACACAAAGCAAGCATAAGGGTTGGTGATGTAATTAATTCATGACAAATGAGCAGTGATCAAAGGAAAAATGAAGACATAGAGATGAATCAAGCATGCCTGACTCATTAGTGCTCAGAGAGACTTATAGTTGCATAAGATAATAGTAGCACTGGATGAAGAGAGACAATGATGGTACCTTGTTATGTCTGAAACCATGTCTTAGATAAAGGGTTTTGATGGTGTTTTCTGCACAACAACTCAGACAGAATGCAATATTCTGTCTCTCTTGAAAGGTTATTCTCAACAATAAATTACTGAAAATCACCCCAAGGTCTCTCGGGTGTTAGGTCATAACAATGCATAAACAACTCAGATAATATGTGAAAATGCTGGTAATCACAAAGGGACCTTACTACAAGCAAACTGTATCTTTCAACTTATCAAATCTGACAATATGATGATCTTAAATCCTAAATATAACCAAATGATAAAGAAATAGCAAAAGATAAGGGTGCGGGGATATAATAGAATCTAAACTACTCCTAGAATGAACAATGTAAACAACAGATATCTGGAATGGACCAATCTCAAATAACCAATTCCTGATCAACCCACAATGCAATCTTCTAAGGTATTTAAATTTTCAAATCATAGACTTGCATCTACAATCGAACTTAGGCACATTAAATATGTATGGTCCAGGTTGACTTCACCAGCCTACTACAATGAGATAGTTACTGGGATTATAGACGAGAGATTGCTACAAACATTCCACATATGAAATCACAAACATCATCCACCAAACTGAAACTGATTTATTTCTAAATACTAAACCCTAGATTTCCAAGCAATTTGAAAGATAGAACAAAAGAACCACGCAAGATGAAATAACACAAGAGATTGCACCAGGAAACCACAATGTCTTCAATTGTATTAATCACCAAGATGCTGCAACAATTCAACTGTTCTGGTACAGAATTTGCTTCAAGAAACTGAATATTACTTCTAAGGAAAATGCTCTAACTATTGCTCTCACTTCTCTATTACTGTCTAGCTAATTTCTAACCCTTTACAATGAGGCAAGAATGCCTATTAATAGCAAATCCCAAGGTATGTCGGCCCAGCCAAACATTTTTACAAAATAATAAAAATCTGCCAAAACAGGTCAGCCAAGGAAAAACGAACCAAGGCACACATTAAATGCCATAATCCAAGTCGGCTTTGACACAGTCCCCAAGGAAGTCTGGTCCAATGCATGCACTATGATAATAGGGAAGCACAAATCTCGAAATGAGCATTAACTGCTACTCCCTTTATCCTTCTTCTGAACCGACGACCCTTGGACCCTCAGGAATACTCCATCCACCTCAGTAACAGGTGGCAATGGCAAAACCCTGAGTCGGCATTTAATGGAATCTGTTTCCTCATTGGACCGTTCAACAATTTTGTTCCAATCCTCCCTGCTGGCCATGTATCTATCCATCACCGCCAAGTATGTAGCTGCATCATCAAGTAGGTGGCTAGTGACAGCTCCATCAGAATCCGGGGCATAAATTTCATGCCACCACTCTTTCAATTGTTCCAAGCTCAGATACTTGGGAGCTATCTTCTTCCTCCCTGTCATTACCTCAAAGAAGGAAATGCATCCATCATAGACTGTAGTAAGCTCACCATCAATTAGCTTCTTTCTTTTCAAAATTTTCTTCATGGCCTTCTGCCTGATCTGCAGTGCCTCAAACCACTCCCAAGGTTCATCCACCCTGGAGGAAGGAAGGATTCCATGCTTAGCCAATTGTTCCTTGCCATGCCCCAGGATAACCTTTGATTTCTGTAACAGGAGGTCCATATTATTTTTATCCTGAGACAGGATATGCTCTAACAGCTCCTTTGCCTGGACTGCATCCTTTCCTACAAATAAAATCTCCTTAACTGTATCATCTCCTTTTGTTTGCACACTTGCCAGCCAATCTGTGGCAGCTTGAGCTGAGGCCTTCAATTTCTCAATCCCAGAGATTGTTTCTTTAGGCAGAAAACCCAGAGTAGCAGAAGAAGAAGGGTGGAGAGACTGCAGAGGCCTCATTACCTCCTCCAAACACCTCCTTAGCCGTTCATTTTCCTTCTTGAGTTCGTGCTTGGTTTGGGTCTCCTTCTTCAACCTGTCCACAATTACTGCGTTGGATCCCTCAAAATCCTCAATATCCTACTCCATAGAGGCTGGCCCGAGGTTGATAGTCTGGACATTATAGTCCTGGCTTGTAATATCCTCACTCGTTTTATCTGTGGCAGGGGTGGCAATGTGGACTACCCTGTTGTATGCTTCATCGCTTTCCACCCTTGAGATCACCTTGGCAGCTTTCTTCTTCTTTCCCTTACCAATTTTAGATAGCATTTCATCCCAGTCTAAGGGAGTATCTTCAACAATTATTTGCTTCTTCCTTGCAAGTTCCTTCTCCAGCCAGTCCGGGGCTATAGGGTCAGTCTGGATTTCTTCTGTCCTGGCATCTTTTGGCTCTTCTGTCACTTTTTCTTCTTCTGCGGTTGCCCTATCATCTTTTTTTTCTGGAAGCTGTTCACCTTGGTCGGGCTCTTCAAGTCCTAATTCTGGAAGTACCGGTGATGGAGTCCTAGCAGGGATATTTTCCTCCGGCTCAGGTGATCCACAACCTCCGTCACTTTCTGGGGAATCCTCATATTGCACCAACGGAGAAGTGTGTCTTTCTTTTGTTTTTACCTCAAGCTCAGCCGCCTCACTGAAAAGTGTTCCTTCCTTGAACTGTCCTGCCTCCACGCTAGTTTCATGCTCATCCGGATTCTCTTATTCAAGTGCGCTTGGCGGTGGAGAAACAGACTTTGGTGGCTCTTCAACTGGTAGCCTTGGGGAGGAGTCCTTCTGCTGTGCAGCATCCTTGGGAGAGGGAGTCCTTGATTTCCTTGTGTAGACTTTGGTTTTCTCCCCTCCGGAACTCTCCACATCGACAATTGGAGGCTCATCCTCCGAAGCAACACTATCTTTCTTCTTGGTAGTCCTTGATGTTCTAGTTTTCTTAGGCGGTGGAGGAGCATCCCCTTCCTCAGCTTTCTCCGTTTCCTCCTCATCAGAGGACTTGCTGATTGTCAGGGTCTTCCACCTTCACTTCCCTTTAGGTTTCCTCTTCATTTCAGGCTCAGCTCCCTTGGGACCTCTAACTTTTATCTTGAATGGTGAATTTTTTGCTATTTTCCCTTTGGGGTCATCTTCCCCGGATTCTTCAGAAGTTGACATGGGGTTGAGATTTCCCATCAGTTCAAAGGTGCAAGCCACCTTTGCATTCTCCAACTCCCAAATTTTATGCTTTACCCAAGAAAGGGTGAATTTCATGATAGGAGCCATCAAGTCCTCCAGTTCTGTAATCTCATCTTCATTCCAGTTAATATCTCTGTTTGGCCTGTCTTTCACTGCCTCATAGGTGTGGTCCTGCACCAGATTTTTGTCATCATCAAGTTGATCCAGAATTAGCTTAACATTATATTTCCTAATGGCCTCCATAGGCAACCTAGAATATCTTTTCTTCCTCGCTTCAAGGTCATCCTTGAGATTGACCCAATAGTCTTCCAAGTCATCTTTGTGCCTATACTCCCTGGTAGCTTTCTTCTGAGCCTCTCCAGTTATATCAAAATTCATTCTTTTCGAATAGAAGGAGAATCCATAGGCTGCCAGTTCCTCCCCTGTGGTGTGAGCTGACTGGATAGACAGGCACATCTCTCCCACACCAATCCCAAGAGGGAAGTCTCCTCTGAAGCCTGTCTTGTGCTTCTCCTCCTTCACCACTGCATCAAATTCATAGATTTGTCTCACAACTTCCAATAGCACAATACGATCAGTGGGATACCGAGGCAACCTATAAGGGGCAACCGGGCATCCATCGATCCTAAGGTAGGTGAAGGTAGGGAACTGGATGAACCAGGCTCCGTAGTTCTTGATTAGTCCTTTAGCTCCATCAGATAATCTGAGGTGCTCAGCATTTTGGAGTGTCTGGGTGATATGCATTGTGAATGCATCATTTGCCCTCCTGTAATCTTTATGCCCCATATGCAACTCCAGATAAACCTCATAAATTATATTATGTCCAATTGTTCCCCTCGGATTCAGACCCTTGTAGGGGTAGGAGATGGCCAACACATACACTACATACGAGGACATTGTAAATTTCTTGGCCTCCAAGACATTCCTCAACTGTCTGTCAATCTTAGCACTGATTAGCCCTTCCCAGTGATAATTGGTCCCTTGACTAATCTTGGTGATCACATGGACCATCCAATTCTCCAATACCCCTGCACTTCTCAATCCGGCCACCCTCCTCAGAAGTGTGATGGCATCATATACATCCGACCTGAATTTTACCCTATGCAGCTGTTTGGGCAACTTTGAATGATGGGATTTTGGCTTTTCTAGCCATGAGTTGATTATCTGCTGAGCCTTGATTGGCTCGTTCTCATAGTAGGTCCTGGCAGTGTCAATATTTAAGGCAAAAACTGAAGGAAGATCTGGCATACTAAAAGCCTATGCAATGGAGGCTGGACTGAAGTTGGCTAGGACCCTTCCGTCGGTGCTAACCACCCGTTGTGTATCAAAATCATACTGTCTAGCACATTCCAAGATTAATTCATAACACTGAACTGCCGGAGGGAACCCTGCCACATGTACCAATCCGGAGTTCATCATCCCTTGCCTCAAGGTGGACAAGTCCTTCTCTGTCGTTCTTTGCTTGAACTCCTCATATCGCCAAGCACCAACATTAGTATCTGATACTTCGGCACACACAGAAGACACTTTGCTCTCAGGAAGCTGGTTCTTCATGTCCAATCGTAGTTGTTCTGTCTCAGAGATGGACGAAGCCCCTGTGCCACCCTTAGACTTTCCAGCAGCAGGTTTGCTTGATTCGGCCTGCACATCCAAAAATCATCATTAGTATTCAATTGTTATGCCTATTCCAATCCACAAGGTTAGCACAAATCATATAAATCAATCAAAATCCATTGCCAAATGTTAATCCTTCGAGATCCGGAGAAATCAGATAGTCTAGGAAAATCATGCAAACCGGGAAAATACTGTCGGGGCAGAATTTCGAAGAAATCCGACCCAGACGGATTCCTACTGCCAAAGCATTATTAGTCAGATAAATTGTTAGTGCAGATGAAAAAACAAAGGATAATCATTGAATTCACTCATTGGCAACAAGAAATAAGCATTAAACAACCGTTCCATTAATCCTATCATCGAAACATTTGAAAGGACATAATCAGACAGGAAATCTGGAAAAATCCGGATGGAACAGATTTTCACAGACAACTTAGAATATTCCAAAAATAACCCCAGTCCGCAGAATAAGCCCTAACCAGAAAAATCCGACAACGAGGAAATTTCAAGACGACCTCAGAAACCTGAAAAATGACGAAACGTGACCCAAAACTCAAACGACCACGGGATCCTCCCCACCTAAGCTCGAATGATCTCAAAATTGACGGCAATCAACAAAATTCAGAGCACAAATGATCCCAAAGTCCCAGAAACTTGCAAAGGACAAATTCCCATATCAAAACGATAGTGCCCTAAATCGAATAATAAAATCTCCGCCATTAAAACCAGAGCAAGCTTTAAGGTTTAAAGTATCGGCTAAGAATTTACCTAAAGCACTCGAATCATCGCAAGACAGGAAGTCAACGTGATACAGGGACAAAATCGCTCAAACAAAAGAAATCTTCGCTCTGGGCCCAACACCGAGGGAAACCCTAACTTGGCACAAAATCAAACTTCGCACTAAAAAGCAAGCAATCTAACTGAGGACCCCCTTCTAAAGGATATATACGTCGTCCCATGGATAAATAGAGCTCAAAGGGAAATAGGGTTCCATAACTAAAAACGGGTCAACACTGACTCTATAAATATGAAACCAAAATCAATCAAGGGCCGACCCAAATCTAATAATACCTAATGCAAAACCCTCAATCACCATACAAGCAAAATGGAAGGGCAATGATAACATACCATGGATCGAAGCGGAAAAATTCGAGCTTGAAAAGGCGACTTCGCAGCAAACACGTCCAAGCAATGAAAACACCGACACCGGCACTCAAGCAATCCTCACACAAACAAATTAAGATTGATCCTCAAAGCTTCAAACAGAAATCTCAATCACCAGAGCAATCAACAAGGGAGCAATGAAGTTAGAATGGCATTGAAAAAGCCCTAAATCCACCCTTATACCCACCTGAGCAAAGGTACCTCAACCATTAATGCGCGATAAGACATTTCTGACAAGTCTGAAAACCCGAGCCCCAAGCGGAATTTCGGAAAATCCCAGAATGCGCGGTAACACAGATTTCACGGAAATGCAGAAACTGGGGAAATGAGGAAGATCGGGATTTTGGCAGAATCCGAGAAAATCTGCTAGGACTGGAAAATCCCGGAGTAAGGCAGAAACCTAGAATCAAAGAATCCCGACAGAAACGGATAAGGAACCAGGGCCCGGGAAAATCCGCCAGAGCTGGAAAATCCCGGATCCAAGTGAAAACCCGGACTTGGCCAAAAGCTCATTTTCAATCAATTCAAACCTCAAGGTAAGGTCAAAGCCAGCAAGATCAACATGTCAAGACCCTAAAATGATAAATCCAATAGAAGCAAAGGTCAAAGACACCAAAAAGAGGGTCCCTACTCCAAGTGGGGCATGTGTGCAAAAACTGCACAACAAATGGCGACTCTGCTGGGGAAATGCTCCTGAGCATTTCGATGACAAACTGGAATCCAGAACCCAGAACTCATGTTTCAACTCAGATACCTAGCCACCATCCTAAGTTAAAACAAAGAAACTCCCAGCCATTCAAACATTCCTATACCAGGGTCAAAGTGTGTGCACATGCATGTATTACCTACCCTCAGTTGCAAGAAGAAACCTACTTAGTATGAACAGGCTACGTAAAGATTTTTACTCTAAAAGTAACCTCGATAGAGCCTCGCTGCCAGTCAGACATCCATAGCCCTAACGAGGTTATTGTTGTGGTCCTCCTAAACATAGCTCTACTGCCAGCCAGGCGTCTATAGCCCCAGTAGAGATATTCAGATCCCCCTGATAAGTTGAATTCAAACCTCATGATTTTCAATATATATATTTTCTCTCTTTTATATTTTTCTGATATTTCTTTTCTTTTACTCACTTTATTCAACCTGTGAATAGTGAAGTCCACTCTCAGGGATGAGAACCACAGTGGCACTAGAGCAGAAAAGGATTTTTCACCTGTTCAGACCTAATGAGGACCTTTTCACAACTTCAAGTATATTAAGGATTAAAGATATAAGACCCCCAATATATTCTTGCTCAGATTGACTAGAAACCCTTTGTCGCAACATAAGGACAAATGACATAGGTTAAAGAATTCATACCATCGTATTCTGGAAAATTGATCAAAGCTTGTAAGGGAAATACCAAGAACATTAGACCTACTTTGCCACTGTTACCATACAGATGCACCCACAATCCCCAAAAGAAAAAAAAAGGACCAAAAAGCAAGAGCAACGCAAAACAAAACAAACAAACCAAAGCAAACCTACTCTAACCAAACAAAACAAGCAAAGCAAAAAGGGAAACCTACTCTAACCAAAGCAAGCAGACCAACAACAAAGCAACCTAAACTAACTATTTACAAAGCAAAGAATTGAAAACAACTCAAGACTGAAAATAATGTTTCAGATACTGCCCATTGACAGGCAGTGGTATGTCTTCTCTCGTGAGAGTCCTCAGATGGAAGGCATTATCTCCCAGCATTTCGGCAATCTGATACGGGCCCAGCCACAATTTATCAAACTTTCCATGATTCCCTTTCTAGTCATGAGGCTTATCCTAGTGCAGGACAAGGTCAGAAATCCTGAAAGCTTTGACTTTAGCTCTCCTATCAAACCATCTCTTAACTACCCCCTAATGTTTGGTGAATTTTTCAAGGGCATTGTCTCATTTTTCCTCAAGGTGCAATAATTCTGTCAACCTAGCCTCCCTTCTATCCCCTTCATCATAAAACTAATTTATAAACTGCAGAGTTGGGATCTTAAGTTGGATAGGGAAAACTGGTTCCAGACCGTACACTAAATGATAAGGAGATGTACCAATCGAGGACTTAACTCTAGTATGATCTGTCCAAAGAGCAAATCGAAGCTGGGTGTGCCAATCTTTTGGGTTCCTCTCTAACAGTTTATGGATAACAGTCAACAGGTTCTTGTTAGAGGATTCAGCTAGACCATTTCCCTGGGGATAATAATTAGATGCAAACTTTACCACAATGCCATGATCAAAGGCCCAGTTTGAGAATTTCAAAGATGCAAAGGCAGGACCATTATCACACACAACAGCAACAGGACACCCAAACCGATTGAAAATGGTAGATTCTAAAAAATTGATTACTACCTCTGATGTGCATTACCGACAAGAAAAAGCATCAGTCCATCTCGTAAAGTAATCAGTTATGGTGAGAATGTACCTGTGTCCTGCAGAGGATGGTGGATTGATGGGGCCTATGAAGTCCATACCCCATTGAGCAAAAGGTTTTACCTCAGTGACCGGTTAGAGCGGGAGTGATGCACACCTTTCTCTTATTGCTGCAGTCTGGCAAGTGTGACAAGTCCGTACATGTTGATGAACATCCTTGAACAACGTAGGCTAGTAGTACCCTGCCCTCAAAATCTGATTCATAGTAGTGATCGCAGAACCATGACCAGTACCATATTTCTCATAAAATTCGCTCATTACCTTTTCAGCTTCCTATTTTCTGAGGCACCTCAAATAAATACCTTCATGATTCTTCTTGTATAGGACAGCTCCTTTTAGCATGAAGCCATCACTTTTCAGCCTTAAGGCTCGCCTCTGTACTGTATTAAGGTGAGCTAGAGGTCATTGATTCAGCAGATAATGGACTATATCATCATACCAGCCCTCTGGGGAAACTTCTTCAACATTATAGTTATGAACAGACAATTCAGGGCCTATCTCTACCATGGTCTGGGTGAGTCCTTGTCCTCTTACCAGCTTCATTGGCTGGATCTCAATGTCATACTCCTGAAGCATGGTCACCCATTTAGCTCTGCACTCCCCTAATTCATTCTGCATCAGGAGTAATTTAACTACGGAATCAAGAACAATTGCAAACACCTTATTTCTGAAGATATAATGCCTAAATTTTTTTACTGCTCGAACAAGGGAATATGCTTACTTCTCCACACTTGGGTATTTCAACTCAGCATCATTTAATGGTGCACTCATAAAAGCGATGGGATGCTCATTCCCCTCATCAGACTTTTGTGTCAGCATTCCAGCACACGAATGGTCGGAAGCAAAGGAATAGATATAAAAGGGCTTATTGTAGTTAGGATTTACCAACACTGGAGCATCAACAATGGCCTTCTTAATCTCTGCAAAGGCCTCCTTTGCTTCTGTAGTCCATTTGACCTTGGCGTCTTTTTTCAACATAGCGTTTAATGGCTTCACAATCTCAACAAATCCCGTGATGAATTTTCTGACAAAGTTAATCTTACCAAAGAAGGACTTCATCTCTTTTTTGTTGGCAGGAAGCTGAATTTTTAGGATGGCTTCCACTCTCTCTGGATCTATAGCAATTCCTTTCTCTGATATCACATGCCCCAATAGCTTTCCTTCTATAACTCTGAAGATACACTTCTTGGGATTCAAGGATATGCCAAATTCCCTGCACTTCTGAAACACTTTGTATAGATCTGAGATATGATCCCCTCGGTTCTTGGAGAAAATAGTCAGGTCATCCATGTAAATGATGATGCATTTCCCTATGATATCTTTGAAGGCAATATCCATGGCTCGTTGGAACGTGGCTCCTGCATTAATAAGTCCAAATGGCATCCTCCTATAGGCAAAGGTACCCCACTTAGTCGTAAAAGCAGTCTTGTGCCTATCCTCGTACTGGACCATCACTTGATTATACCCTGAATAACCATCCAGGAAGGACATCATCTGAGAACCATTGACCACTTGAAGCACCTCGTCCAAAGAGGGAACTGGATAGTTATCTTTTTCTAATGATCTGTTCAGATTTTTAAAATCAACGCAGAGCCTAATTTCTCCATTCTTCTTTCTTACTGGAACCAGGTTAGCCACCCATGTTGAATGCCTAATAGGAAATATAATCCTGGCAGATAGCAACTTTTGAACCTCTTTCTATATGACTGGTTCCAACAATGCGTTGATAGGTCTCTGTCTCTATCTAAAAGGCTTGGCATCGGGCTTCAGAGGTATAGTATGAGTTATGATGGATGTGTCATAAGTCTTCAAGTCTTCATAACCCCAGGCTACTATATCTGGAAAGTCGTGTAGGGCTTTGATTATACCCTGTCTTTCTTGTGGAGTGCATACCTTGCTAATGAAAATATTCTTAATATTGTCCTCAGTTCCCACATTGTGAGTGTCACACTGTCCACTAATGGATTCTTTCTTTATCTCTTGTTCGTGATCTCTAATCTTATCCATATCGAAAATTTGCTCCAACTGCACCATTCCCTTAGGAATAGTATTGGACTTCAAATTCAGCACACCCTCTAGATCCAATTCCGCTTCCTGAGGTTCTGTTTCATCAATGATCTGTGAGGCAAAAATATTTGTATTTGTGATGAAGTCAAGAATATGTTTATCATCCTCAAACACCTGGAAGTTAGTCACATTGTCTGGGACTGATGGTACAAGAGTCAATTCAATAGTAAACTTCTTCAATCCTGATAGAGATAGAGGCTGCAAAGTGCTAGCTGCTTGAGCCAGAGAATCAGCAGTTTGATTCTTCTTCCATGGGATCAGTTGGATATTAAAAGCGTCAAATCCATCAATGAGGTCCCATACTCTATGCCTATAGTTGGTCATTCTCCTATCGTGACATGAATACTTCTTTCTTACTTGTTTGACTATTAATTCTGAATCTCCAAAAATTTGTAGGATATTGACCCTTTTCTTGAGTGCTATAAGGAGCCCATGAATTAAAGCTTCATACTCAGCTACATTATTGGTACAATGAAATTGGAGCCTATGAGCTGCAAAGAAATTTTTACCTTTTGGACTGATCAGCTCAAACCCTGCTCCAGCTCCATGCTTGGATTTGGATCCATCGAATTTGAGAGTCCAGCATTCTGTAGTGGTATTTTTCTTTGTCATATCATTCAGCTCCCCAGTACTGGAAGACTCCTCAGTTGCCACAGGTCTCTGGCTTTCACACTCTTCTTGGAGATTCTGCTCATCTGCCTTAACCGCCTGAGCTGGATTCATGCATTTTTGTACTTGTTTTATCGCTGTCTAACACAGACAATACTCCAACTCTGAATGAGAAGCATTGTGGACTCTACAGCAATTTGGTAAGAGTAGCTCCTTAAAGCTTGTCCTCTTTCCCAGGTGAGTCTGGTTCTCCATACATTGCCTAATGAATTCCTGGAAATCATCCAATAAGCTGATCTGTTTGTCTTCAGGTGCTTCTTCTTCTTCGACTAATTCTGTCAGAACTTCAACATGACTAGACCCTTTCTCAACGTCCATAGGCATTGAGTGTAGCATCAACACCTCTTCTACATCTGATTCTTCATATTGAGCCGATAGCAGGTAATTTCCCATTCCAACTTCTGATATCAGTACTTCTGTTGAAGTCTTTTGATATTCTGTAATCATGTACTTCATTCGGGGCTCTCTCTCAATCCTGATTTGATTAGGCACTCCTTTCCATGGAAGCCACATGTGAGAATGATCAGTGGACACATATCCATTCAAAGCCTTGGTGAACTCTCGCCCTAGAATCTGACCATATGCATCAGGAATAGCGGCTACCTGGATATTGATAACCTGTTGAATCCTTGGATCAGAGGCTATCTGCATCTGGATCATGTTAAGTTCTCCTACCACACTCACTTCAGTTCTGTCTAACTGAGTAACCTTCTTCTGGGAGTCAGCAGGTGTAATTCCTAGAGCCCTACAAACTCCAAGAGGCATCACGTTGGTGGAAGCACCAGAATCCAACAAGCAGTTATGCAAATTCTTACTAAATATTCAGACAGAAATCAGAAATAGTGGGGTTTCTGTCTTTCTTTGAAACAAGGTGGGCTGAGTGTCCACCTGGGCCACTTGAGTTCTGTTCTTTTCTTTTCCTTTATCTCTCGGAGGCGGGTTGGTCCTAATTTGAGTCTGACTTTGTGTGTTCATAGGCTGAAAACTAGAAGTCTGGCTGACATGTTTGCCAGAAGACTTGTCCAATGACTTTGAATTTGCATCATAGGTGCCTAAGACAGCCTTCCTAATTGCAGGGAACCTTAACAATTCAAATGCAGAAAGATTTACCTTTAGTTTCTTGAATTCCTCTGCTACATATGAAGCCATCTGCTCCTCACTCATATCAGTAGAGACTTCCTTAGATGGTTCCTCCACCTTATCCTTGCTAGCTTGGACAGCCTTTTCCTTCTCTGGTTCAGTTTGAGCCTGTCTGTCCTTTGAAAAGTACTGCTTGGAGACATGTGGATAGGACGGATTGTTACTAGCATTAGGATCTGTAGGGGTACTGAAGTTGTTGGGAGGAATGGAGGTGGTGAAAGGTCCTCCAGGCTGTGGGAATCTATGAGGCATATCCCTCAATCCTTGTCTCTGAAACATCTGTACTTCTTCAACATAAGCTTCCTCCTGATCGAGGGGGCCATTGTCATTCATTTCTTCATTGAATAGTCGAGCAACCTCATCTCCATTACAAATCTAATCTATTTCGACTTCCTGGGAATCAGGTTCTTCCGCACATTTTTGTTGCTGGTTGGAAAAGGAGCATGATTCAATAATAGCACAGGAGAATCATAGGAATTAGAAGGAACCATCTCCTGTCCATTCACATTATTCTCTACCTCATATTGAAAAATAGAGGCAGCCATTTGGAACTCTGGACATTCCAATTCTAAATGCTGACTTGTCTTGTGGAGTCTGCACCACCCTTATAAGGCCGCTTCAGCCAGGTACACACCAGTAGGAGGCTTATCTTGACTGACTGGTTTGTTTGCAGACTGATTAACAATCTGATTGGCAGGTTGATCCAATGGGGTAGGGACTCCTCCATTATTAGGCTTTGTATTCCAAGTTCTGTTCTGTCCTTGTGGTGGCCTTTTATCAAATCCTGATCCACTTCCTTGGCCTCTATCAAAATTCTGCCTCCTTTCATTATTGAAACCCTTGTCATTGTTGTAACCCCTATCCTGGTTATATCCCCTGTCATTGTAGAACCATCTATCATTATGCTGTCCCCTGTCAAAATTTTGTCCTTGTGAAAACTCTCTGTTCTGATTAAATTACATTCCCTTCTGGGCAGCTTGCAGTTGACTGTTTTGATTTCTTGAGTAACTCACCTCTAGATTTAACTTCTTTATTTGCTCAGCCATTTCATCAATCCTCTCCCTATTGGGATCTTGGTAAGGGATCTGGTTTGGGTTATTCTGAAGGGGAATAGGCAGTGTGGTGGATCCCAAAGACTGATGCAACACCTCAGAATTCTGCAGATAAGCAGGGAAGCTATTCGACTGTGTCTGATACATTGGCTGATTGACTTGTTGTTGAGGGAAGTTTGTCATAGGAGAGATCTGGTTCATAGGATGACCAAGGTGTGGTAACATAGGTAATTAGGGAACTGGGTTCATAATTGGGGTATGATTGGTGAGGGCCTGATTTACTGCCTGAATCTAGTTGGGATGTGCAACTAGTCCCAGAAAAGGTAATGGCCCGGTCAAGTGTTGTCTCAGATCTGTACTAAGCTTGACAGCCTCTGTATAAGCATCAGTCAGGGTACCTGGAGGGTTAGGTCTCCATTTCAAAAAGGTTGTTGTTAGGCTATCCAGAGCTTCATAATATACTCCCAGGGCAGTACCATCGTCCAAAACATATGGGTCTTGTAATATGGTGAATGCACGGTGGAACCTATTATTGAAACTGGCTATCTGTTCATTAACCTCTCTCTTAACCTTGATGAACTGCAGGTATAGCTCATTGGCAATGATGGGAATTCTGAATTTCTATAAAAAGGCCTTTTCAAGATCATTCCAATTAAGGATTGAACCGGCAGGGAGATGGTTGTACCAGTAAAAGGCCTCTTCTCCTAGTGAATAAGGGAACAATCTACAGGCAAGGTCCTCATGAACTATCCCCCTATCTTTGAGACAAGTTTGAAAAATCCTTAGGTGTTCTTCAGCAGTCCTGTTTGGGTCATTAGCATGAAATTTTGAACAGAAGTGCTCAGGGTTTTTGGGCATAACATTATAAGCTTGGAAGAATAGGGGCGACGGGTTATTGGCAAGGAAAGCCATTGGTAAAAGTGGGGGTGGCGATTGTGGTTGGTTAATCACAGGCCGATGCTGTTGAATAGGAACGGCTTCAGGAATGGGTATAGCCTCAACCTCAGGATGCGAAGATATGGACGATGTTGGTGAGGGGATGGGTGATGATGATTCTCCCCTTTCTCGGGTCCTCCTTGACCTAGCGTGGAACTGTAACTCCTACAAATCTTCCTCTCCTGTAGTAGATCTGGTATTCCTCCTGTATCTCTCTGGGGAGATGGCATTCAAGAAACGATCCAGTGTGCTCATTCAGGCCCTCCTTCTAGCGCCAATCTGTTGATGGTGTTTTCTGTACAATAACAACTCAGACAGAATGCAATATTTTGTCTCTCTTGAAAAGTTATTCTCAACAATAAATTACTAAAAATCACCCCAAGGTCTCTCGGGTGTTAGGTCATAACAATGCATAAACAACTCAGATAATATGTGAAAATGTTAGTAATCACAAAGGGACCTTACTACAAGCAAATTGTATCTTTCAACTTATCAGATCTAACAATATGATGATCTTAAATCCTAAATCTAACCAAATGATAAAGAAATAGCAAAAGGTAAGGGTACAGGGATATAATAGAATCTAAACTACTCCTAGAATGAACAATGTAAACAACAGATATCTGGAATGGACCAATCTCAAATAACCAATTCCTGATCGAACCACAATGCAATCTTACAAGAACGGTGCAATCTTCTAAGGTATTTAAATTTTCAAATCATAGACTTGCATCTACAATCGAACTTAGGCACATTAAATATGTATGGTCCAGGTTGACTTCACCAGCCTACTACAATCAGATAGTTACTGGGAGTATAGACGAGAGATTGCTACAAACATTCCACATATGAAATCACAAACATCATCCACCAAACTGAAACTGATTTATTTCTAAATAATAAACCCTAGATTTCCAAGCAATTTGAAAGATAGACCAAAAGAACCACGCAAGATGAAATAACACAAGAGATTGCACCAGGAAACCACAATGTCTTCAATTGTATTAATCACCAAGATGTTGCAACAATTCAACTGTTCTGGTATAGAATTTGCTTCAAGAAACTGAATATTACTTCTAAGGAAAATGCTCTAACTATTGCTCTCACTTCTCTATTACTGTCTAGCTAATGTCTAACCCTTTACAATGAGGCAAGAATGCCTATTAATAGCAAATCCCAAGGTATATCGGCCCAGCCAAACATTTTTACAAAATAATAAAAATCTGCCAAAACGGGTCGGCCAAGGAAAAATGAACTAAGGCACACATTAAATGCCATCATCCAAGTCGGCTTTGACACAGTCCCCAAGGAATTCCGGTCTAATGCATGCCCTATGATAATAGGGAAGCACAAATCTTGAAATGAGCATTAACTGCTACTCCCTTTATCCTTCTTCTGAACCGATGACCCTTGGACCCTCAGGAATACTCCATCCAACTCAGCAAAAGGTGGCAATGGCAAAACCCTGAGTCGGCATTTAATGGAATCCGTTTCCTCATTGGACCGTTCAACAATTTTGTTCCAATCCTCCCTGCTGGCCATGTATCTATCCATCACCGCCAAGTATGTAGCTGCATCATCAAGTAGGTGGCTAGTGACAGCTCCATCAGAATCCGGGGCATAAATTTCATGCCACCACTCTTTCAATTGTTCCAAGCTCAGATACTTGGGAGCTATCTTCTTCCTCCCTGTCATTACCTCAAAGAAGGAAATGCATCCATCATAGACTGCAGTAAGATCACCATCAATTAGCTTCTTTCTTTTCAAAATTTTCTTCATGGCCTTCTGCCTGATCTGCAGTGCCTCGAACCACTCCCAAGGTTCATCCACCCTAGAGGAAGGAAGGATTCCATGCTTAGCCAATTGTTCCTTGCCATGCCCCAGGATAACCTTTGATTTCTGCAACAGGAGGTCCATATCATTCTTATCCTGAGACAGGATATGCTCTAACAGCTCCTTCACCCAGACTGCATCCTTTCCTACAGATAAAATCTCCTTAACTGTATCATCTCCTTTTGTTTGCACACTTGCTATCCAATCTGTGGCAGCTTGAGCTGAGGTCTTCAATTTCTCAATCTCGGAGATTGTTTCTTTAGGCAGAAAACCCAAAGTAGCAGAAGAAGAAGGGTGGAGAGACTACAGAGGCCTCATTACCTCCTCCAAACACATCCTTAGCCATTCATTTTCCTTCTTGAGTTCGAGCTTGGTTTGGGTCTCCTTCTTCAACCTGTCCACAATTACTGCGCTAGATCCCTCAAACTCCTCAATATCCTGCTCCATAGAGGCTGGCCCGAGATTGATAGTCTGGACATTATAGTCCTGGCTTGTAATATCCTCCCTTGTTTTATCTACGGCAAGGGTGGCAATGTGGACTACCCTGTTGTATGCTTCATCCCTTTCCACCCTTGAGATCACCTTGGCAGCTTTCTTCTTCTTTCCCTTACCAATCTTAGATAGCATTTCGTCCCAGTCTAAGGGAGTATCTTCAACAATTACTTGCTTCTTCCTTGCAAGTTCCTTCTCCAGCCAGTCCGGGGCTATAGGGTCAGTCCGAATTTCTTCTGTCCTGGCATCTTCTGGCTCTTCTGTCACTTTTTCTTCTTCTGCGATTGCCCTATCATCTTCTTTTTCTGGAAGTTGTTCACCTTGTTCGGGCTCTTCAAGTCCTAATTCTGGAAGTACCGATGATGGAGTCCTAGCAGGGATATTTTCCTCCGGCTCAGGTGATCCGCGGCCTCGGTCACTTTCCGGGGAATCCTCATATTGTACCAACGGAGAAGTGTGTCTTTCCTCTGTTTCTACCTCAAGCTCAGCCGCCTCACTGAAAAGTGTTCCTTCCTTGAACTGTCCTGCCTCCACGCTAGTTTCATGCTCATCCAGATTCTCTGGTTCAGGTGCGCTTGGCGGTGGAGAAACAGACTTTGGTGGCTCTTCAACTGGTAGCCTTGGGGAGGAGTGCTTCTGCTGTGCAACATCCTTGGGAGAGGGAGTCCTTGATTTCCTTGTGTAGACTTTGGTTTTCTCCCCTCCAAAACTCTCCACATCGACAATTGGAGGCTCATCCTCCAAAGCAACTTGATCTTTCTTCTTGATAGTCCTTATTGTTCTAGTTTTCTTAGGCGGTGGAGGAGCATCCCCTTCCTCCATTTCCTCCTCATTAGAGGACTTGCTGATTGTCAGGGTCTTCCACCTTCACTTCCCTTTAGGTTTCCTCTTCGTTTCAGGCTCAGCTCCATTGGGACCTCTGACTTTTATCTTGAATGGTGAAGTTTTTGCTGTTTTCCCTTTGGGGTCATCTTCACCGGATTCTTCAGAAGTCGACATGGGGTTGAGATTTCCCATCAGTTCAAAGGTGCAAGCCACCTTTGCATTCTCCAACTCCCAAATTTTATGCTTTAGCCAAGAAAGGGTGAATTTCATGATAGGAGCCATCAGGTCCTCCAGTTCTATAATCTCATCTTCATTCTAGTTAATATCTCCAGTTGGCCTGTCTTTCACTGCCTCATAGGCATTGTCCTGCACCAGATTTCCGTCATCATCAAGTTGATCTAGAATCAGCTTAACATTATATTGCCTAATGGCCTCCATAGGCAACCTAGAATATCTTTTCTTCCTCGCTTCAAGGTCATCCTTGAGATTGACCCAATAGTCTTCCAAGCCATCTTTGTGCCTATACTCCCTGGTAGCTTTCTTCTGAGCCTCTCCAGTTATATGAAAATTCATTCTTTTCGAATGGAAGGAGAATCCATAGGCCGCTAGTTCCTCCCCTACGATGTGAGCTGATTGGATAGACGGGCACATCTCTCCCACACCAATCCCAAGAGGGAAGTCTCCTCCAAAGCCTGTCTTGTGCTTCTCCCTCTTCACCACTGCATCAAATTCACAGATTTGTCTCACAACTTCCAATAGCACAATATGATCAGTGGGATACCGAGGCAACCTATAAGGGGCAACCGGGCATCCATCGATCCTAAGGTAGGTGAAGGTAGGGAACTGGATGAACCAAGGTCCATAGTTCTTGATTAGTCCTTTAGCTCCATCGAATAATCTAAGGTTCTCAGCATTCTGGAGTGTCCGGGTGATATGCATTGTGAATGCATCATTTTCCCTCCTATAATCTTTATGCCCCAGATGCAACTCTGGATAAACCTCATAAATTATATTTTGTCCAACTGTTCCCCTCGGATTCAGACCCTTGTAGGGGTAGGAGATGGCCAACACATACACTACATACGAGGACATTGTGAATTTCTTGGCCTCCAAGACATTCCTCAACTGTTTGTCAATCTCAGCACTGATTAGCCCTGCCCAGTGATAATTGGTCCCTTGACTAATCTTGGTGATCACATGGACCATCCAATTCTCCAATACCCCTGCACTTCTCAATCCGACCACCCTGTTCAGAAATGTGATGGCATCATATACATCCGACCTGAATTTTACCCTGTGCAGCTATTTGGGCAACTTTGAATGATGGGGTTTTGGCTTTTCTAGCCACGAGTTGATTATCTGCTGAGCCTTGATTGGCTCGTTCTCATAGTAGGTCCTAGCAGTGTCAATATTCAAGGCACAAACTGAAGGAAGATCTGGCATACTGAAAGCCTGTGCAATGGAGGCTAGACTGAAGTTGGCCAGGACCCTTCCCTCGGTGCTAACCACCCACTGTGTATCAAAATCATACTTTCTAGCACATTCCAAGATTAATTCATAACACTGAACTGCCGGAGGGAACCCTACCACATGTACCAATCCGGAGTTCATCATCCCTTGCCTCAAGGCAAACAAGTCCTTCTCTGTCGTTCTTTGCTTGAACTCCTCATATCGCCAAGCACCAACATTAGTATCTAATACTTCGGCCCACACAGAAGACACTTTGCTCTTAGGAAGCTGGTTCTTCATGTCCAGTCGTAGTCATTCTATCTCAGAGATGGACGAAGCCCCTGCGCCACCCTTAGACTTTCCAGCAGTAGGTTTGCTTGATTCGGCCTGCACATCCAAAAATCATCATTAGTATTCAATTGTTATTCCTATTCCAATCCACAAGGTTAGCACAAATCATATAAATCAATCAAAATCCATTGCCAAATGTTAATCCTTCGAGATCCAGAGAAATCAGATAGTCCGGGAAAATTATGCAAACAGGGAAAATACCGTCGGGGCGGAATTTCAAAGAAATCCGACCTAGACGGATTCCTACTGCCAAAGCATTATTAGTCAGATAAATCGTTAGTGTAGATGAAAAAACAAAGGATAATCATTGAATTCACTCATTGGCAACAAGAAATAAGCATTAAACAACCGTTCCATTAATCCTATCATCGAAACATTTGAAAGGACATAATCAGACAGGAAATTCAGAAAAATCCGGATGGAATGGATTTTCGTGGACAACTTAGAATATTCCGAAAATAACCCCAGTCCGCGGAATAAGCCCTAACCGAGAAAATCTGACAGCGAGGAAATTCCGCGACGACCTCGGAAACCCAAAAAATGGCGAAACGCGACCCGAAACTCAAACAACCACAGGATCCTCCCCACCTAAGCTTGAATGATCTCAGAACTGATGGCAATCAACAAAATTCAGAGCGCAAAGGATCCCAAAGTCCCAGAAACTTGCAAAGGACAAATTCCCATATCAAAACGATAGTGCCCTAAATTGAATAATCAAATCTCCTCCATTAAAACCAGAGCAAGCTTTAATGTTTAAAGTATCGGCTAAGGATTTACCTAAAGCACTCAAATCATCGCAAGACAGGAAGTCAACGTGATACAGGGACAAAATCGCTCAAACAAAAGAAATCTTCGCTCTGGGCCCAACATCAAGGGAAACCCTAACTTCACATAAAATCAAACTTCGCACTAAAAAGCAAGCAATCTAACCGAGGAGCCCCTTCTAAAGGATACATACGCTATCCCATGGATAAATAGAGCTCAAAGGGAAATAGGGTTCCATAACTAAAAACGGGTCAACCCCGACTCTATAAATATGAAACCAAAATCAATCAAGGGCTGACCCAAATCTAATAATACCCAATGCAAAACCCTCAATCACCATACAAGAAAAACGGAAGGGCAATGATAACATACCATGGATCGAAGCGGAAGAAATTCAAGCTTGAAAAGGCGACCTTCACAGCAAACACGTCCAAGCAATGAAAACACCGACACCGGCACTCAAGCAATCCTCACGCAAACAAATTAAGATTGATCCTCAAAGCTTCAAACAGAAATCTCAATCGCCAGAGCAATCAGCAAGGGAGCAATGAAGTTAGAATGGCATTGAAAAAGCCCTAAATCCACCCTTATACCCACTTGAGCAAAGGTACCTCAACCATTAATGTGCGATAAGACATTTCTAACAAGTCCAGAAACCCGAGCCCCAAGCAGAATTTTGAAAAATCCTAGAATGCGTGGAAACATAGATTTCGCAGAAATGCAGAAACGGGGGAAATGAGGAAGATCGGTATTTTGGCAGAATCCGGGAAAATCCGCCAGGACCGAAAAATCCCGGAGTAAGGCAGAAACCCGGAATCGGAGAATCCCGGTAGAAACGGACAAGGAACCAGGGCCCGGGAAAATCCGCCAGAGCTGGAAAATCCCGGATCCAAGTGAAAACCCGGACTTGGCCAAAAGCTCATTTTCAATCAATTCAAACCTCAAGGCAAGGTCAAAGCCAGCAAGATCAACATGTCAAGACCCTAAAATGATAAATCCAATAGAAGCAAAGGTTAAAGACACCAAGAAAGAGGGTCCCTACTCCAAGTGGGGCGTGTGTGCAAAAACTGCACAACAAAGGGTATCTTATTTTCCAACCAAAAGGTGACTTTTAGCAGTATCAGAGCATAGTATGGTGGTCACTAGCAACTTGGGCAATAAGTATTTCCTCCCTAAGCGCTCTGCCTTGCATGAACATCATGATCTCAAAGTGTTTTCTCATACAAAGCATGCAAGAGTAGTGGTTTTAGTATGGTTGAAATTTTTAGTATCATTCATATCATTTTGTTGTTTCAATGTGGTTGGTTTTATCCTTTGCATTTACAGTTTCTCAACAAGCAATGGTTCTAGGAAGACTTGCATAGATGACTTCAAAAAGCATTTTTTGAGATAAGAAAGCATTCAAGATAGCAATGGAATTGATAAATAACAACTTGCCTTGAAAAATAGACTTAAGGAGAGTAGATATCATCCTTTCAAAAAGAGAGCTAAGACAATATTGACAATCAAAAGAGAGGACGGTCCTATAGGAGGCAATACATAAGACACAGTTTAGAAAATCATAAACAATGAATTTAAAATGTTAGTTGTAGAATCTTTTCATTATGGTATACAGTCACAAATGATGGAAAATAATTTAGCCATTAGCAATTATAGCCAATAAAATGGATAACATTATTAAATCCTTGTGATAGAGCTTATGTAAGGGAAGATCACTATTGCTAGAGTTCTTTCCAATTGAAGGGAGAGAGATGGTGCATGCTACTTGTCTCACCAAAAGCTGCTATAGAGGAGTTCAGAGAGCATAGTGTCTGTGTAGAGTTAGAGTGAAGAGAAACCATATAAAAGGATGGCCATTTTTTAATTTCTATGCAAGAGTCACCATGAAACAAAGGATGGATTTGTGATAGTTTCAACAAAGAGTATAGTCATATTAATGAGGACAACTAGTAAAATATACAAGCATTTATAAAGTGGCAGAGTATGTGATTTTCATGGAGCCAATGATGCTGCTATAAAGGAATCCTCATGATGACAAGAGGTAAGGCATGGTTTCTTAGAAGAGCTTACTTCTTTATGGAAATGGGTCCATGTCACAAAACCAACATGGGGCACATTTTCATGAGAATCTAGGAAAAACAATTATCAAAAAGTCTATTGGTCTACTAGAAGAAGAAAATGATCCACAACTATGAAAGTCCTAATGTAATGCATAAAGAGATATATTAAATCAAGGGTGACTTTCATGATGATCAAAGATATGCCAGATATGCCAACACTGTAGGAGTCAAGAAGACAATTATTGAGAGTCATGAAATGGTGGGCACATAGAATTTTTTTGTGTAGACATATATCACAGCTGGGTAAAGACATGATTGCTACAATAAAGGATAGGTTCAATGATGGAATATATTTGATTCATCTAATCTAGAAACAAGGTAGTTTTCATGAAGGAATGGAAAAAATGTGTAGAATCTTTGACTCATACCCGTATTGTGCAATGGCATTAAATCATTTTGCAGACCATTTTTCTTCACATGGAAGCATTGTCTTGTGGAACAGTTGATAGAGATAGATTTTGTTTCAACTAATAAACCCCCAAATGGTCTCATTCATATTATATTTTTGCATGATTTTTCATAACATAAAATGCAAAAACACCAAAGAAAAATGTGGAGGCCGCAGCCATGAGAGGAACACAAACCCTCTATGGTTGCAAGCACAAAGTCGCGATAGGTATCTACAACCATGACATTGAAATACAAAGATTCCAAGTAAAATGTGTAGAGCAGAGCTCGAAATGAGTTTTCTTTCACTTTGAAATGAGAAGGCATCATGGAATTACAAAGCTCGAGTTTGAGCATATTTTTCTACAGGAAAGGGGAGGAAAAAGAAAGTCTATTGGAACAGAGAGCTTACCTGAGCTTAGTATTGTCTCTTCTCATTGAATATGCAAGAAAACCTCCATGAATGAGCAAGGAAAATGCCATGATGAGACCCTTGGTCGGTGGCAAAGGGCTTCTAGAAAGCTCAATGATAAGAATGGATGCAATTTTTTTCTTTTGCATCAGTTTTGTGTTAGGGTTTCTTACCCTAATTTTGAGCTGATTAGAGAAGGAATCTTTTCCTATCTTTTAAAACATTTGAAATGAATTAATGTATACCATGCCCTCCTTGTGCCTTAGGAAATTTTTCCCTTATGTCACTTTGCTTAAAAGTCTTTCAAGACTTATGAATGTATGCATTTTAATTTTCCCCATAGGCCGAATCTAGGCCTTTTATTTTGCATTACTTTGAAATGTAAACCATTTAATTAAAGTGTGTAATTATAAGCCATTTAATTAAATGTTATTTTAAATGAAAATTTGGAAAAGGAATGTGTTGATATGACCAAATCATGAAGGGGATATGGTTGAGCACTTATTCTTTTGCATTCATTTTCAAATATAAAATATTTAGTTAAGTGGTGTAGTTATAAGCCACTTGATTAAGTGTTATTCAAATGCAAAATGAGGAGTATTATGCCTTTTCAAACACACCAAAAGTGTGGGTCAAACAGGTTGAAGAAATGTTTGAAAAAAAATGATGACTCATGCTAAGCTTGTGCCAAGCATGTGGGCAGTTTGGAGATTGACAAACATGGGAATGGTGTGTGAGTTTTATCTTTGACTGTTTTAGAGGGAAAGGTGATCATTTAGATGTAGTTTTGTCGTGCTTTTAGTGTGACTTGGGTCTTGGCTTGACTTTTCTTCATTTGGATGGCATTTTGGAGGATTTTTAGAAGGTTTTTTTTTAGCCTTTCTGTTGCATTTGACCAGGAGTTTCTAGAAGGACATGTGTGGGATAGTTCTTTGATTTTTGCATAAGTAACTTCAAACAAAGGTTTTGAAGAGAGTTCTTTCTTTCTTTCTGCAAGAATTGTAGCTTATCTTGGAGCTTTTTTAGGCAGGAGAAAGCATTGTGACTCAGTATCAGACATGTACAATAGTATGTAACACCATTTTTATTAATGAAATTCAGTTTTTTACCTTCTTAGAAGCTACTTCATTGTGTGCAGTGTGGTGATTGATGAATGTTCTTGTGAATTTTGGTAACTCCTTCAATGTTTGTCTCATTTTAGCACCTTTAGGTAGAATAAACATATATTTTTGCAAGTTGTAAGCTATGTGGTGGATCAAATAGCTATTTTAGTTGTGAAAGAATTCCTTTCCTTCAAAAGTATTAAGAGAACCAAGCCTCATTGAAAAACACTTCTGGGAAATAACATTAGGTGCATCATCATAGGGGTTTAGTTTTCTTTTTATGTTTATTTCTCCCCTTTTCCCAACAAGGAATAGTTTAGGTAACACCAATTAGGAGCTAGCCTTATCTGGAGGTCCATTCCAAGCTTAGGTCACCCACGGCCTAGGAGTGTTCCTATGTTGCTCCAAAAATTTTGAGTTCTACAGCTTGGCAGGGATGTAAATTTGAAGAGTTAATAGTTTTGGCACGCCCGTTGGAACAATGAATTGATTCTCAATCCATTTTATATGTTTTTCTATTGTTATTTGGTGTGTACAATAATTGATTACTGCCTTTTGAGGTGTTTCAAATACATACCTAGTGACTCCAAGAATTTTTTACTAGTTTTAGTATGATTAAGTGCTGGTTAGTTTTAAGTAAATCTAATTTTTGCTTACTTTACAGCTTTTGAATGAATAAGCATGTTTATGTTTCATGGAAACATGGCCTTTCACCCTCCATATCATGAAAATCATGCATGTATGCCCTCTTACCAGCCATTTCACACAGAACAGCTTGTTGGTTTTATTCCAAATGTCCATGTAATAGCAGATTACCAATAGTCCTATAATGTTTTCCACCCTCCCATCCCTGCTCAATCTCAATACCAACCAATATATGATTAAAACTGACCCCAAGAAGAGGTTTTTGATGCCAACTAGCATGATTATTCACATAATCAGCCTCAAGAGTACCCTTACCAAAATGTTTTGGATCTGATCCAAAAGCTTGAACATATGAAGATTAGTGATGTTAGTAAGGTGTTCGCACACATATTGGATGTTGGTTGTCATCAAGAAGCAGAAAAATATTATCTTACAACAACAATAGTTGGTTGATCAATCCTTTGTTTATGATCAAGAGTGGGTGACAAAAAGAATATAATTTGAGGAAAATCTTGAAAGAGAGATAGCTACTAAGGAGGAGAAAATGAAGTTTTTGTCTACTCAAGTGCAAAGTAATTGAGCTTTACTTAGATTATCAATGCCAAAAAAGGTATGAAACCAAGGCAACCCCTTCCATTCCTATTTTTAGCTCAACTCTTCCTATAATGTTGAATCATCCTATGAATGAAGAGGTTTCCAAGTACAAGTTCCCTAGTCTTAAACAAGAGAAACCTTTTGAGCCCTTTAGTGAGCCTACTAATGAGCCTTCTACCCTTAAGATTCCAAGTTGGAAAGGGCCATCCTTTTTTCCCTGTGAGGTTCCTCCATCTATTATGCAATTGGAACCATGCTCTAACATCCAGAAAGAAAAAGAAGAGCAGAATCTTGACCAACACAACTCACTCAACATGGAGGAGACTAGAAATATAAACTTGTTGCATTTAGCTATGGAGGATTATAGACTACATTAGAAAAAGGTTGGACAAGAGAAGATTTCTCAAGATGGATCTTGCAATTTTTTAGCTAATGATCCTCCTGATTTTATTAAAAATGATCAAAATGTTTCTAGAGGAAAACAGGGTAAAAAGGTGAAAGTGGTTGATGAAAAGGAGTAGTTCATGGTTTGGAATGATGAGTTACCCAATTTTATTCAGCATGATGAAGAAGGTGTGCGTCTGATCACCCCAACTGCAGTTTTAGAACATCAAGAAGGCATCAAACAATGTGGTGATGGTTGATTGATGATCATCAACAAGAAAATGGAGCCTTAGACCATGAAGAAGAGCATAAAAATGAACCTGACACCATTTTCTAGGATATGAGCTTCGATATCTTTGAACATGTTCTGGATGAAAAGGCTAATATTGAGCTTTATGAAGAAGTGTGCACAATTATAATTGGACAATTTTGTTCAATTTTGGTTGACAAGGAATCAAACCTATTAAAAGTTAATGATCATGTTGGACTAGAACAATGGGTTCACAAGCTTGAACAAGTGTTGAAGCAATAGGAGGAATATGGTCTTGATAAATAAACTTCTCATGAACCTGAATTGAAAGGTCTTAGATGGCTGGAGGAGCTTCCTTTCTATTGTATAGAGGAGTTTGAGGTTGATATATCAAATGAAGTTGTCCCTAAGAGCCTTCCAAGAGCTAATAGCTTTGATAAGTTATTATCTACCTTGGTGGAAGAGGAATCAACATGGAAACTTATTATGCAAGGTAAAGGTAATGTTGTTTCTTCTAAACATTTAGATTATTTTCTCTATAGTCCAAACCTGGCCATGAAGCAGGACAACCATGAAAAATAGGAAGAAAGAGAAGCAACCAAGAATGGAAGTTCAAAGTTTGTTCATTCAAGAGGATGTCCAATCATATTTTTAGCCAGTTTGGAGGCCACTGAAGAACCAGAGGTAATGCTTAATGCTTGCACCCAAGTATGAGGATGCAATTGAAAAAGAAGCTGATTTTGGAGTTACAGCTAAAAGTGATCAGATTTAGCTCACTTGTCCAGTTTAAGACAACAATAGGCATGATCAAAATCAAGGTGTAAGTGAGTTTATTTGCATCTTTCATGAAACATTGCAACAATCTATTGAATATATGCATGTGTTTCATGTTCTTTCAACATTACATAATCATGTAATGCATCAATTGTTGGTCAGGAGGGGTAGTTATTTTGCAAAGCCATTCAATGGTTTTGTTTGACTAAGCCTTGTTGTTGGTTAGAGTAGGTTAGAATAAGTTTCGGTTTAGTTATAGTTTTCATTTCCCTAAGTGTTGGTTTGCACAGTTAGTTAGTTTTGTTCTAGCATTTTGGTGTGTTGGAATAAGTTTCAAGGTGTCATACGTTGTTCTGATGAGTTACAACAATGTACAAGACTGTTTTCATGTTTTGTCAAGTTTCCAAGTGACTTTGTGTGTAATGGATAGGCTTCAGGCAACTAGTTAGGATGCTTAGCAGGAAAACATATAGTAGATGTCACAAAAAATGTTACCTAATTTTTCTTCTAGCTAAATCAGGTAGACTTATGATTATGTTTGCATTTAAACAATAAAAGGTACATACCATTTTCTGCTAAGTTTCATCCATGTGCATAAAAGAGATTATCAAAAGATTGCATTAATACAATTATGCAATTGCATACAATAGAAAAGAGAGTCAACATTTATTGCAAATGTAGTCTTGATTGATGATCATAAGTGTATAGTGTTGGAAACACAAGAGCAGACAACTAAGAGGGGGGGTGAATTAGTTGTCACAGAAATTATATAAATTAAACTTATTCGCAAATCTGATAAATAAACATGAAAGCATAAACCATCACCACATCAGAAACACACATAACACCAATATTTTTTACATGGAAACCCTGTTAGGGGAAAAACCACAGCGGAGGTTAGTCAATAAGATTATACTCTATTAAAATTATAAAGGAATTATAAATGGGGAATGCACATGCATTTAGGCACACTGTCTAGAGCTCGCTTCTCAAATTCAAAAAAGCTTACTGACCAAAGGAAGACACACTATCTTATAGAAACATTCAGATTACATCCAGAAGATTTTAAACTGGGAAAATAGCATCTGCTAATTCCTGATTATAGTTCCAGCTAAGCATAGTCCGCTTCCTCTTCTTCACACTTTACTTCTACCTTCAAAAGATTAGAACATTATTCACACATAGGAATATCACATTTCACATGCCTTCAAATAGTATAAACATTTGCTCATATACATCTACAACTAAGAATAACATCATCTACATGTCAACTTTAACAAAATATAAAATATGTACAAATTGTTGACCCAATCCATAAAAAATTTTCAATGCATGCCAACCAATGTCAGCCACAACATAGTAAGGACCCAAAACAACATCCTTGAACATGAACCACCTTTGAAAATTATTCCTCGAAGATCCACAACACGCTACAATCACCCTGTTGGCCATGATCATGAAAAATATGAACACAGAAGAAAATCACCAATTGCAAGCACAACGATCAATTTGGATCAACAACACAGATAGAGAATGATCTAGAAACATCCATGAGCATCATGAATCACCACAAAAGCATCCACAACAACTCAACTTACAAGAATCACATCATCTTCTTTCAAGAACACCAACTAAAGCAACAAAGCAATTGTCAGAATACAAATACTCATAACTCAATTGAATCTTCATGTGGATCTCTAAAAATTTATGTGGATAAACTAGATATACTCGAAAATAAACCCTTTAATCCAAAACCTTTTATCACCAATATACTGAGCTAGCCAATAGCATGATGGCTACACTAAACTTCATTGTATCATTGACAACCTGCAACTTATTTTATTACAATTTTCTCAATATCCTCGACATATACAACCTTAAAGACATTAATGCCAATAGTGTTGACATCAATGAAAACCACATATCAGCAATATCCAACAATCTCCCCCTTTGTCATTGATGGCAACACATGATGTGAAAAACACCATCAATGCAACTTTCTCTTAGCACTTTCTCCCCATTAGATTTTGACTATTTTCTCCTTAACTTTTTCACAGTTTTTCACATGACTCTTCTCCCTCTTTGACATCAATGACAAAGATACAAATTATCTTTCTCCACACAAGCTTTTTTCTTAACATCTAACTACTCCCCCTAAGTAGTAGCCACCACAACATCAATCTAGATCATAAGATATGACTATGAAATGTATGGAATAATGCAAGTCAATGCATCTTAATTCTGATTAGGAGGGGTAATCACCCTAACTTTCCTCTAAGATGCTCAAAAGTATCCTTAGGGAAGGTCTTGGTAAATATATCTGTAATTTTTTCCTTAGTGGGAACATACTCCAATTTGAATTCCTTTTCACTCACCTTCTCTCTCAAAAAGTGAAACTTGATAGATATATGCTTGGTTTTTTAATGCAGCACCGGATTCTTAGAAATGTTACTTGCACTTGAATTATCATAGAATATAGCAATGGTTTCATCATACACAACTCTGATATCTTTCAAAATCTACTTCATCCACAATACTTGAGTATAATTTTTAGCAACAACAATATATTCTGCCTCTGGACTAGATAAAGAAATGGCATTCTGCTTCTTACTTAACAATGAAATCAGCTTATTTCCAAAGAAAAATGCACCACCACTAGTACTCTTTTTTTCATTCACATCTCCTACCCAATCAGCATCAATATAAGAACTCAAAGTAAGGTCATCTTATCTAGGGTACCACATGCCAAAATCAACTGTCCCCTTCAAGTACCTCAAAATTCTCTTTACAGCTATCACATGAGACTCCTTAGGATAAGCTTGAAATCTTGCAACAATGCATATGGCATTCATGATATCAAGTCTATTTTGAGTCAAATAAAGAAATCCACCAATCATGGATCTATATCTAGTCTGATTTTCCTTAGGAGAATCATCATTTTGTGTCAACTTACATCCGGTCACCATGGGTGTACCAACTAGCTTTGAATCTTCCGTACAAAACTTCTTTAGCAATTCTTTCACATACTTGGACTGAGATATAAAGATCCCTTTATCTAGCTAAGTAATTTGCAATCCCAAAAAGAATTTCATTTCTCCAATCATAGACATCTCAAACTCACTCTACATCTCATTAACAAACTTCATGCAAAAACTATCATCTCCTCCAAAAATGATATCATCAACAAAGACTTCAACAATCAAATCTTTATCATGATCAATCTTGAAATAAAAATTAATATCAACAGTACCTTTATTAAATCCAAGCTTCAACAAATACTTGTCCAATTTGGCATACCATGCTCTTGGGGCTTGCTTAAGTCCATACAATGCTTTCTTCAATCAACAAACCATATATCCCTGATTAGTCAATTGAAATCCATTAGGTTGCTCAACATTCACTTCTTCAATATCTCTCATTTACACGTCATACTTGAACACCTTTCTAGAATAATTTTCACCTGAATCATATCTTTGCTTATCTTTTCTAGAGATAGTAGCTTTGAATGCAGATTATATCTTAGGAAGAGAATCACTAAACTCACTTAACTCAAAAGTAGTAAGCTTACAAATCAACATGTCTCTGGTTACATTTGTCACAGTCTGGATGTCCTCAATAGTAATAGCTTTGGATTTGTATGTAGTAGGTAAGGATCTGAGCACTTTAGCAACAATCTTTGATTCTTCCAATGTTCAACCAACACATCTGATAATACACACAAGTTCATTCACTCTCCACATAAAAGAAGTGATGTTGTCATCTTCACCAATTCTCAACATTTCATATTTCCCTTTCAGGCTTTGCAACTTAGCAATCTTCACATGGGAATCACCTTCATACAAATTTTTCAACTTTTTCCAGATCTCATAAGTAGTCTTTAGCTCCATTACATTTTTCATTTCAAAATCAGTCAGAGCACTCAACAATGCTTCCTTAGCCCTGATATTGTACTTGGCTTCCTTAATCTCATTTGTAGTAGGACCATTTTGTGGAATGATATACCTATTCTTTGTAATTTTCTAGTAAGGTTCACCAATGCATCTCAGATGACACTCCATTCAAGTCTTCCACAAAGAATAATTAGTTCCATCAAATCTCAAACCATCCTTCTTATATGTCACCATCCTAGATCACCTCAAGCTATTAAACTTCTTCTAAGGAACCTGCTCTGATACCAATTGTTGGCAACATAAGGGAAGACAACTGAGAGGGGGGGTGAACCAGTTGTCACAAAAATTATGCAAATTAAACTTATTCTCAGATCTGATAAATAAACATGAAAGCATAAACCATCACCACATCAAAAACACACATAAAACCAAGATTTTTTATGTGGAAACCCTGTTAGGGGAAAAACCACAATGGAGGTTAGTCCACAAGATTATACTCTATTAAAAATATAAAGGAATTATAAATGGGAAATGCACATGCATTCAGGAACACTGCCTAGAGCTCACTACTCAAATAAAAAAAGGCTTACTACCCAAAGGAAGACACAATGTCTTACAAAAACATTCAGATTACATCTAGAAGATTTTGAACAGAGAAAATAGCATTTGCTAATGCCTAATTACAATTTCGGTTAAGCACAGTCTACTCACTCTTCTTCACACTTTACTTCTTCCTTCAAAAGATTAGAACATTATTCACACATAGGAATCACACATTTTTCACACCACTATATCACATGCCTTCAAATGGTATAAACAATCGCTCATATATATCCGCAACTAAGAATAACATCATCTACATGTCGGCTTTAACAAAATATAAAATATGTACAAATTGTTGGCCCAATCCATAAACAATTTTCAATGTGCACCAACCAATGTCAGCCACAACATAGTAAGGACCCAAAACAACATCCTCAAACATGAACCACCTTCAAAAATTATGCCTAAAAGATCCACAACACGCTACAATCACCCTATTGGCCATGATCATGAAAAACATGAACACACAGAACAAAAATCACCAATTGCGAGCACAACAATCAATGCAAATCAACAACACAGATGGATCACAATCTAGAAACATCCATGAGCATCATGAATCACCAAAGAAGCATCCATAACAACTCAACTTACTATAATCACATCATCTTCTTTTAGGAACACTAACTAAAGCAACAAAGCAACTGTTAGAATATAGATACTCATAACTCGATCAAATCTTCATGTGGATCTCTAAAACTTTATGTGGATAAACTAGATATAATTGAAAACAAACCATTTAATCCACAACCTCTTATCATCAATATATTGAGCTAGCCAATAGCATCATGGCTACACTAAACTTCACTGCATCACTGACAACTTGCAACTCATTTTATTACAATTTTCTCAATATCCTCAACATATATAGCCTTAAATACATTAATGCCAATAGTGTTGACATCAATTATAACCACATATCAGTAATATCCAACATATAGTGTCCCTCACAAGACGAGGGACTAACTATTTTAATGCATATAAAAAAAAAACTATACATTTACATATAAAAGGAAATGCATATGTAAATAAGAGAGACCCATCATTTCCTAAATGAAGAATCTCAGTTGAGTTTCCTTGCATCAACTTTAGTCCTCCTACCCATTTAGCTTCTAGTTACTGCTTGCCTTTGTTGCTCCAAGGTTTCCTAAAAAAGTGAGAAGAAATTTGGCTAGAGAAATGAAGGATCACCAATCAGTACATAGGAAAACATCTGTAAATGTATAATCTGATCCTTATAAACATTAAAATAGATAGCATACCATAGATGTTCAAGAAAACAAGAGAGTTATCAAACCCATCTATCATATGCTCTATTTTATCTAACATGTTTTCTCCTTGTACAGATATAGGTCTAATATTTGTTATTGTTTTGATTCATCTGATTATAGAATGTGGATTAAAATTTGGCTCCCACGAGGATTGAGCCTAGCATGCTGCCCTCTTGTGTTTTAGGAGGGATTTGAAATGGAGCAACTTGATCAAATTAATGATAAACATATTCAAGATGCATTAAATCAATATGGAATCATACCAGTAGATCAAGTTTCATTATTAGATTCAAAAGATGCAACAAAAACTGTGTGAAATATCAAGAAAGATTACTCTTCATCTTTTCACAATGAACTGAATAGTAGGCTACCATCATGTTGATCAAAGGGGTAGTCTTTTCTTCTTGAAAATTATAATCTACTAGATATGTCTTTCAATCTTCTTAATGGACCCATTTTACCTGAGTTTGTAAGACTTTAAATTATCACATTACTCCAATGAGCAGAGGTTTGCTGATAAATTATGACAGTAGTTTTTAATTCACAATGAGATAGGGACAACATTATGTATCTAGTGATTGTATTAGTTCCACATTTTTTAATTTGGTGACTAAAGCTAGGAGATGTTGAGTCAGTTCAAATTACAAGTGCTACCAATTCTTTACTCGTATTTATTTACTAATGCTTGTTATCGAAATGGAATAAGCATGTCACAACCAAAGGACTGTCCACAAATGTAAAATAAAGGAAGGACGCATTTCCTTGTCCTATAGTTTGAGTTTCTTATGATTGACTATCAAAGAATCAAAAGAAAATGACAATCTTGAATTATTCCTTTCATGAGGGAAAAGTAACACATTGAAAGCATAAGGGTCAGTGATGTAAAGCATTCATGACAAGTGAGAAGTGATCAAAGGAACAATGAAGATATATAGATGAATCTAGCCTGCCTGACTCATTAGTGCTCAGAGAGACTTATAGTTGCATAAGATAACAATAACACTAGATGAAGAGAGATAATAATGGTACCTTGTTATGTCTACCCTTGATAAACAATGTCTCATATAAATGGTATCTTATTTTCCAACTAGAAGGTGATTGTTAGCAATATCGGGGTGTAGTATGGTGGTCACTGGCAACTTGGGCTGCAAGTCTTTCCACCCTATTAGCTTTTCCTTACATGAAAAACATGATCTCAAAGTGTTTTCTCATACAGAGTGTACAAGAGCAATGGTTTTAGTATGGTTGAAATATTCAGTATCATTCATATCATTTTTTTGTTTCAATGTGGTTGATTTTATCCTCTGCATTTACAGTTTCTCAAAAAGTAATGGTTCTGGGAAGACTTACATGGATGACTTCAAAAAGCATTGTTTGAGATAAGAAAGCATTCAAGACAGAAAAGGCATGTATAAATAATAATTTATCTTGAAAAATAGACTCAAGGAGAGTAGATATCATCCTTTCAAAAAGAGAGCTAAGACAATATTGACAATCAAAAGAGAGGATAGTCCTATAGGAGGTAGTACACAAGACATAGTTTAGAAGATCATAAATAGTGAATTTAAAATGTTAGTTGCAAAATCTTTTCATTGTGGTATACAGTCTTAGATGATGGACAGTCATTTAGCCATTAGCCATTACAGCCAATAAAAGGGACAACATTGTTAAATCCCTATGATAGAGCTTATGAAAAGATAGATCACTATTGCTAGAGTTCTTTCAAATTGAAGGGAGAGAGATGGTGCAAGCTACTTGTCTCACCAAAATCTGCTACAGAGGAGCTCAGAGAGCATAGTGTCTATGTAGAGTTAGAGTGAAGAGAAACCATATAAAATGATGGTCATTTTTCAATTTATATGCACGAGTCACCATGAAATGAAGGATGGATTTGTGATAGTTTCAACAAAGAGTACAATCATATTAATGAGGACAACTGGTAAAATACACAAGCATTTATAAAGTGGTAGAGTATGTGATTTTCATGGAACCAATGATGCTACTATAAAGGAATCTCATGATGATAAGAGGTAAGGAATGTTTTCTTAGAAGAGCTTACTTCTATATGGAAATGGATCCATGTCACAAAACCAACATGGGGAACAGTTTCATGAGAATCTAGGAAAAAAAATTATCAAACAATCTATTGGTCTACTAGAAGAAGGTAGTGATCCTCAACTATGATAGTCCTAATGTAATGCATAAAGAGATATCTTAAAGCAAGGGTGACTTTCATGATGATCAAAGATATTCCAAGACTATAGGAGTCAGTCATTGAGAGTCAAAAAATGGTGGGTATAGATAATTTTGTTGTGCAAACATATATCACATCTGGGTAAAGACATGATTGTTATGCTAAAGGACAGGTTCAATGTGATGAAGCTCCCAAAAAAATTGTAATTTATGAGTAGAACATGGACTTAATCAACATATAAAGCCCTTTTCCCCATGGTTTGGATAGGTTTTTGGCTTAGAAAACCCTCTATTCTTCTAATTTCACATTGACTTTCCCTACCAATTTCCCATTTTCCAGGTTGTCACTTGAGCCATCATATGCATTCGGCCACTAGCCCCTTTGGTTTAGAGTGCAGGTCATCCAATTTGTCACCCACTTTAATGTTTTTCTAATGTTGGGCCAATAAATATTTTCCTAAATGACTTGAGTTTAAGTCATTCATCCTCAAGGGTTAAGCCATCATTGGCCTAAAAATGGCCCCTTCTTTAATGCTAACCTTGTCGATGTGCAGGTTTAGGGATCTGTGACCATGGGAAATAATCTTGGCCATACCCCACCATTTCGCTTATGTTAAATGTTGGTTGGTTATGTTGTGCAAGGATCATGAGATGAGGATGCATGTCCTTATATAGATGTGAGGCCCAGTCCCCACTATCAGGCTTGTCGATCGTGGTTCCAAACTGATGGTGAAGATCATGCATAGGGAATATTCATTGTCGTTCCTTGCTAGCTCATGAAGAAAAGATGAACGCTTGTTAAAGGTTGCAAGCGTAGTGAGATCTTGACATGTGGATTAGTCCACCAATTAGTGAAATGGGTGAGACCCACCGACATGTGAGGTGTCATTTGATTTGGATGAATGATATTGGTTAGAGACGAATGAGCAAAGAACTATTGAAATTCAAACTCATTTAGCTTAATGTGAGCCATTTGATCTACCATCTCATCAAAGGATTGACAGTTGACATTCAAAATCAATAGATAGACACACGATAGATGTTTATTTCTGCAACCAGCAAGCATTAATGGTATGCTCTTTGTGGGAGTGATCAAATTGGTCTCCATGTGTGTGAATACTTAATTTTCGGTAATCATGAAGCATAATATGCAGATTTCCATGCACTTTGGAAATAAATGGTGATAATATGCACGCTAAAAAATTTCCACCATTTTGCACGTGTGTTTTCTTTGGGCATTGATGGTTGTTATCATCACGTCACTTGATAAATACAGGAGGAATGATTGCTAGTTTCATTATTTACATTTAACAGTTAGTAATTTTTTGAATTTGAGCTAAGTGGATAGTGTTTGATTGCAAGCTTGAGAAGCTGCCAAGCATTAAAATGAGTAATTTTTCTACTGTTAGACTCCCAATTAGGAGGTCACCAAGGTTTAGTGTGAAGAAAGTGTGGGATAGTGTCAATGAGTAGGAATGCAACATACATTAACATGCTCTGATTGTAGAGGAGAAGGTTCATGTCAATAAACATTTGCTTGTCCCTGTCAGGTGTAGTAGGAGGCTATTGCACCAAAGTGTTACCACTAGGAAGATAGGAGAAAAGGGAAAAGAGCCTTCCCTGTTTGCATCTAGAGTTTCCAGGAGGGTAAGGTATGGACATGGTTCATATAGGTGACATAATTCTCCAATTGCAATCACAAATAGTTCTTCGGAGAGCACTACAGAGACGGACTTGAGCTATCACCGATATCTCATGATGCAGACTCCAATTGTTGCCTCAGGAATGAAGGTGTTGTCAGCCACACCAATATCTATGTAGACTCTGAGTGGGCATGATGGCTCTCTACCAGGAAAGGACAAGAACTAGGAAGGAGATGAATTTTCCTCTCCTACTATTGCCACAATTTGAAGCAGGAATGTATACCATGGATCCAGTGTTGGTGTTAGTCCTGTGTAGTGGAATTGCTTTCTGGTTTGTTGAATTTTGTTATGAAGATGAAATTATGTGTTGGTTGTTCTCGCAATTTGGCATTGGTGAGTTTTATGTTGAATGTGGACAATTGAAATTGGATTTTGTGATCACTATGCTAACCACAAATGTGGGTTGATGGGTTACATCGATGGTTAATGGCTACTTTTGGTGATATTAGAAAATTTTGATGGTTACACATTTTTCATCCCCTTTTAGGAAAATGATTATAGATTGTGTTCTAGGGGGAATTTTGAAATGAAATGAAAATTATTGTGAAATGATACATCTAAATTATAACTACATTTCAAGCCAGAAGCTTGTTTTCTCCTTGTGTTATAAAAGGAATTCATGGCTCATTTTGCAGAGGTTTTGGTCTTAAGTTTCGAATCGGGTATATGTCTGGGTAGAGAACTGAGTATAGAAAGAAATTAATGAATAGAGCAAATGACTTATTTTGGCTCTGAGGCATGTATGTAGTGATCTTAAATGGTTTTATAGTAATGACTAATATCAAAAAAAATCTATAATTCTAATGCATGTACTCTCCTTTTATAGGTGGTTGCAAGTTTTGAATGAAATATCAAGGATATCTTTGTTCATCTTCAAATATTTGTTTGAATGTGTGCCTTTTTTTTTTCTTTGATTCAAGGAATCAATTAAAATGCTTAAATAGAGCCATATATTTGTGATAATTTTCAAAGGATTTGGTAAGTAGTCATGTCTTAGAAATTGCTAGCTCCATGATGAAATGTATTATGAGGGTTGTCAATTATTATCAAAATTAAATCATTTCTATATTACTAGTTGTTGTGTATGTGACTCTGATGCCCTATTTGATAAGACACTGGTCTATTTGTTAAATATTTACATCAGAAGTGCATTAGTTGTCTTTCTAGTCACTGATTTGAAATCAGAACACAAATTCATTTTAAAATTCAACAATCATGAGGCATGTGTGTGAAGTATTTTGAAATAACCCTTGGTTCCTAGTGAATGGGTCACAATTTGCTCAAAGATAAGCCAATCTTTTAGTAATTCATGTATATTTTCTCCTCATAGGAATTGATCTATTAATTAATATGTTCTATAATGTATGAACCAAAATGAACATAGTAGGAACACCCTCCTAGGTCCCACAGAGCCTGAAGTGTAGAATATTTTAGTCTTTGACTGAATCTTGTCAATTGGCCATTCATTTTAAGGGTCTTGAGTATAGGAGTTGGCTACTCTTTAGAGATTCCTTAGGTGTACTAGAAAAAAACCAATAGAATGGTGACTCTACTAGGGAAACCCTTATTCTCCAAATGTAGATACAAAATGCAGATTCAAATGGTGATGTGAATCTAAATGTCATGTTCAGATACTAACAAATTCTTGAACCTAGTAGAAGATTTAAGTGCAACAAAGATTGAAGGATCTGAACATGAATCTGTTGTAGAAGATAGCCTAGAATGTGTTCTATTTGTGAAGAACCTTCATCTCATTTGAATTTCAATCCTTTGAAAGGAGGTGGTGACTCTGATTCAAAGAACTGGATAAAGCATACATCAAATGGTCGGATCTACAATTTTAGAGATAAAGGATAGTTAGCCACTGCAAAATACCAAGTAATCTCATAGAATTTGAAGATATTAGGGCATAATTAGGATAAATTTCCTATGATCAAGATGTAAATAATTCCCTAATAGGTGAATTAGCACTATATGAGGGAATATTAGTGATAATTTAGCATGCCTTTTGTGTATAAGCTAAAATTTGTGCATTATGATAAAAGGAGCATGTTACATTGTTAGATCCTAGGCAACATTTATAGGGAATATATATGCTAGAGGCTTAGGATCACAATTGCAAAAGGAATTGATGTAATATTGTATAATTTCATAGTAGATCTTAAATTCCTTTTCACAAACTAAAGATGAGTTGTCAATTTATGCCATCTAGTGTAAATATTGATAAAAGCATGTGCGATGAATAGTCCTTGCCCCACCAAGGCAATTTCAGTACTGATAGGTATAGGGCCCTCAACTTTGAAAATATTTGTGGTTACCCAAATATTGTACCAGCCAAGATCAGGGAAAAAATACCAAATTTCAGTGGTGAGAGGTCAGAATCAGCAAGTAAACATGTGCAAGAATTTGTTGATGTCATGGGAGATTATGAGATAGATTTTGAAGATGTGGTTATGAAACTATTTGTTCAATCCCTAAAAGGAGATGCAAGAGACTAGTTCTCTTTCTTTCCAATGTCTTCTAGACATTATTGGAGTGAACTTAAGGAAACCTTCATGGAACAGTTTGGTGAAAGGATAAATCCAAGTGTTGTAAGGAATAATTTCATGGAGATCTCCAAGGATAAGGAAGAGTTTATCCCTACTTTCAACCTTAGATTTGCAAAGGTCATAAGAGATATCCCTAAACACATTATGCCAAATGATGTAGAATGTTTGGTTGTGTATTTAGGAGCATTTGATAGTACTCGATGGGCTTCTTGTTGAGAGATAAAGAGCCTACTACCTTACAACAAGCTTACCAAGATGCTATGAATATTGAGAACAATTTGAAGTACTCAATCATGAGGGGACATGTGACTAATAGTATGAATGGCTCTAACATAATTCAAACTATTGAGCCAAACAAATCAAGAGGTAAAAGTGTTTGTCAGGAAAAGGATCCCTTAGATGTTATATATGCATTACTTCCACAAGATACAAAACAAGAGCAAGCATCAACCTCGTATCAACAAGGATTGGGTAGGGTTGACTCAGTATTCTCTGTCAAAGGGTTGTATGAAATGAAAAGAAATGTAAATGATTCACCATATGACTTGTTTTCAAGATTCCTAGATTTTCTGATGAAGATACCCAAGAGTGTCAGACCTAATGATTTAATGTTCATTGATTTGATTTGTGAAGTCTACAAATTAGGATTAAGAAAATTGCCTGAGAATTTGAAGCCTCATAGTCCTGATCAAGTAGTGGATTGGATAAGAACTATGGAAGACATTGAGCATAGTTATATGCCACATATTGTTTCCCAAAATGTGGGCAATAATCTCCATAGTGAGGAGAATCAAAGGCTAAGGTTGGCAGATCAAGAAGATGCATCAAAATGTGGACAGTTAGTCGATGACTGTTGTCATTTCACAAGTAATCTAGATGTAGGCTCAAGCAGTAGTGATGAAGATGAAGAGATGAAGTATGAGGATAAGAAAATAGTACCTAATTCTCTTCCTTAGGATGTCATAGCTTGTGAGAAAACACAAGAGGTACAGGGTGAAACCTCACATGTTGATTTAATCAAGAATAATGATGCACAAATCAATGATGGAGATGCACCTTGTCTCATTTGTATGGCACACATGAGGAATCAAATACATGAGATCAAGCCTAATCAATCTTCTATTGAGTATGATTCTTCTTATGAAATGGAGATGGAATCCTTTGCTTCAAGTAGGGGATATGTTAATAGCCTTGAAGGGGTGTGTTTCCTAGGTAGTGAGAAATTCTCTTCATATGAAGAATTTTTTGAATGTGGATCAATTGTCATGAATACAAATGATGAAGAGGATATTGAAGGTGTTTTTCTTTACTCTTAAAGTGATTACACTAATTTTGAGTGCATTGATGATCAAAGAGATTGGGATCCTGACATGGAAGAGGAAGGGTTACATGTGAAAACTACAAATGTAAGGAAAAATCCCTTATTTGATGAACCCTTGTTGTTGGGTGAGGTTACCAATGATGACCCCTATTGGTGCAGGAGCAATCCACTTTTTATGGAAAATCCCGATGATTCTTTGGAAGAAACTACTTGTGGACATACTGGAATTGATGCAAGTCATACACGAAGGGGTGAATTCCTAGATGGCATTGAGTTTTTTGATCTTCTCATTGGAGATGGTAATGTTGAAGCATTGATACCCCATTCACATGGAGAATATAATGGTATAAATTTTGTTGAACAGGGTGGTGATGCACATAATAGTAGGTCTGAAGTTGGGACTGTCATTTCTCATGATGATGATTGTAAATGCAGTACTACTATTGATGAAAATCTTAAGCACAAGTCAGAGGCTATTCATTATGATGAAATGGGGATTGATGAATATCTGCACACCCCTATAGCTTATGGTGATTATGCTAAGGTGGCCACTAAAGTAATATATACACCTACAAAGGGAAATGAAGCACATATTAGTGAAGGAGAAGGCTTAGCTCTTGACCATAAGGAGAAACAATTTGAAGAATGCTCAAACCATATAGGTAGTGTAGAATCTTTCAATTGGTATGAAGAGAAATTAGATAATATAAATAGTAGTGAATGTACTAATGATCAGTATGAGGTGGGTTTCAAGTGTTACTTTGTTGATGCCCCATATCTTCTTGATTTGATCATGGAAATTTTTCCATTAAGTTGGTATAACCCTAGTATTGAAGACAAAATAAATGTTGATTCATTTGAGCAAGAAAATGTATACTCAGTCTTAGGTCCTGATTTCCAACTTATTTAATTCCTAAATTTGAGTCTTTTTATTTTGATATATTTCAGGATTACCTATATAATGTGAATCAAAATAGCTCCACCAGCTTGTGACTAGAAATGTGGGAGGGGTATCAAGACAAGATTCATGATAAATACAAAGAAATAGAATATGGAAATTACATTTTTCCAATGCAACTAAAGGAGACCATGTCAGAATGGGATTATGGGCAAGATTGTTTCAAAAGAATGGTGGGTAATGTTGTTTGTAATGAAGTTGATGGTGTAGAGGTACTTGGTGCAATGATAGATCCACTACCAGTAGAGCAAGACAAAATACTTCATAGAGGAAAGAAGTAGGCTCAAGTTTTGGGGGCCAGGGGCCTCCAATTTGAGGAGTGGAGCCAATTGTGTGAAAAGGCTTCTCATGGAAACAAATTGCATTGTATATTTTTTAAATAATGTATATAGGTTGGTTTGGTGTGCTTTATTTTTGTTGTGTCTGCTTGCCTTGTCTGAGAAAGCTCTTGGGTTTTTTTTTCTAGCCTAGTCTGCTTCAACCCAAGAATTGGATTTTCACTATACCTGTCGGGGGTATACGTCCCCGAGCATGAGCCACTGATGGAGCTCCCCAAAAATTTGTAATTTCTAAGTAGCACATGGACTTAATCAACATATAAAGCCATTTTCCCCATGGTTTGGATAGGGTTTTGGCTTAGAAAACCCTTTGTTCTTCTAATTTCACATTGACTTGCCCTATGGGTTTCCTATTTTCCAAGTTGTCACTCGAGTCATCATATGCGTTCAACCACTAGCCCCTTTGGTTTAAAGTACTGGTCATCCAATTTATCACCCACTTTAATGTTTTCCTAATGTTGGGGAAATAAATATTTTCCTAAATGAATTGAGCTTAATTCATTCATCCTCAAGGGTTAAACCATTATTGGCCTAACAATGACCCCTTATTTAATGCTAACCTTGTTGTATGTGTAGGTTTAGGGATCTGTGACCATGAGAAGTAATCCTGGTCATACCCCGCCAGTTCATGGATGTTAAATGCCAATTAGTTATGTTGTGTGAGGATCACGAGATGAGGACGTGTGTCCTTATACAGATGTGAGGCCGAGTCCCCACTATCAAGCTTATCGCTCGTGGTTCCAAACCGATGGTGAAGATCATGTGCAGGGAATAATCTTTGTCATTCCCTGCTAGCTCATAGAGAAAAGATGAATTCTTGTTAAAGGTTGTGAGAGTGGTGAGATCTTGACACGTGGATTAATCCACCAGTTAGTGAAATTGGTGAGACTCATTGATGGGTGAGGTGTCGTCTGATTTGGATGAATGTTATTGGCTGGAGATGAACGAGCAAAGAACTATTGAAATTCAAACTCAGTTAGCTCAATGTGAGCCATTTGATCTACCATCTCATCAAAGGATCGACGGTTGACATTCAAAAGTAAAAAATAGGCACGTGATAGCCATTTAGTTCTACAACTAGAAAGCATTAATTGTTTTCTCTTTGCATGAGCAATCAAATTGATCTTTGTGCGTGTGAAGACTTAATTGTCAATAATCATGAAGCATAATATGCAGATTTCCATGCACTTGGGAAATAAATGATGATAATATGCATGCCAACGAATTTCCACCATTTTGTGTATGTGTTTTCTTTGGGCAATGATGGTTGTTATCATCACATCACTCGATAAATATAGGAGGAATGAATTCTAGTTTCATTATTTGCATTGAGCAATTAGTAATTTTTTGAATTTGAGTTGAGTGGATAGTGTTCAATTGCAAGGTCGAGAAGCTGCCAAGCATTAAAATGAGTAAGTTTATTGTTGTTAGAGTCCTAATTAGGAGGTCACCAAGGTTCAATGTGAAGAAAGAGTAGATAGTGTCGATGAGAAAGAATGCAACGTACTTGAACATGCTCTAATTTCAAAGGAGAAGGTTCTTGCTGATAAACCTTAATTTGTCCCTATTAGGTGTAGTAGGAGGCTATTGCACCAAAGTGTTGCCACTAGGAAGATAGGAGAAAAGGAAAAATATCCTACCCCATTCACATCCAGAGTTGGACAAAATTCATATGGGGGACAAAATTCTCCAATTGCAATCATGGATAGTTCTTCAAAGAGCACTACAGAGATGGACTTGAGCTATCAATGGTATCTCATGATTCAGACTTCAATTGTTGCGTTAGGAATGAAGGTGTTGTCAGTCACACCAATATCTTTGCATACTTTGAGTGGGCATGATGGCTCTCTACCAAGAAAGGACAAGAACCAGGAAGGAGATGAAGTTTCCTCTCCTATTGTTGCCACAATGTGGAGCAGGTGCGTATACCATGGCTCCAGTGTTGGTGTTGGTCCAATGTAATGGAATTGCTTCTGTGTTGTTGAATTTTTTTATGAAGACAAAATTATGTGTTGGTTGTTCTCACATTTTGGTGTTGGTGAGTTTTATGTTGAACATGGACAATTGAAGTTGGCTTTTGTGATGACTATTCTAACCGTGGATGTGGTTTGATGGGTTATGTCAATGATTAATGGCTACTTTTGGCAGTATTAGCAAAATTTGATGGTTACACATTTTGCCTCCATTTTTAGGAAAATGATTGCAAATTGTGTTCTACGGGGAATTTTGAAATGAAATGCAAATTATTGTGAAATGATACATCTGAATTGTAACTACATTTTGAGCTAGAAGATTTTTTTCTCCTTGTGTTATAAAAGGAATTCATGGCTCATTTTGCAAAGGTTTTGATCTCTATAACTAAGGAAAAATTTCTAGGTTAGTAGATTAGTAGCTAAATAAATCAAAACCCAAAGTAATAATGAAGCACAAAGGAGGAGAAACATGAAAACAAAGATAAATATCACCTTGAGTCTTCAACCTCCATGATTGACCTCCATTACACCTTCTCTATTTGCAGCAATATGAAGTTTTCCCTCATATTTTGTGTGAGAAATATGTGACAATACCAAGACCAAAGCAAATGTTGAAGGATTTGATGAAAAAATGCAATACTATGCAACTATACAACTAGTAAGCAACTCTAAACTATGACTAAAGTATGCCAAAATTCCAATGAGAGATGAAGCATGCCTAAGACAAGAGCTAAAATTGCAAGAGATATGAGAGATGCCTAAAACAAGATTGCATGAGATGTTAAAATGAGACCGAAATTGCCATTTTATAGAAAATGCAATTTTGAATGAATGGCCAAGATTGAAGATTAACAAATGCCCCAAAATCAATGGACAAGATTCAATGTGAAAACCCACAATTAGGGTTAGGGAAACATTAGGTCAAATTTGAAATGGGTGACAAGATTCAATTTGAGAAAATCAAATCAAGGGTTGACAATGCATGTGAAAAGGAGATAAGAATGGCAGAGAAAAAGAGAGAGCTAGAAAATAAAATAATATTAGAAATTACTTGATTTATGGAGGAAAAAGGCTATTTTGAATTAAAAATTAATTTAATTCAAAAGGTGGGGTCATGTGATAGTAAATAATTAATTTGAATTATTTACTAAAAGAGAGAAAATTAGAAAGTGGGACCATTTTAGATAAATAATTGTATTTAAAATGGGGAAGATGTCAAGGTGGACAATAATTAAATAAATTAATAAATTTATTTAATTATAAGAAGACTTTTAAGAATTAATGACGTATTTAAATAATCAAGAGGAATAAAGACATGAATTAATTAAATAATTATAAATTATTTAATTAATAGTTGAAAGTGGACCGAGGACATAATTAAATGTTTTAATTATGCTAGGAAGAAAATGGCGACAATAGAGCTTGTAGGCCTAGGCCATTTTTATGTGTCTACATTTTTCCCCTCTTTGTCATAATGTAGTTTGTCACAATGTGACAAAGAAAACTCAGTCAAAAACATGCCCTAGCGAAGGTACGGAGTATCTATACCCCCTCAGGAAAATTTTCAAATTTTGGCTTGGTGACAGATTAATTTGGAAAGTATCCCGACAAGTTAATTTGATGACCAAAAAAGCGATGGCGCAAGCGGTTTCGGATTTCAACATATTTAATTAGACAATGGGCCAGTTAGAGGTGGTCAAAAGAGCTTCTAGTAATAAAAAGGTTGAAAATTCCCACGTTGACCCTATAAATAGGTTGAAAATGGGGTAAAAGTCAATTCATTTTCACTTTCATAGTTGCTAATTTGGAGAGCTCAAAGAAAGGAGAGCACATGCAAAGATGGTGATTCCAGTCACAAAGCACCATAGCTACATCGTCAGGATGTTCCAATGGCCAGAGGGCGCAGACCCGTCAATAAGTACCTCGTACCCACTTCATCATTTTATTGTTTTTCATGTTTTATTAGGGTTTTAGGGTAGTTAAATGAATGCGCCATGATGCATATGTGTTTGCATAAGTCACATTTGAGGTTGTGTTCAATGCATTTGATGTGTCACGACACAAAATCCAAGGGTCTGTTGGGTTTTCAATTTTGTGCAACACATTTGCCAAATGTTGAGATGCATTCACCATCTTGCAACATAAATGATAAGTTTAGCGACGCATTCAAAATATTGTGATGCATGTGTGAAGCCAAGAGACGCATTTGATTTAACAATGATGCAACCAATTAAAGATGACACATTTGTGATGTCAAACGACACAAGTTCCTTAGTGTGACATAGTTGTTGTATAGAACGATGCAAACACCTTACTGTGACGCAAATGAAGTCAACGCGATGCATTTGAATTTGACCAAGGTTGACTTAGCTTTAAGCTCACTTTTTGCTTATGTTTAGCTAGATAGATGGTAATAATCATTTGCAAGATTGTGCTAACTCTCATTTCTGCATGTGCAAAAACAACTAGCACTTATCTACACTCGAGAGTTCAAACCATCTACATACATGTTTCGGGATCAGTTGATAGACCAGGGAGTGGAGATGACTGATGCGACTGGGGTTGTACTGTCACCTATATGCCCATTGTCTAGGCTAATAGGGGACTACTGACAGGACTGGCCGAGAGATGGCACTTAGAGACCTGTTCCTTCCACTTGCGGATGAGAGAGGCCATGATTAATTTGGAGGACATGTACCAGATTCTGCATATTCTGATTAGAGGAGAGCGAGTGTTGTACAATCCTTAGTGGGGAGTGTAGGCCATGATAGAGTTGTATGAGGCAGATGATGGTGCGGGCCTTGGTGTCGATGAGTATGAGATTCGATGGGAGTACCAAGCCAAGCACTACCCATGGTGGGACACTATGTTATGTACTTTGATTGCTAAGGCCCTGATTCCAAATCATAGGGGACATGGATTCCCAATCGAATGGGGCGATGTGCTAGTCTGAATGCGGTAGGACAAAGTAGTTTTTGTGTGGGGGCCTTGTCTTCTTGGCATGCTATACCACTAGTTAGATGAGGTAGCATATAGGGGTGGGAGTAGCATCAGTTGTGGCACTACTTTACTTATGATCTAGGCCTAGGAGCATATTCCTATCTTCTGGCCACCTATTCAAAGGCCTCAGTTAGTGGATGGTATTTCTTATGTGTATTTATATGTGGGAGTGCTATAGCAAACCAGGGTCAGAGGGACAGGCTTCTAGAGGCACAGGATAAATACTATGACTGGATTCATCTCGAGGTCATACAGAGATTGTGTGCAGTGTGTGGATGAGGGTGATCATTTCCCATTTTGTAGACAGTTTCAGTATCTGATTGGTCACATTGTTTAGTCCCAGTTGATTATTGAGATGTACTTTCCCCAACAGGTTCTTTGATAGTTCAGTGAGCAATAGGGTGTGCCCATGGGGATAGTAGAGTATGTGAGGACATTGCAAGAGCCTGCATGGGGCCCTGCTATATCAGTTCCATTTTCTCATCAACAAATAGATGGATTGGTGGCACAACCATGGCCATGGAGTGGAGGAGCAACAAATCTAGGGATGACATGGATTATGATTTATGGTGGAAGATTCACAAGTTGATTCCCTTGACAGATCATGATGTACCAACACCTATTGACTCTAGGTATGTTATCCTGAGGGTACAACGAGGAGGCCAAAGAGGTAGGGGGAGATGCATAGATGGAGGATGGGGAGATGGTGGCAGAGGAGATAGAGGGAGAGGTGACAGAGATGGGGGAGGAGATGATGGGGGAGATGGCGATGGTGGTAGATGGAGGAGGAGAGGAGGGGACGGAGGGAGGCAGGCCAGGAGGGTCAAACAGTGAGTCAAGGGAGTGCCACTAGAGGCCATTCCCGAGGTGCCGAAGGAGGAGGAGAGATTAGGGGCCCAGAAAAGAGGAGCCAAGGAAGGAGGAGGAGAGGTAGCAAGAGGCACATGGGAGATAGCAGGAGGAGGTTAGTCTAGAGGGAGAGGGGAGATAGGAGGTCAAGGCGGAGGGAAAGCAAGAGGAGGTCAGAGCAGAGGTGGAGGTAGAGGTGATACAACTAGAGGAAGAGGCACTTGATGTTGGGGAAGGAGAGGAGGGAGTTGACGATGATGATGAAGAGATAGAAATTGGAGAGGAGATGGACAAGGTGGAGAGGCATCTTCATGAGAGGATGATTGATGGGGGTCCTAATATATCTAGTGTACCACTATTGTCATGGGATGCCACAGTGGATAAATGTTTAGTTGACATGCAACAAAGGTTGGATGAGGCCACTACGAAGATCAGCACCCTACGAACAAAGCTTGAGGTGACTCGGGTTGAGAGGGATTAGGCAGAGATCTGATAGCGAGAGACAGAGAGCTAGTGCAGTTAGTTTGTGCAGCTATGCACAAGGCCAATTGCAAATGTGGCCAGGGAGCTTGCCAGGGTCAGCACAAGCCAAGGATAGTACAAGATGTTATATAAGCACACAATGTTGGCTGATCATAGAGATCCTAGGTTATCTAGATCATCTAGCATGACAGGGATAGTATTAGGGAATAGCAACCACAATTAGAGCAATGTGGGTGGCTCTACTTCCATAGGGAACACATCAGGTCACTTGTCCCATCATTTTCACAGGAATTCCTCTAGTCATAGGTTAGGCCATAGCCATGGATCATCTAGGTTAGGGCATAGATCAAAGCACAGTCAGCATCTAGTGATAGATCCATCGACCTCATAGACTCATACCATAGTAGCCTCGCAACCTCATGTTACTATAGAGATGATGCCATCTATGTCAGTTCCATCAGCTTTGTAGACACATGTTGCCATATCCTCATAGGTTTCGTCAATGCTAGCTATAGGTCATCAATAACCATGATCTTCTCCATGAGGGGATGAGGAGAGCACCTCCTAAGACACTTGACATTGTTATTTTGATACTATGTTTCAGACATTTATGTTATGACATTTTATATGTTGACCATCGATCCTGCGAGCTCTATGTTTGGGATATCTCATGACTCTATCCTATGACATTATACTTTTTGAGATTATATATGCAATGTAGTTTTGATGTGGCCTATATGCTTTATGTTATGTGATGATGATGTTTATGATATATGCTTATCTGATGATGATTATGATGATGCAATTATGATGACCATATGATACCTATGTGATGTGATTTATGCATTTATGATTCCTATGGTGATGTCTTTAATATGCTATGCCATGTATGCATTTATGATAGCTACTTATGATGAGATGCCATGATTAAGTGTGTTGGTTGTTTTTAATGAGCAACCAGGTTGGTCTCCTATTATACCTATGGAGTAGCCATCTCCAGTCAAGGGCAGCTCGGAGGACTTGGACCAACTGACAAGATTCAGTCAAAGACTAAGATCTTCTGCACTTTAGGCTCTGTAGAACCAGGGCGGGTATACCCACACAATGCCTCAAATAAGACTAGACATTGCTTTTTATAGCAGATGACTCCTGATGCCAAGTATTGAAAACCTCAAATATGGCTAGATTCCCAGTAACACAATACTTGCAACAACTAGGAGGTAGGGCAAGACATCAAACAAGATTGATTAAATAAAATGATTGATCTTGAGCAAGAAGACTAGAACCCTAAAGACAAATAGCATATATCATATCAGTGTCGTATCCATTGGGCTAGGAGTCACAATAATCTACAAATAGAAGGAATCATTAGTCTGGACATTAAAGTCTTTGCAAGATTAACCTTATTAGTCTCACAACTAGTGATCAGATCTATAAGACTACTTATCAAATCCTCCTATCATACATATGAATCTCTGATATGATTAAAGCATTTAACTTATTCCTTGAATAAGAGCAACAACTAGAACATATAGTAAAATGTTACATTAAAATGATTAAATAAGTGATCCTTGATCAAATTTCATTAACAATCCATATGCACAATACAAAGGAGAGACTTAAAGATCTCAATCTATACATTCAGATTCATACATGTGTCCAAGACCTCACAATTTATAGACTATAACCCTCAACCTCAAAATCTGGTAGAAACCTGACTCTGTGACTTAGTGCTCTTCTCTTCAAATTTTTGTTCTAACTTCTGACCCCAGACCCCTACAAGTGATTCAAAAGTTCCTTTTAAACAGCTCTAGAAATGCCATCCAGCTCAAAGTCACATCAGCGCCATGTCAAACCCTAATCGCCATGTCCTTCAACTACTTCTCTGGCCTCATAAATGTCATTGGTCAGGTTGCTGCAGGAAGGACACTCCCGCACGAAAGAAGCCAGGCAATCAATGTCAAATCCGCTGCCAAATCTGCACGTCCATACTCATGCCATGCCATCCTTGTACCAGAGCCATGTCACCATGAATGCTAGTTCAGTGGAGCCAACGACCAACTCTCTATCGCCATGAATGCACTAGGCTTCTGGTGCGAACATAGCAGAAACCCTGACCGTGGCTTAGCTTGAAACTCAACCATTGATCATCCATGATTAGACGGCCGCCTTTAAAATATCCATTAGTCGTTGTTGTTGAGATGTCATATAGGTTCAAAATTCTTCATTGAAATGTATTTCCTTTATGTGCTTTCCATTCGCCGAGACAAGGGGACACCTCACACCGAAGCAATCCTTTCATTTTGTTCACAGTCGCTATAGCTTATCGCTCTCGGGGAGACCTCCTGTAGATGTCATTTCCTTTCCCCAAAAGTCCCCTCGTGTTTGTCATGCCACTGCAGCTTAAGGTTTTTCTCGCCGAAAAGCACTTTTTATTTGACACTGTCGCCGTAGGATTGGACCATCGGGGAGACATCATAGAGATTCTATCGGGTTACACCGAAAGCCACATACTGAACCCCGTCGGCAAGACACACTGAGTTCGCTGAGACACTATAGCGAAGCAACATTAGCCATATCAAGAACCCTAAAATGTTGGTTGGCATAACAAGCCGACATCGCCAAGACCTTTCAATGAAAGGTATAACCCACGCTGAAAGTAAAACACAAAATATTGTCGGCAAGACACAACAGATTCGCTATGACATACATCAATGCCTCAAGCCCTTTGCCGATAGAACCCACACTCGATTGCCAAAACAAAACCAAGGTCATGCCAAAAACCACCTACAAATAAATTCTAGTCGCTGTGATATATGATAAGTCTTGCCGATAGGAAACTCAGACTTATGCAAGCAAAGAACGCACAACAGGTCGGGGAAACAATAGGAAACCTATGCCGAAGGGAAGTCACACCGAAGAGTAAAAAAGGGGGGGTGGTAAAAAGGACTTTGGGGAGACCAAGGGGAGTTGGGAAGACCTCACCCCGAACGACAACCATCACACCAAAAGGAAAGCCCGTCGGTGAGACACGAAGGGGTCGGGGAGACATCTCCCAACACAGTGAACATAGGCTGAGAAGATAAGGCCTCGGGGAGACAAGCAGGGGTTGCCAAGAGGTTACCCCGAGAGCCAAAAGTCACATTGGAGGCAATGTGGGGCCGGTGATAGCAATGAGATGACAGAGACAAGCTCGGCGAGGAACTTAAGTGAGACACGCACTGGCCAGATCAGTCACCAAAGGAAAAGAACAAGAGACCCAAAACAATCCCGCCCCCACCTCCGCAAAAGTCAGCGGATACGGAGCCGGAACCAAAACAAGACCAAAAAGCCCCAGAGGTGGAGACAAAAGGAAAATAGGAACCTCGCAAAAAGTTCCAAGACAAACCCCCGACCCGGTTCCGCCCCTGCCAAAAGCAAAAGGAAAACAAAGCGAGCGAGCTAGGAAAATGACCAACGACCGACGCAGGGCAGAAAGGGAAAGAAACTCCAAGCACGTGGAATCAGAACCGGGACGGATGTGTGAACAGGAATTAGAACTTCAGAATTTGGAAAAGTTCTAGTTCCGTTCAAGCATCCATTCCACCTCCGAAAAGACAAAAGAGAAGCCAGGGCAAGCAAAAGAGAAAGGGGAACCAAATAAAAAGGCCCAAAAATGGGGAAGAGAAAAACCAGGAAAAACCCTAACACAGGCTGCCCCAACGGGGAGATGAAAACTAGCACGCTGGGCTCAACCCTTGTGGGAGCCCATTTAACCCATGTGCCAAAATGAAACACACCCCAGAGCTAAAGTTATATCATGAAAAACAAGGGCACACAACCAGAACCTGAAAGACAACCAAAAAAGGCTCTAACATAGGCTCTAGTTGGGGATGTATGCCCCCTGTGGGCATAACAAGAATTCAGATCACTGGGAGAGCAGACCAGAACAAAAGGAAACCCAAAACAATGAGGAGCTAACCGGACAAGGTTAGCAGACACAGCAAAACAAAACCGACCAGAAAAGCAAAAACCTAACCTAATGTTCATGGAAAAAGAAATGCTTCAGATGAAGCACCACTTCGAGAATTGTCCATGAACATGCAGTTCAAGAGTTACATTGTTGATTCTTTATTTCATTTGATGACACTAGGTCACCAAATGAAAAATGAGAGCCAACCTTTACCTCTGTCAAATAAAATTCTGCAAAATGAGCTGGTCTCTCCCAACTCATGCTTGCCTCTTCCAAACTGCAACAATATGAATGAATGCACCTCTGCAAACATAAGTATATGATTGCCTTTGTGCAAGTGAAAACTTGCTCTCTATTTAGTTTTATCTTCCACTGGCAACCAGGTCCAATAAACTTTATCATTGCCACACTCTTGATTCTTTGATTCTGTATCATGTGGCAATACCTGTGAATACTGATCAAGACCATATGAAAACATAGTTTGATCACAAATAGATGCCTGATAAAACATGTTAGTACCTCTCAACAGGCTGTCATATTCACCATTATAAACATGTACATGATCCTTATGCATTTGAAAGTCAGGCATACTTTCAAAATGCTGATGTTATGTGACAACAAGCTGTCATATTCACTATTTACATTACCCTGAAGCTGAAAACAACTAGCTCCAGTGCTCTGCATATTGTCACATTCTGTGAAAACTTCATCAAGTGTATACAAAGGGATACACTCACCATTCAACACATCTTGCAACTGCTCTATATCATTTTTAGTAGGAGGCACATCATTAGTGCAATGATGGTTTAAACTACTACTCCCACTTCCTCTTTTCACTTGGCTCTATTTTTCATCATGCTGGCAATGAGAGTCACCAAAGGATTCTAACTCATCTTCATGGGCTGTCCAACTGTCATCATCATCCCAATCTTGCTCATCATTGAGCAACTCTAGTTCAGAAGCACAATCTGATTTCAGACTGAAATCAGTGTCATCATGATCTGCAAGATCACCATTAGAAGGGGCATCGAAATCACTTGCATCATACCTTGCATCCTGCAGGTCCTCATCATCAAGACCGATATGAGTTTCCCACAACAACCTAGAGTTGTTGTGTGCACATCTTTGATATTCTGTGGTTAGCAAATCTGATATTTGTTTACAACTTAGTAGGTCAGTGCTCTGTCCTACCCTCTCAACCACTTCTTCCTCTTCTTGACCTCTACCAGGACTAGATACATCACCAAAGGTATCAAGGAACAAAGTTCTGAGCTGATACCATGAAACAATGGAGTGCACTGGTAAGCAAGTGAACCAATCATCAGCCACACCTTCTAAAGATCTGACAAATAGCTTCATGACCACATCCTCTTTTTCAACCTGACAGTGTCCAATGAAATCAATAAAAAGTTGAATATGTCTTGATGTTGATTCCTCAACACCACCTTTAAACTTGGGTAAATATTTATTGATTCCCCTAGGGGCAGCATGTGGGTAACCCTGGATTTTATCAAAATCCAAAGGGTTGTATCTTTCCTTATCATACTCTCTCTTATGAGGACAAGACTATGCCTTAAGCATGGTATCAAAGATTGTAGAGGGAGAAACAAGACAACAATGCATTTTGCAAATGAAACCTATCCCTCTACAACTATCCACTTGCAATATTCAAACTTCCCTTGATGCTAGTGCTTGATCTCACCAAATAAAGGGGAATAAAGTTTTTTTTCAAAAAGCATGAAGAATACCTGGAAATGTTGCAGTCATGGAACTATTCTTTGAATCTTCAATGGGTTTACCTTGACAGAGTCACCACCTCTTTGCAGAGCACAAAACTTCAAATGATATGAAGCTCACTTACATGTAAATATTTCTCTAAGTTCCATCCGACAGAGCACCATAGATCTTGTAGCTTTCAAGTTCACTGCAACAAAGCTTTTCTCCAAGCCTAAGATTCTTCAAACTTTGAACCTAACCAACATGGAAATTGATATGACTCTTTGATAAGGCAAGATTCTAGTCAATCCCCAGTGGATTCACCATCTTGTTGGTTGTTTTTAATGAGCAACTAGGTTGGTCTCCTATTCTACCCATGGAGTAGCCATCTCCAGTCAAGGGCAGCTCAGAGGACCTGGACCAACTGAAAAGATTTAGTCAAAGACTGAGATCTTCTGCACTTTAGGCTCTACAGAACCAGGGCAGGTATACCCACACAATGCCTCAAATAAGACTAGACATTGCTTTTTATAGCAGATGACTCATGATGCCAAGTACTGAGAACCTCAAATATGGCTAGATTCCCAGTAACACAATACTTGCAGCAACCAGGAGGTAGGGAAAGAAATCAAGCAAGATTGATTAAATAAAATGATTGATCTTGAGCAAGAAGACTAGAACCCTAAAGACAAATAGCATATATCAGGTCAGTGCCATAACCATTGGGTTAGGAGTCACAATAATTTGCAAATAGAAGGAACCATTAGTTTGGGCATTAAAGTCTTTGCAAGATTAACCTTATTAGTCTCACAACTAGTGATCAGATCTATAAGACTACTTATCAAATCCTCCTATCATACATATGAATCTCTGATATGATTAAATCATTTAACTTATTCCTTGAATAAGAGCAACAACCAGAACAGATAGTAAAATGTTACTTTAAAATGATTAAATAAGTGATCCTTGATCAACTTTCATTAACAATCCATATGCACAATACAAAGGAGAGACTTAAAGATCTCAATCTATACATTCAAATTCATACATGTGTCCAAGACCTCACAATTTACAGACTGTAACCCTAAACCTCAAAATTTGGTAAAAACCTGACTCTGTGACTTAGTGCTCTTCTCTTCAGATTTTTGTTTTAACTTCTGACCCCAGACCCCTACATATGATTCAGAAGTTCCTTTTAAACAGCTCCGGAAATGCCATCCAGCTCAGAGTCACATCAACGCCATGTCAAACCCTAATCACCATGTTCTTCAAATACTTCTCTGGGCTCATAAATGTCATTGGTCGGGTTGCTGCGGGAAAGACACTCCCGCACGAAAGAAGCTAGGCAATTGATGTCAAATCCACCACCAAATCTGCGTGTCCATACTCGAGCCATGTCATCCTTGTACTAGAGCCACGTCGCCATGAATGCTGGTTCGGTGGAGCTAGTGACCAACTCTCTATCACCATGAATGCACCAGGCTTCTGGCGTGAACATAGCAGAAACCCTGACCGTGGCTTAGCTTGAAACTCGACCGTTGATCATCCATGATCAACAGCCACCTTTAAAATATCCATTAGCCATTGTCATTGAGATGTCATATAGGTTCAAAATGCTTCATCAAAATGTATTTCCTTTATGTGCTTTCCATTTGCCGAGATAGGGGGACACCTCACACCGAAGCAATCCTTTCGTTTTGTTCACAGTCACTATAGCTTATCGCTCTTGGGGAGACCTCCTGTAGATGTCATTTCCTTTCCTTGAAAGTCCCCTCGTGTTTGTCATGCCGCTACAGCTTAAGGTTTTTCTCGCCGAAAAGCACTTTTTATTTGACACTATCGTTGTAGGATCAGACCATCGGGGAGACATCGTAGAGATTCTATCGGGTTACACCGAAAGCCACATACTGAACCCCGTCAGCAAGACACACTGAGTTCGCTAAGACACTATAGCAAAGCAACATTAGCCATATCGAAGAACCTTGAATTGTCGATCAACATAACAAGCCGACATCACCAAGACCTTTCAACGAAAGGTATAACCCACACCGAAAGCAAAACACAAAATACCATCAACAAGACACAACAAATTCACTATGACATACATCAATGCCTCAAGCCCTTTGCCGATAGAACCCACACTCGATCGCCAAAACAAAACCAGGGTCATGCTGACAACCACCTACAAATAAATTCTAGTCGCTGTGATATATGATAAGTCTTTCCGATAGGCAACTCAGACTTATGCAAGCAAAGAACGCACAACAGGTCGGGGAAACAATAGGAAACCTATGTCGAAGGGAAGTCACACTGAAGAGTGAAAAAGGGGGGGTGGTAAAAAGGACTTCAGGGAGACCAAGGGGAGTTGGGAAGACCTCACCCCGAATGGCAACCATCACACCGAAAGGAAAGCCTGTCGGTGAGACATGAAGGGGTCGGGGAGACATCTCCCTGACACAGTGAACACAGGCTAAGAAGATAAGGCCTCGAGGAGACAAGCAGGGGTTGCCAAGAGGTTACCCCGAGAGCCAAAAGTCACGCCAGAGGCAATGTGGGGTCGGTGAAAGTAGTAGCAAGGGGCCGATGATGAACAAGAGACAAGGTTCGGGGAGGAACTTAAGTGAGACGCACACCGGCCAGATCAATCACCAAAGGAAAAGAACAAGCAGCCAGAAAGGAAAAAGAACCAAAAATGGTCCCACCCCCGCCTCTGCAAAAGTCAGCGGATATGGAGCCGGAACCAAAACAAGACCAAAAAGCCCTGGAGGCAGAGACAAAAGGAAAATAGGAACCTCGCAAAAAGTTCCAAGACAAACCCCCGACCCGGTTCCGCCCCTGCCAAAAGCAAAAGGAAAACAAAGCGAGCGGAGCTAGGAAAATGACCAATGACTGATGCAGAGCAGAAAGGGAAAGAAACTCCAAGCACGTGAAATTGAAACTAGGATGGATGCGTGAACAAGAACTAGATCTTCAGAATTTGGAAAAGTTCTAGTTCCGTTCAAGCATCCATTCCGCCTCTGAAAAGACAAAAGAGAAGCCAGGGCAAGAAAAAAAGAAAGGGGAACCAAATAAAAAGGCCCAAAAATGGCGAAGAGAAAAACCAGGAAAAACCCTAACATAGGCCGCCCAACGGGGAGATGAGAACTAGCACGTTGGGCTCAACCCTTGTGGGAGCCCATTTAACCCACGTGCCAAAATGAAACACACCCCAAAGCAAAAGTTATATCATGAAAAACAAGGGCACACAACCAAAACCTGAAAGACAACCAAAAAAGGCTCTAACAAAGTGATGGTTATTATACTTATATGCCATGACGATGTTATGTTATAATGACGATTATATGGATGCATAATGTATGATTATAATGGATGCCATGTTTATAATTATGGATTTGTTAATGTGTGACTATATATGTATGGACAATGCAATCTAATGATGTGATATATTTTTTTTAATGATATGGATGATGTGTGTATTTACTTGTTATGTGAATGTGTAGAAAACTAATACAATGCCTATTTAATCATGTATGCACTTATTTTTTGTATGTCATAGGATATCATCATGAGACGGATGAGACAAGACAACAAGATAGAAAGAGATGAATGTTAGCGTGAAGAACAAATCCTTCAACATGTTATCATAGGACTTAATAATTATTTCTCTTAATCATCATTGGGTGGATTATTGTAATGGCCAACAAACACCATGATATGACATAGATCAAGGTGTGCAAGGTCATACCATCACATGAGACAAGCAATCATAGACAAGGATGATCATGACTCATACTAAGAGTGCAATTGCCCCAATCTTTTTGTCACAACCAACCACAAGCATAAGATAGACAAGAAAGACAAATCATAAAACATCATAGCTCCTCTAAATCCTATTACTAGGACATCCTCAAGGAACTAGCAACATGACTGCCTGAAAAAGATAATACAATTCAATCATCATGATACGTCGTTGCTTCTCTAAATCTTGTCACTAGGACATCATGGAGAAACTAGTAGCATGATGAAAGATCAAAGGATCAAATGCCAATATAATGCTTTCCAAGTGTTTGCCAAGTGTGTCTGAATGTCAAGTGTTTTAATGTCAAGATGCTAGGTTTGACAGTGTTGAATGTCAAAGTTGTCAGGTTTGATGATATCAAGGTGTTGAATGTCAGATTTTTCCAAATTCGAGGACACATCCTAAATAATGTCGATGTCAAGAGGATCGATCCTCAAATGTCGAGAGGATCCCTCAAAATACCAAATGATGGTGACAATACCTAGGAAGGGCACATCCTAAGATATAATTAGATGACAAGGGCGATTCTTCAGAAGGACACATCTGAAGAATAACCAAGAATTGACAGCTTGACCAATTTTGATTGAGTTTGACCAAAGTTGATTTATTTTGACTTGTTGATAGAGTTGACTTTTTTTGACCAAATTGATGTGTGTTGACAGAATTGACTACATGTCGATGTTGACATGCTGGTGTGATTGACATGTTAATGAAATGATTACCAGAGTTTGGTTTAGGAGTTTGTTTGTTTTGAAATGACTTGTTTGACTTGAAGACCTTAGACATGTGTGCCAGTGCAATGTCATGAACCCTAATGGACTAACCTAGTGTGGCCTCAAGGGCTCATCAACAAATGGCCTTTCCTGCGTCATACACTCAGAGACCTTGTAGTTCAACATGACCAATGACTTTGTCATAATGACAAAAGATTGACTCATGATTTTTATTTTGACCAACCTAAAAGGACTAACCTAATGTCTCAGGGGCCCAAAGATGAGCCTCGCCTATGTAGAAAATGCACAGAGACAACCGTAGTTCAACAAATGACAATGATTGACTGACATGACTAACTCGACTAGATACGACTTTGTTTTGGTGTTTTTGAGAAATTTTGAATTTTTTGTATTTCTTCAAGACGTTTTTCAATTTTTAGGTCTTTTCTCAGGACATTTTTTGATTTTTAGGTCTCTTTTCAAGAAATTTTAGGATTTTTAGGTCTTTTTTAGGACATTTTTTTATTTTTAGGTCTTTTTGTCAAAACATTTTATGATTTTTAAGGTCTTTTTTCAAGACATTTTATTATTTTTAGGTCTTTTTTAGGAAATTTTATTATTTCCTTCAAGAATGCAGTAAGGACGTGCTTGGGGTGATAGATAAATAGTATGTAGGACTTGATGTCAACCATTTTCAGCCATGAAAGGAATGGCAGGGTCTCAGGATGGGGGTGTCAAGGTGGTGTCAAAAAAGTGCATGTTTATTATGGACTAAGATAGATAGAGTGATAGTAGATGCTAGAGCAAAAAATGACTACACATGGTGCCTATTTGTCAGGTTTTCACCATGGTACTTATCCAAAGCGCTCGTTTACTAGATTTTCACTATTGGATGAATTATTTTTCTTTACTATTTTTGTCATTTTTTTTTTGGTGTCACCAAGACGCCTGTTTGTTAAGTTTTCATCAAGGTGACGATTTTTTATATTTTTAATTTTTTTTGTGTTTTTATGGTTTTCAACTAGACTTCCTGATGCTATGCATAGAACTTTTGAAGATGTAGACTGTTTATAGGCTCTTTCAATTGTTCATCGTCTAGAGTAGCTAGCTGATATGCTCCATAACCAAAAGAGGACGTGATAATGTAAGGACCCAACCAATTTGGTTTGAACTTGCAAGGATTTTCTCTGTCCAACTGATTTTTAGGATTTTGCATGAGGACCAGATCACCAATGTCAAACTTTTTGACCATGACTCTTTTTTTGTAACTGCGACAGACAATTCTAATATGCTTGTAGATGATTAAGGGCATTATGTCTGTGTTCTTCTAACATTTATAATTCATGCACTTGTGACTATCTATACTCCTCATCATCAATTAGACCCTTCAGGGAGACTCACAAAGAAGGAATTTCAACTTCGATGGGTAGGATGGCTTTGGCTCTAAAGACTAAGGAAAATGGAGTGGCTCTTGTAGGTGTACGGATGCTGGTACAATAAGCCCACAGAGCAAGGTTAACTTGAATGTGCCAGTCATGGCCAGCATCATTGACGATCTTTTTAAGAATTTTGATGATGGTTTTATTGGATGCCTCGACTTGACCGTTTCATTGCGAGTAATATGGTGTGGAGAAATGATGTTGGATATAGAAATGTTCGCACAACTCATGGACATCTTAATTTTTGAAAGGACACTTTTTGTCTGTGATGATGGACTGTGGTATACCATACCGAAAAATGATGTAGTTGAGAATGAATTTGGAAATTTATTTTTTGATTATGTATGTAAGGGGGATGGCTTCAATCCACTTAGTGAAGTACTTAGTGGTGTTGATAATGAATTTGTGGCCATTGGAAGAGGTAGGATGGATTTTTCCCATGAGGTCGAGTCCCCATTGTGCGAAGGGCCATGGAGAAGTAATCGGATAAAGTTCCTATGTTGGTGCATGAATCAAATCGCTATGTATCTGATATTGGCGACATGTCCTGACAAACTTGAGTGCATCCTTTTCCATAGTCGGCTAGTAATACCCAAGTCTTGTGATCATCTTGGCTAAGGTAGTACCACTCAAATGAGATCCGCATATACCCTCATGTACCTTGCTTAAGGTTGTTCATGCTTCATCAGTGTCAAGACATCGAAGAAGGGTATTTTCAAAACTTCAGTGGTATAGGGTGTCATTGATGATGGCGTATCAGGCGGCTTTATGGATAAAGGAATTTCATTGGTTGTTGGATAGGTTGGGGGGAAGGGTTTTGGATTTGAGATAGTCATAGATGTCTTGATACCATGGAGAATTGGGACCAACAAGCTCGCAAACTATCTTTGATTCTGGGACATCATATGCAGGGACCAAAAGTTGTTCCACCAAGAATTCAAACTGAGGCACGTTGCTTGGAATGTCTAGGAGAGATCCAATTGTAGCCATTACATCTACTGCCTTGTTTTGTGCCCTCAAAATCTGTTCAAAAGAAAGCATGTGGAAGTATGACTGGAAACTGTCAACCATTCACTTATAGGGCATTAACTTCTTGTCCTTGGTGTCATAGTCATTTTTGAATTGGTTGATGACCAATTGAGAGTCTTCGAGGACATGCAGATTTTTGATTTTCTATTTTATGGCCATTTTGAGTCCCGTGACAAGTGCCTCATATTCTGTAATGATATTTTTACATGGAAAAGCAATACAAAATGACTTAGGGATGGAGTCTCCTTGTGGCATGATAAACAATATTCCTACTCTCGATCCATGGCTAGTATGAGACTCATCAAAGTAAATTTTCCAAAGCGATTTAGGTTTTGTATGAAATATGGACTCATCAGGAAATTTTGCCACCAATGGGTGATCACTTTTTATAGGTTTTTTTGCTAGTTGATCTTCTATCACTTGTCCCTTTATAGCCTTTCATTCCACATATTGAATTTCATACTCACTCAAAATCATGACCCATTTTTCTAGATGACCTGTCAATGTTGCTCGACTTAGGAGATATTTCAGGGGATCAATCTTTGCTACCAGATGTGTCCTGTGATTCAACATGTAATGCCTTAGCTTCTAGGAAATGAAGATAAATGTTAGGCAAGCATGTTCAATGGATTTGTAATTTAGCTCATATTTGACCAATGTCCGACTGATGCAGTATATGGCCCTTTCCTTCTCAATATGGTCATTTTGTGCCAGTAATGCCCCCAGTGTTGAAATTGTTGCAGAAATGTATAGAATCGAAGGTTTCCCTTCAATTGGTGGCATTAAAATAGGTGGTAACAATAGATAATCCTTTATTAGTTGGAAGGCCTCTTGAAATCTATTAGTCCACACAAAGGGAATTCCCTTGCGCAAGAGATACTAAAATGGTTGAAATTTGTTGACCAATTGTGCTATGACGCATCATATAGATTGCAACCTGCCTTGCAATGTCCTGAGTTCACTTATCCCTTTTGGAGGAGGCATGTCTAATATTACTTTCACTTTGGCAAGATCGACCTCAATGCCTCTTCGAGAAACTATGTATCCCAGAAGTTTCCTCGATGTCATGCCAAAGACACATTTCTTAGGATTCAAGCAGACTTTGTATTCCTCTAGTATCTTGAAGATTTTGTCTAACACATTCAAATGATCTTTTTTCTTTTCATAGACTTTTCCAAAAGGTCATCCACATAATCTTCCATTAGTTCATGCATCATGTCATGAAATATTGTCATCATGGCTCTATGATACGTGGCACCTACATTCTTGAGACCAAAAGGAATGGTGTTCCAACAATATGTACCCCAAGGACATGTGAATGTCATTTTATATTGATCTTTAGGGGCAATATGAATCTGATTATAACCTGAGAAACCACCCATAAGGGACAACATCTTGTATCATGTTGTAAGGTCAGCTATGATGTCTATGTTTGGTAACGGAAAATCATCCTTTGGACATGCTTTATTCAGGTCCTAAAAATCTATGCAAATGCGAATCTGACCATTTGGCTTTGTGACTAGTACAAGATTGGATATCCACTCAGCATAGTCTATTGACCGTATGAATCCCACATCTAGCAATTTCTTGAGTTCTTCTTTAACTAACAGGGCGATATGAGGATGCATTTTATGCAATTTATGTTTCACTGGCTTGGAAACTAGAAGTAGTGGAAAATGGTGTAAGACTAGTTCTGGATCTAACCCAGGCATAGCAGCATAAGACCATGCAAAATTAATCTTATGCTCTGAAAATAATTTGTGGAATTCAAGTTTCTCTTCTTCTCTCAAGGATGCCACAAAGAGAACAATTTTGGGATCTTTTGTTGTAGATATGTTGACTTCCATGGTGTCCTCTATGAGCATTTCTAATCTTTCTTGAGTCACGGGAAGAAATTCCAGTCCTCCATCTTTGGGCACCTTAGAGAGGTTTTCACCCACAGATACATCCTTTATTTTTACTTTTTTATCGTTAGAAGGTGCCTTTCGGTTTTCACCTAAAGACATGTCATTTTTTGTTTTATTTTTATTTTTCATTTTGTGACTAGAGGATGGAGCAGTCTCCCCAAAGTAAGTTGCACAATCTAGGTCAATATAAAATATAGCCTTGTGATCTCCACTTGGTATTCCCTCATGTAGTCCCATGAATTTTGCAATGGCCTCATTGTTCTGAAATATGTTCATAACTAGTGGACCTTGTTGATCCCAATCAATTAGTAGTGGGTAGACTAAGGAGATACCATCATCAGTATTGGTTAATGGTGGGAAGGATGTGGAAAGTATGCAGATGGACTTGGAGAGGTTAAAGATAAAATTATCATCATCCAACTCCTAGTTAGATTCTATCCAATATTCTCCTTCACTCGATTCATGCTTATTGTCAAAATAAGGGACAAAAGGAACATCATTGGGGTTGGTAGTGTCATGTGGCAATTTGGATGAATCCAAATGATGGTCATTATTGTCAGATGGTTGGACAGATATGTCAGGATTATGGCTGATAGATTCGTACTTGCCATTGTTCCTTGGGAAAAAGAGTCTATCCCAGTCTTCTTATTTCTTTGGGATCTTAGGATTGTCCTTATTTAGTTTTGGATCAATCTTAAACATTTGCAAAAATATTTCTTTAGAGGTAAGTTCTCCAGATTCAAGGAACAACTCATCAAGGCAATACTCACTCAGGGATCATTGGGAGGAAAATTCCCATTCATGGGAGTCAGTTTCGGTAAGGGATTCCTCAATAGTCTGGACACTTTCTGAAGCATTCACACTCTCACTCAAAAGTACATTGGTACGTCGATCATCATTTTCAGGTAGACCGTACCCTCAACCAAGAAGTTTTGGTCTTTAGGGAGGCATTATGGGTTCTCGCATTCCAGTCTTATTTTTTCCAAGGCCACTAGTTCCATCATTTCCGTTTTCCTTCATTATATCATAGGTTTTCTTGTATATCTAAACTCGTAATGGGGCAAGATCTTCTTGATCCTTATAAATCCATGTTGATATATCCTCGATGTCTTCTTTGCTCATTTCACCCCATTTTATAAAAATGCATGATGGAGGAATCCTCAAAAAAATTCCTTAGGCTCCATTCTAAAATAGGGTCAACCGTAGACCTTAGGAGACTTGGGTATTTTGGTGATGTAGTAGGTCACACTTAATTTAAATTCCCCACAACCTAGGTCTTGGATCTTGACATTGGAATTATCCTTTGGGACGGAGGGAGATGAAGGTGTGGTCGAATACATGGAAGGAGTGGATGTGGATGATGAGGTGAGTGTGGATGGGTCAATGAATTTGGATGAAGAGGAACTTGGAGCTTCTCAGTTAATATGAACTTGATGTTCTAAAATACCCCTTAGATTGGTGCAATACTAATAGGGATCGGGGTCTCCATATATGGTGATTTTTGTGTCATCAAATGGAAACTTCAAGCATTGGTGGTAGGTGGATGGAACGACTTTGAGGGCATGAATCCAAGGTCAGCCAAGCAAGATGCTATAGGGTAATTCAAGATCCAAGACTTGGAATGTTGTGTCTACAATGACTAGCCCAACTCTGATAGGAAGAGTGATAACACCTTGAGAGGAACATTCTTCATCATCATATGCCTTTATAACAATGATTTTTGTAACATCTACACAAGCATCATAAAATCCTAGAGCCTTAACCAGTTTTAAGGAGCATATGTTTAGTCTTGCTCCACCATCTATTAAAACTCATCTGACCTTATGCTTATGAATGAAGACTTTAATGTGTAATGCATCATTATGATTGGACTTTGGTGGAAAATAATCTTGGTCCAAAAATGTTACATGATGGGGTATAGTGGGATATCCCATAATGGCTTTGAACTGATTGACATCAATGTCTTGAGGGATAGAGGACTCTTGTAAGGTTTTGTCAAGTATAGCCTTATGCATGGGAGAAATGCATAGCAACTCAAGTATGGAAATCTATGCAGGGTTTTTTCCTAGTTAATCAATAAGGTTAAACTGTCCCTTAGGTTGTGATTGCTTAGCAGATGGGCCTAATTGTGATTGATTAGCAGATGGACCGGGTATTGTAATTTTTTAATGTCAAGGAGGTGGAGGACCAGCTATGGTGACTTTTCCACCACGAGTAGTGACATTGCATTCAGGTGCTCTTTTGATAGTTATGGTATTTACATATTCATCTTCAGTTTGGACGTGGTTGATAATAGTTCCTTTTGAATAGTTGAATGTAGTGCGGGTATAGTTGGCATGATTATTATTTGTCTTAGGACCTGACGTGGAGGGATTATTCGAACCATGGTCTTGCAGTGGGTTTTTGTGAATAGTATGGTCTGCATTTGATGTGAATTGTGGCCCACCCAATTCAATTGTGTGATTTTCAATGAGGTCTTGCACAATATTTCTTAGTTGTCGACAAGAATAGGTCTTATGCCCTTTAGCCCGGTGGTAATCCCATAAAGTGTTTTCATCCCACCATGTTGGTTTAAATTGTCCCAGGTCATATGGCTTAGGGTCCTCTAGTGTGATGAGAATGTTTTGAGGGATATTCTTAAGGACATCTTCAATTGGTTCCTCCAAGGTAGTGTATGTATGTATTTTCGGGAATTTCCTTGTCTAACAGAGTTGTCCTTGAATTTGACTATTTTGACTATTTTGGTTATTTTGAATGACATTGGAAGGAGGTGTTAGTGTAGTCATTGATATGTTTTGTGGCTGAGCTCCTTTAAGGGTAAGCACTGGACCTGTCATGTTTTCCATCTTAGCATCCACAATGCCATCATTGGTAATGTGTTTATTCTTGACCCAATATTTACTCTTGTCTATGGGTGGGTTTGTGCTCATGTTTTTAGGGACATATTTTAGTTCTCCTTTAGCAATGAGGGCCTTCTCAAGTTGGATACCCTTTTTGACTAAGTTTATGAACATTGTGCAGCAATGAACTTGCAAGCCATATTTTAATGGGCCTAGTAGTGTTTGGACAAAAATGTCAACTTTTTCTTTCTCGGGTATGTGAATGTGGCAATGACTTTCTAGACTTCTCCATATTTGGAAGAATGGGATAAAGTTTTCACCAATGTCTTCTTGTGTAAGCATGCATAAAATGATAATGGAGGTGTCTGTGTCAATGTTATAGGCATAATTTTGCACAAATTTTTCTACAAGTTCATCCCATGATTTAATTCCCTTTTGTAAAGTGGAAAACCATTCAAGTGCGGGGCCTAAAAGACTCTTAGGGAATTAGAGTCTCATCAAGTAGGTATGTTCATAATCAATATCCACACAATTGGTTGTGGATTCTCGAACGTGCTCAATGGGGTTTGTCATTCCCTTGTACTTAGTGAAATTTGGTGCTACATACCCAGGAGGGAATGGTGGCATGCATAGATTTGTGTCGAAAGGGTATGGACATAGGTCATATGACATGTGTGACTTTTTATTGGACATTTGCATAGTCTCTATTATTTTTTGCAAGTTTTCCACTTTTGTTGTCAAGGCATCGATTATAAGATTGTTTGTTGCATCACACATGGGATTGTTGGGTATCCCATGTGTCCCCATTTGTTGCAAAGAGATGTTATGATTTTGTTGTGGGATGTGTTGTTGTGAGATATATGATGTGTTTTTATTTGAATGTTGTTGGTATTGTAATTTTTGGTTAGGGACATGTTGATGGGTATGGATGTGTGATGCATATGTAGGAATGTGCCCTCTAGCCATATTAGTCAATATTTGTGGGATGTGTTGGTCTTGAATATTTTGGTGTCCAAATGAAGTCATATAATGTGTATTTTGATTGCCTTGTCCAAATTTTTGAAATTTTCCATGGGGAATATTGGTGTTTTGGCCTTGGGAAGTATTAGGATTAAGTTGTGATGACATGTGGACATTTGGTTGTGGTCCTTGAATGAAAATACATTGTTTACTTCCACCAAAAGGATTGAATGAAAACCCAATGAAAGGATTTGATGATGATGCTCCCATGGCGCTAGATGAAGATCCAAATAGAGGGTTTGAAGAACTTTCCCCCATTGATGAGGATCCAAAGGTAGCTCCAACTGATTGTGAGGATGTCATTGACATTGTTGGAATTGATTGTGATATGGCTTGTGACATAGTTGGTGTCCCTCCAATAGATGTTGCATTGATTGAATTGGAATTGTTTTGATTGGTTGTGTCGTTGGAGGTGGCATTAATAGTTCTTGTGGAAATTTGTGAGATGGAACCAAAAAAGGAATTGCTTGTATTGTTTTGATGTTGACTAGTGTTGGACATGTTGTTTGTATTGTGATCAAGACAGGCTGGTCTCAAAGTGTTAATGTCAAAGCCATGTGGTAATTTATCCCCTTGATCTAAGATCATGGCTAGATATCTTTGTGGATCATGTAAGACTAAGTCTTCCACAAAAGAGGCTACGTCAAGATTTTGTGTTGCAGCTTCTAAGTCTTCTACATATACTTGTCCATGTTGGTCCCTTTGTATAAATGGTTCGAAGGGGTTACATGACAAAGATGGCATGTTCATTTCACTAAAAGGATTGATGAAGGTTGTTTCTTGATTCATTTTTTTATTCATGTCATTGGAAAAGATATAAGTGTTGTTGTCTTGTCCAAAATTAGCCATTTGTCTTCTTTTTCTTTAAAGCCTAGTCTCAACCATATAAGGAGTTGCTCAAATTAGGAAGGGGGTGAAAATGACCACTAAATGATGACACTATGTTTTTGGGAATTTTGAATAAGGGATGTAAATGCAAGCTATGTTTTTGGATTTTTGATTATAAGGAATGCAAATGCAATATGACAATGTTTCCTAAAGGAAAGGACAAAGGACAATGATGACTATTTTTTTTTGGATTTTTAGGAATAAGGTATGCAAATGCAAAGGTATAAATGACTTGGAAGAAGGTTACTCAACCACCCTAAGCTTGATCTATGTCTCAATTTGGGTCATCAAAGGACTTACTAATGTGACTAAAGGACAAAATGACAAGATGACAAGGTGAGGTTTCCTAATTAGAATTTTGAGTTGGAAAGTCTCACAAAAAGGACAATGACTAAAATAAGTTATGATGACTAACTCCAATGACCACCTACTCTTGAAGGCAATGACTTTGCAAAGTATGGTAAGTTTTCCTAAGACAAAATCTGCAAATGAAATGAGGACCTAAGGATTGGTTTATGACTGAAAATGAAGATGATGGACCCTAAAAGATGCACCTAATATTTTGCAAAGTTAAACCTATGGGTGAATGCAAGCTAAAGATGCAAATGATGGAAGATTTGAGCAGTTTTCTTTCTGGTTTTTGACAGAAGCTGTTGGAAAAAGATGTTTAATGACAGATTGGACAAGTTTGGTCTTGGGTTTTTGGCTGTAACAGATTTTTTGTATTTTTCTAGGCAAATGTGTCATTCCAGGTTGCTAATGCATTGTAGTTTGGCAGATGAGTCATAGTTTCAGCGAATGCAATTTTACAGATAGAAAATGTGACTCAAAAAAGCAATTGTGACATTCAATTAAGCGAATGCAGTTCAGGATAGGTAAATGTGTTGCCAAAAATAGCAAATGTGGCTTATCAGAGTGAAGGCATCACAAAAAAAGGAAAATGTGATCCAAAATGGCGAATGTGTTTCAACAAATACATTGTAGCAGAATAAGTCAAGTTTGTTTACAATTTTTCGCAAGATTTTGAAATTTTCTCAAGTTGAATGTTTGTTTCTAGATCTGTGAAATGGTGTTTGTTTGTTTGAATGTTTCAGAAAAGACTTGGAAAACACAATATTTTTTCTTGATCATGCATAAAGAAGACAAGAACAACCCTAGGTTAGGCAAGGACAATATTTGCTAGATTTCACGTGGGTTTCCCCAACCACACTTATTATTAGTGGATGAATTTAGAAGCTTGGCCACACAGGCTCCCCCTTAGAGTGCACTCACTTCTCAGGTCAACCAAGCTTCCAACCCCCATAAATCTCTAATGGTGAGTTGATCACCTCTACTAAGAACTGCAAGAATGTGGATGTCTTCACAACGACTGTTGTTGCACTAGCAAATAGAAGGGATTTTGGCCACTATACAAAAGGGTTCTAGTGAATACTCGGGGACACAACACCTCGCAAGTGTATAGCAAGACACTTAAGGATTTAACCAATATACTAGGGGCTCTTATACCTTTAAAAGAAAAGGTAGCTACCCATTTTTCAAAGGAACTACACGACTAAGGCCTACATATCATGAGGACTTGACAATTTAGACTCATCCTTTTATCTACCGGCCCGAGTGAAAAACCAATTGGAGTCATTCCCTCTTTTGAGGCAGGCCCCTCTAAGGTTCAAAAACATAAAATAGATGGGTTTGGTTTTCTAGTCACCTAGTTTGCACAAGGTGAGAGAATAATCACCTACCACCTTCAAGCACAACCAAGCAAAGTTCTTTAAACCTCCTAATTAAATCTAAGTGAGACAAGCAAATGTTCTTTTTAAAGAACCAATGGAAGTGTTTTCTGTTGGAAAAACAAGGACACACAACTGAGGGGGGGTGGATCAGTTGTAATAGAAACTTAAAAATTTCCTCCTTAATCTTAACTCAATCTTAGATCTAATGAATAAACAATTAACCATAAACAATCAACACATCAGAGAGACAAATAACATATATTTTTTTTATGTGGAAACCCGGTTGGGGAAAAACCATGGTGGATGTTAGTCCACAAGATTATACTCTACTAGAAGTATAAGAAAAATAATAAAGGGAATGCACATGCATTTAGGCACACTACCTAAAGATCACTACTCAATTACAAAAGAGGACTCACTGTCCAACAATAGGTTTTGGATTAAAATCATCCAAGATTTGTGAACTAAGAGAATAGCTTCTTTTCTAAGCCTGATTACAGTTCCAATTAAGCTCAACACTTCTTTGCACTTCACACAATCTTCTTCACACTCTGCTCTGCAATTGAATGATATTCACATATATACACTTAGGAGCACATGAATCACCCTCTTCAACAATGAACTAATCACCCTTATATATCCATTGCACAGGATTTCAATCCAACTTAGTAGGCCAGGAAAATAAAACATAATTTCAATTATTTTCAATGTGTACCCAACTAACAAATAAAATTTCAATGAAAATCCACCAAGGTCAGCCACAACATTGTGGAGACCCAAATTAACATCTCCAATGTGAGAAGTCTCAAATTAATTTCACCTCAAAGATCCACAACACGCTATCACCAACATGTCGACCAAGAACAAGAAAAACTAAAAATGCACACAAAGATCTTCAACCATGAACTCTCTGAATAATGTGGACACACCACAAAGATAGAGAATGATCTAGAGACACTATAGAACACCAAGAAATAATAGAGAAGCATCTACAACACCTTAAATATCAAGAATTACACAAACTTCATTCAAAAACTGACAGAAACCAATGAAATACTATTAGACCACAACATACTCTAAACATCACACGGACCTTTGAAACTTCTGGTAGATGATCTAGAAACATTCAACATTAAAAAATTTAATCCAAATTAGCCACTCTTCAACATACAGAACATAATGCCTTCTTGACCTGCACAGTTCCACGGGGAACACAGAACACTTTCTTTTACAATTTTCTCAATATCCTTGACATATATAGCAATTGATACACAAAACTCTAATAGTGTTGACATCAATGAAAACCAAATATCAGCGACCATATCCACAACATCCAACAATCTCCCCCTTTGGCATTGATGGCAACACATGATGTAAAAAATACACCATCAACCCAATACATTCACTTCTTCTCCTATATTTCACCACAAGACTTCTCTTCACAAGAATTTTTCACAATGCACTTCTCCCCCTTTGACATAAATGAAAAAGGTAACCATGACCTTTCCACAACACATTCTCTAAACTACATATCTGCACATCTGACTACTCCCCCTAAGTAGTAGCCATGAAAACATCAATCTGGATCAAAATATAGCAATGAAGCTCTCAGATTGATGCAAATAAATGCATCTTTAGTTCTTATCAAGAGGGGTGATTACCCCTAGCATTCCTATGAGATACTCAAAATTATCCTTCAAAAATGGTTTAGTAAATATATCTGCAATCTGTTCTTTGGTAGACACATACTCCAATCTGACTTCTTTCTCATTCACTTTCTCTCTTAGGAAGTGAAACTTTATTGATATATGTTTGGTTTTAGAATGCAGTACCAGATTCTTTGATATATTTATTGTACTCGAATTGTCACAGTATATGGAAATAGATTCATTATATGCCACCCTGGTATCTTTCAACATTTTTTTCATCCATATCACTTGAGTACAATTATTTGCAGCAGCAATGTATTCTGCTTCAGCAATAGATAGAGAAATTGAGTTTTTTTTTTTACTCAACCAAGACACCAACTTCTTCCCTAGGAAGAAAGTTCCACCACTATTACTTTTCTTGACATCTACATCACCAGCCCAATCTACATTAATTTATGCACTCAAATTAAGATCATCATCCTTGGGATACCAAAGTCCAAAGTCGGTTGTTACTTTTAGATATCTAAAAATTCTCTTCATAGCAGTCACATGTGATGCCTTTGGATCAGCTTGAAATATATCCACCATACATATAGCATTCATAATGTTTGGTCTAGTCTGAGTTAGATAGAGCAATCCACATATCATTGACCTGTACCAGGTTTGATTTGCTTTGGGAGAATCATCATCTTTTGTCAACTTACATCTAGTCACCATGGGAGTACCAATAGGTTTGGAGTCATCCATTCCAAACTTCTTCAGTAGCTCTTTCACATATTTGGACTGAGATATAAAAATCCCTTGGTCCAATTGTGTAATTTGCAATCCTAGAAAGAAATTCATCTCACCAATCATGCTCATTTCAAATTCACTCTTCATTTCATCAACAAACTTCATACATAGATTATCATCTCCTCCAAAAATGATATCATCAACAAAAACTTCTATAATCAACTCCTTGTCATGATCTAATTTGAAATATAAGTTGCTATCAGCAGTACCTTTTTTGAATCCAAGCTTTAGTAGATATTTGTCCAATCTAGCATACCAAGCTGTGGGGGCTTGCTTAAGTCCATACAGTGCTTTCTTCAGTCTGCAAACCATATCTCCTTTATCTGTCAATTGGAATCCATCTGGTTGTTTGATGTACACTTCTTCTTCTAGCTCTCCATTCAGAAATGTTGATTTCACATCCATCTAATAAACTTTATAGTCTTTGTATGTAGCATAAGCAAGAAATAATCTCACAACTTCAATTCTAGCTACAGGGGAAAAGGTTTCTTCAAAATCCATACCTTCCATTTGAGAATAGCCTTTACATACCATTCTTGCTTAATTTTGGACCACTTCACCTTCTTCATTCAGCTTGTTTCTGAATACCCATTTGGTACCAATCATATTTTTGTCTTTAGGCCTAGGAACCAATAGCCATGTATCATTCTTTTCAATCTATGTCAGCTCTTCCTTCATAGCTTCCATCCAATGTTCATCTTGACAGGCTTCAGTGACACTCTTTGGTTCAATATTGGATATCAAACAATATTCTTCTACAATTTTTCTTCTAGTTTGCACTCCTTTACTCTTATCACCTATGATTTAATTTTCAAAATGATTTATCTTTACATACCTTGGAGTTTTGGGACTTACTTGATTTTCATATTCTTCAGATCTTTCTTCTACACTTCCACTTGTCTGAGCTTCCTGATTGAATTGACTCACCGGAATAGGTTGAGATTGCTTCACTGGAACATATGGAATAATCTAAAGTAGATTCGGTGTCTGAGTGCTCTTTACTTGACTTGTGTTGTCTTCTTCTAAATCATAGCTGCAATGTCTGGATGATTTGATAGAGTCCTCATCAACTCTAACATTTGCACTTTCAACCATCTTTCTTAATCTTTTATTATAGCACTGGTATGCCTTTCTCTTAGTAGAGTAACCTAGGAAAATCCCTTTGTCGCTTCTAGCTTCAAATTTTCCTATATCATCGTCTCTCTTGATATAACACCTACTTCCAAAGATCTTGAAATACTTAACAGTAGGATTGTGATCAAACCATAACTCATAAGGGGTCTTACCAGAATTTCCATTCACATTCACTTGGTTCAAGGAATACACAGCAGTGCTTACTGCTTCACTCTAGTACATTTGAGATACATTTCCTTCTATCATCATGGTTCTGGTAGCATCCAAAATTGTTCTATTCTTTCTTTCTACAACTTCATTCTGTTGAGGGGTTCGGGGAGTAAATAACTGTCTTTTAATTCCATGTTCTTCACAAAAAGAATTGAATTCCTTAGACATAAACTCACCACCTCTATTAGATCTCAGGCACTTGATTTTCATACATTTTTCATTTTCTACCATGGCCTTGAAACTTTTGAACTTTTCAAATGCTTCACATTTTTCTCTTAAGAAAGAAACCCAAATCATTCTAGAATAATCATCAATAACCAGCATAAAATACCTTTCACCATGAATACTTCTGACTCTGGAAGGACCACAAAGGTCGGTATGTAACAACTCTAGAAAATTACTTGAATGAGAGTTTTTGCTCTAAAAGGAGACTCTAGTTTGTTTCCCCATCTGGCATTCCTTGCAAATTATAGTAGCAGGCTTCACTAATCTAGGCAGATCTCTTACTACTTGGGCAAAACTTATCTTGACAATGTTGTCAAAATTTACATGACACAATCTCCTATGCCACAACCAACTTTCATCTACTTTACCAATCAAACAACTTCCACTAGTAGTATTCAAATGAAAAATGTTACCTTGTGTTTTTTTGCCTGTTGTAATCAGGTTTCTAGAACTTCCCCGTATCTTGCATTTGTTGTCTTTTAATTGTAGATCATATCACATGTGAACCATCTATCCAACACTCAACAAGTTGTGCTTCACTCCTTCAACATAGAGGACATCATCAGTGTTATCTTTCCCACCAAGGCAAATAGATCCTCTACCACAAATCACACCAACGTTATTATCTCCAAATCTTACAACTCCACCATCATACTGTTCTAGACTCACAAATTTTCTTTTATCACTAGTCATATGATGTGAGCATCCACTATTAATGACCCACTCATCTTTTTCTTCAACTTGAGATGCAAGAGGTTTTTCATCTTTAGTAGATTCAGTATCCATAGGATTATTTTTAATGGTAGCAATGAAATCCCAATCATTTTCTTTTCCATTATCTTATTAGATTCTTCATCAGTCACTGCTTCTTTAGAAAAGTAGCATCTCTTCAGGAATCTAGACTTCTTAGGTTTATATCTAGGAACTCTTTCAGGAAATATTTATGCAAAATGACCTATTTTATTTCATGAAAAAGATTTTATAGGCAATACATCTTCATACGTATCTTTTCCTCTCCCTTCTTGCTTTGCAATCATCGCTTCTAGTTCTTCTACTTCTCTTTTTTCATCTTCGAGTTGTTTCAGTTCTTCATCATACTTGGATACCTTCTTAGAAATCTCTCTCAGACTATATTTCTATTTGTTGCTTCTAGAAACAGTAGCCTTAAATGTAGATTTAGTCTTTGTTGTGGATTCACCAAACTCACTTATCTCAAAAGCAACAAGCTTCCCTATCAGTGTATCTCTTGTCAGCTTGTTTACTAATATGAACTCTTCAATAGCATGAACCTTCATTTTGTAGGATGGAGGCAAGGATCTGAGAAATTTAGCCACAATTTCATCCTCATCCACAGAACCACCAGCACATGTAATACCCATTACTATCTCATTTACTCTCTGCATAAAAGAGGTGATATTTTCATCTTCACCCATCTTCAGATTCTCATACTTTCCTTTCAAGCTCTATAGCTTAGCCATCTTCACCTGCGCATCTCCTTCATACAAATTTTCCAGTTTCATCCATATTTCATGAGCTATATGTAGACCTACCACATTAGCCATCACTGAATCAGTCAAGGCACTCACCAAAGCTTCAATAGCCCTGATATTTCTTTTAGCATCTTTGATCTCATCAGTAGTGGAGGGACCATTCTGAGGAATAACATATTGTTTTTTTTGTAATCTTCCAGATAGCATCACCAATACACATTAAGTGGCATTTCATCCTAACTTTCCATAGAGAATAGTTAGAGCCATCAAATCTAGGACTGTCCTTCTTGAATGTTAGTGTCATCTCAAATCACCTCAAGTTGTTAGATTTTCTTCAGAGGAATTTCACTCTGATACCAATTGTTTGAAAAAAAAGGACACATAACTGAGAGGGGGGGTGAATTAGTTGTAATAGAAACTTAAAACTTTCCTACTTAATCTTAACTCAATCTCAGATCTAATGAATAAACAATTAACCATAAAAAATCAACACATCAAAGAGACAAATAACACACATAATTTTCTAAGTGGAAACCCGGTTGGGGAAAAACCATAGTGGATGTTAGTCCACAAGATTATACTCTGCTAGAAGTATAAGAAAAATAATAAAGGGAATGAACATGCATTCAGGCACACTACCTAGAGCTCACTACTCAATTACAAAAGAGGACTCACTATCCAACAATAGGGTTTGGATTAAAACCATCCAATATTTATGAACTGAGAGAATAGCTTCTTTTCTAAGCCTGATTACAGTTCCAATTAAGCTCAACACTTCTTTGCACTTCGCACAATATTCTTCACACTTTGCTCTATAATCAAATGATATTTGAATATATACAATTAGGAAAAAATGAAGCACCCTCTTCAATAATTAAGTAATCGCCCTTATATATCTACTATGCGGGATTTCAATCCAACATAGTCGGCCAGGAAAATAAAACATTTTTTCAATTATTTTTAATGTTGGCCCAACTAAAAAATAAAATTTCAATGTGAATCCACCAAGGTCAGTCACAACATAGTGGAGACCCAAATTAACATCTCCAATGTGAGAAGACTCAAATTAATTTCACCTCGAAGATCCACAACACACTATCACCAACATGTCGGCCAATAACAAGAAAAATCAAACATGCACACAAAGATCTTCAACCATGAACTCTCTGAATAATTTGGACACACCAGAAAGATAGAGAATGATCTAGAGACACCATATAACACCAAGAAACAACAGAGAAGCATCCACAACACCTTAAATATCAAGAATTACACAAACTTCATTCAGAAAAACTGACAGAAACCAATGAAATACTGTCATACGACAACATACTCTAAACTTCACGCAGACCTCTGAAAATTTTGGTAGATGATCTAGAAACATTCAACATTAACCTCTTTAATCCACATCAGCCACTCTTCAATGTATAGAACACAACGTCTTCTTGACCTGCATAGTTCCACTAGGAACACAAAATACTTTCTTTTACAATTTTCTCAATATCCTCAACATATACAACAATTGATACACCAAATGCTAATAGTGTTGACATCAATGACAACCACATATTAGCAACCATATCCACAACATCCAACATTTTCTAATCTAAAACAAACATAAGAGGTTTTCAAAACAAACAAAAAATCCTTGGACATTCGAACCTACAAAACCACTTGTTATTAGTCTCAAAAAAGATACCTTAGACCCAAAAAAATTCAAGGCCACATGTTGCAATAGTAGATTAGTAACCAGAAAACCCCTACACTACTAGATTGAAATGAGAAATTATGAAAATTATGAAAAAAAATGAAAGCAAAGATTTACCAAACAAATGTGTCATAGCAGAGCGAATGTGTCACTCTACATAGCAAATGTGGCTCGGATCTATATGCTAGAATCTAACATGCGGATGTGTCGATATGTAGAATAGATGTGTCATGATCGGAAAATGTGTCTCTCTGGATGTCAAATGCATCAGATTCTTGGAAAATGCATCTTTGTAGATAGAAAATGCAATTCATGTTTGCAGATGCGTCGTTCTATTGGCTGAATGCATTGTGACCCAGCGATTGCGGTTCTAGAAATTGTGAATGCAGCTTACCATACCTGTACCTACAAAAACAAACAAAAAAAATTATACGGAAAAAACAAAAATGCGCAATTTTGGCATCGGGTTCACCAATGTAACTAAGGGAAAATTTCTAGGTTAGCAAATTAGTAGCTAAATAAATCAAAACCCAAAGTAATAATGAAGCACAAAAGAGGAAAAACATGAAAACAAAGATAAATATCACATTAAGTCTTCAACCTCCATGATTGACCTCCAGTACACCTTCTCTATTTGTAGCAATATGAAGTTTTCCCTTAGATTTTGTGTGAGCAATATGTGACAATGCCAAGACCAAAGCAAATGTTGAAGGATTTGATGAAAAAATGCAATACTATGCAACTATGCAACTAGTAAGCAACTCTAAACTATGACTAAAGTATGTCAAAATGCCAATGAGAGATAAAGCATGCCTAAGATAAGAACTAAAATTGCAAGAGTATGAGGTGACAAGATTGTAAGAGATATGAGAGATGCCTAAAACAAGATTGCATGAGATGTCAAAATGAGACCAAAATTGTCATTTTATAGAAAATTCAATTTTGAATGAATGGCCAAGATTGAAGATTGAAAAATGCCATAGAATCAATGGAAAAGATTCAATGTGACAACCCACAATTAGGGTTAGGGCAACATTAGGTCAAATTTGAAATGAGTAGACAAGATTCAATTTGAGAAAATTAAATCAAGGGTTGACAATGCATGTGATAAGGAGATAAGAATGGCACAAAAAAAGAGAGAGCTAGAAAATCAAATAATATAAGAAATTACTTGATTTATGGAGGAAAAGGGCTATTTTGAATTAAAAATTAATTTAATTCAAAAGGTGGGGTCATGTGATAGTAAATAATTAATTTGAATTATTTACTAAAAGAGGGAAAATTAGAAAGTGGGACCATTTTAGATAAATAATTTTATTTAAAATGGGGAAGATGCCAAGGTGGACAATAATTAAATAACTTAATAAATTTATTTAATTATAAGACTTTTAAGAATTAATGATGTATTTAAATAAATAAATAAAATTTATTTATTTAAATAATCAGGAGGAATTAGTGGACAAAGATACTTAAAAGAAATTTATTTAATTAGGGAGAGACATTAGACAATTATTGACGTATTTAAATAAATAAATAAAATTTATTTATTTAAATAATCAAGAGGAATTAAGACATGAATTAATTAAATAATTATGAGTTATTTAATTAATAGTTGAAAGTGGACCAAAGACATAATTAAATGTTTTAATTATGCTAGGAAGAAAATGGCCCCAATAAAGCTTGCAGGCCTAGGTCATTTTTATGTGTCTATAGTCTTATGTTTCGAATCGGGTATATGTTTGGGTAGAGAACTGAGTATAGAAAGAAATTAATGAATAGAGCAGATGACTTGTTTTGGCTCTGAGGGATGTATGTAGTGATCTTAAATGGTTTTATAGTAATGAATGATATCAAAACAAATCTATAATTCTAATGCGTGTACTCTCCTTTTGTAGGTGGTTTCAAGTTTTGAATGAAATATCAAGGATATCTTTTTTCATCTTCAAATATTTGTTTGAATGTGTGCATCAATTTCTACTTTGATTCAAGGAATCAATTAAAATGCTTAAATAGAGTCATAAATTTGCGATAATTTATAAATGATTTGGTAAGCATTCATGTCTTAGAAACTGCGAGATCCATGATGCAATGTATTGTGAGGGTTGTCCATTATTATCATAATTAAATCATTTATATATTACTAGTTATTGTGTATGTGACTCTGATGCCCTATTTGACAAGACACTGGTCTATTTGTTAAATATTTACATCAGAAGTGTATTAATTGTCCTTCTAGTCACTAATTTGAAATCAGAATGCAAATTCATTTTAAAATTCATCAATCATGAGGCATGTGTGTGAAGTATTTTGAAATAACCCTTGGTTCCTAGTGAGTGGGTCATAGTTTGCTCAAAGATAAGCCAATCTTTCAATAATTCTTGTATATTTGCTCCTCATAGGAATTGAGCTTTGAATTAATGTGTTCTACAATGCATGAACCAAAATGAACACAGTAGGAACATCCTCCTAGGTCCCACAAAGCCTAAAGTGTAGAAGATTTCAGTCTTCGACTGAATCTTGTCAGTTGGCCATTCATTTTAAGGGTCTTGAGTATACGAGTTGGCTACTCTTTAGAGATTCCTTAGGTGTACTGAAAAAACACCAACACAATGATGGAAAATATTTGATTCATCTAATCCAGAAATAGGGTAGTGTTCATGAAGGAATGGAAAAGATGCGTAGAGTCTTTGACTTATACCCATATTGTGCAATTCCATTAAATCATTTTGCAGACCATTTTTTCTTCACACGACAACATTGTCTTGTGGAACAGCTGACAAAGATAGCTTTCTTTTCAACTAGTCTCATTCATATTATAATATTGCAGGATTTTTCATAAAATAAAATGCAGAAACACCAAAGACAAATGTGGAGGCTGCGGCCATGAGAGGAACACAAACCCTCTATGGTTGCAAGCACAAATCCATGGTAGGTATCTACAGCCATGACATTGAAATACAAAGATTCCAAGAAAAATGTGCAGACCAAAGCTCAAAATGAGTTTTCTTTCACTTTGAAATGAGAAGGAATCATGGAATTACAAAGCTCAAGTTTGAGCATATTTTTATATAGGAAAGGGGAGGAAAAAGCAAAGTCTATTGGAACAAAGAGCTTACCTGAGCTCAGTATTGTCTCTTCTCATTGACTATGCAAGAAAACATCCATGAATACATAGGAAAAATGTCATAATGAAACCCTTAGTCATTGGTAGAGGGCTTCTAGATAGCTCGACAATAAGAATGGATGCAATTTTTTTCTTTTGCATTGGTTTTATGTTAGGGTTTCGTACCCTAATTTTGAACCAATTAGAGAAGGAATTTTTGCTGATCTTTTAAAACATTTGCAATGAATTAATGTATACCATGCCCTCCTTGTGCCTTAGGATATTTTTCCCTTATGTCATTTTGCTTAAAATTCTTTCAAGACTTATGAATTTTTGTATTTTGATTTTCCCCATAGGTCGAATCTAGGTCTTTTATTTTGCATTATTTTGAAATTTAAAGCATTTAATTAAATGGCATAATTATAAGCCATTTAATTAAATGTTATTTTAAATGAAAATTTGGAAAAGTCATGTGTTGATATGACCAAGTCATGAAGGGGATATGGTTGAGCACTTATTCTTTTGCATTCATTTTCAAATATAAAATATTCAGTTAAGTGGTGTAGTTATAAGCCACCTGATTAAGCGTTATTCAAATGAAGAATGAGGAGTATTATGCCTTTGCAAACACACCAAAAGTGTGGGTAAAATAGGTTGAAGACATGTTTGAACAAAAATGATGACTCATGCCAAGCTTGTGCCAGGCATGTGGGCAGTTTGGAGATTGACCAACATGGGAATGGTGTGTGAGTTTTATCTTTGATTGTTTTGGAGGGAAAGGTGACCATTTAGAGGTAGTTTTGTCATGCTTTTAGTGCGACTTGAGTCTTGGTTTGGATTTTCTTCATTTGGATGGCATTTTGGAGGAGTTTTAGAAGGTTCCTTTTTGGCCTTTCTGTTGCATTTGACCAGGAGTTTCTAGAAGGACATGTGTGGGATAGTTGTTTGATTTTTGCATAAGTAACTTCAAACAAAGGCTTTGAAGAGATTTCTTTGTTTCTTTCTACAGGCATTGTAGCTTATCTTGGAGATTTTTCAGGAAGGAGAAAGCATTGTGACTCAGTATCAGACATGTACAACAATATGTAACACCATTTTTATTAATGAAATTCAATGTTTTACTTTCTTAGAAGCTACTTCATTATGTGCAGTGTGGTGATTGATGAATGTTCTTATGATTTTTGGTAACTCCTTCAATGTTTGTCTCATTTTAGCACCTTTAGGTAGAATAAACATATATTTTTGTAGGTTGTAAGTTGTGTGGTGGGTCAAATAGTTAATTTAGTTGCAAAAGAATTCCTTTCCTTTAAAAGTGTTAAGAGAACCAAGCCTCCTTGCAAAACACTTATGCATTAATATATTAAAATATTTGAGTTGTGCTAAGTTAAGTTGAGTTTTTGATGAAATTGTGTGTTAAAACAACAGTATAGGTTTTGAGAAATAACATTAGGTGCATCACTATAGGGGTTTAGTTTTCTTTTTATGTTTCTTTCTCCCCTTTTCCTAGCAAGGAATAGTTTAGGTGACACCAATTAGGAGCCAACCTTATTTGGAGGTCAACTCCAAGATTAGGTGACCCATAGCCTAGGAGTGTTCCCATGTTCCAAATTTGTTGAGTTCTAGAGCTTAGCAGGGGTGCAAATTTGAAGAGTTAAAAGTACTAGCATTGGAATATAAATAATGGCATAACTTTAAAGCCATTTCTCTCCTGGTGTATTCATCATTTGAATTATTAATGAAACAATCAAGGGTTGTTTCAATGGTCTTCATTTTTTTCCAATGAATGTATGGTTTTTTCTTTGTCCTAATTCAAAGAATTGGTTAAATTGTTTGGATGAAATCATAGGTTTAAGTGATTTGAGTATCAAGATATGATAATGAGTTCTAGTTTTGAGTAATTAAGTATGCTGTTGTAATGCAATGTTATGTAAAATCTGTTGTGATAAGTGTTAATTTGTGGTCAAATTTGATTTGCATTTAATTAGACTATGTACCTTGGAATAAGGCATTGTTCTAGGATTTGCGTTTGTGTTGCAATATTCTTGATCATTCACAAATAATACATTAAAATCACTTAATTTTTTAAGTTCTTATTGAAATGTATATCAAGTTAAAGGTTTATCATACTCTATTTCTTTTGAAATGATTAATATGTAAAGGATTTTCTAGATCCCTACATCTATTGAATTGTCAAGCAATTATAAGTAGATTTTATCTGTTATTTACAATGTATAAGGTTTATTAGCATAGAGGATCTTAAATACATTGTGTGGTATCACCCTCCCAGGTTTTGCAAAGCCCAAATTGTAGGAGGAAAGCCTTTGCAAGCTTTCACTCATTTTTTGGCCAATTCATCCAATTAGCTAACCATTGGAAGATGGCAATTTCATAGGCTATTTTGTGAGATCAGCTTGGTTCATTAAAAATTACAGAGAGTTTAAGGGACTCCTCAATGTTGAATCAAATGTTGAGATTCTTGATATGATGTCGCTTGGTGTTGTGATGTTAGTGGAAAACCTTGATTTGGGACCAAGTGATTTGGAGGATTACCTTGATTTATTTTATTTGGGACCAATTGATTTGATGTATTTCCTTCATATTGAGACACTTGTTGTGGAACCATTTAATTTTTGGGATCAATTGGATGGTGTTGTGATGATTGACCTTGCAATGTTGTGTTCACTTTTCCTTGGAGATTGAGTTGGGGTTGTTTTTTAACACGAGGGACATTGGTTTGAACACTTTGGGTATTTTTTGTGATTGAAGAATATGGTTGGGCATGAAATGATAGTTCCATGTTTATGTTATGAGAATGTTTTGTAAGTGCATGTTTGGATGTTGATGGTGTTGTGGAATGGAGATGTTTTGGGGTATTCTTTTATTTTGAGTACCCAAATTTATGTTGTTCCCTAGACTTTGAGTGTTACCAAGTTGAGTTTCTTGTTGAGTTGTAAGACTAGACGAAACCATCCTAGAAGTTAAAGGTTGAATTGGTACATGAAATGAGGATGGTTGTGTGATGGATCAAGAAACATTTTGTACCAAGGGTTGTGTGCTAGATGTTCGAGGGATGGATGCAACATTTACCAAAGGTTGTTCTCTTAGTGTACTCAAATAAAATGTGGAAGGGAGTTTAGCTCCTTTTTCCAAGGTCAACATGTATTTGGTTGGATTCAATTTCATCATGGTATTGATAAGGTGGTGAGTCATAGGATATTTTTTCAACTCAAGTAGTTCATTTGTAGTGAGTTCATTGGAATTATTGGTAACATCCTCTACTTGATACCCTATTTCAGGTGAAGTTTGAGGTGGATTTTGTAATGGAGTTATGAAACCTCTAGATAGAATTCTTGTATTGTAAGGTTTTGTTGGTTTGGATCACTCATGGTAGATAAATTTTGGTTTTGCTCCATTTCTCTCTTGTGTTTTGACCTTGTTGTTACCACAAAACTTTGATCAAATTTTGGATTAGTATGATGGGATTTGTATTGTTGAAACTCTTGAGTTGATTCATTTTTTTCTAAAAGTGAACCTCTAATGTCTTTAGGACAAATAATTTTGTGGATGATGAAAGGATGAGTGATGTGGATGATAAGGAACTCTCAATTTTGGAAAAAACTAGACTTAGGTTTTGATGTTTGTATTTGATGAGGATGCTAACGAACTTGTAAATCCTAGAAGTAGATTTGCGACTTTAGGATAATTTTTTTCAAAAGTATGTGTGCTAATCCAACTAAATGTGTGAAAAGGATGTGTTTTAAAACATATAGCTAAACTAGATGATGTTTTGATGAAAACTTTGGTCTAGGAGATTTTTTTTCCAAAATTTAAAGTTTTTGGTGGGATGTTTGATGTTTGATCCTAATGTTTATACCTAAGAGGGACTTGTGACAAGATCAAGGTGTTGAAATACATGCATTTTCCTTTGATTGTTTAAACCTAAGATACCAATGATTGTATGATGAAGGAAATTTGGTGTGATGTTTCAAGGAGTGATATACATAAAATTGTTTTAATAAAAACAACTTTAAGCAAGCATTTCCTTGTTTGTTCTTTATTTTTTTAACCAAAATGTTTTGAAAATAGGACCAAAGTATACCTGTGTGAGCACCATAAATCTGCACACATCCTAAACCTTAATACTCATTAGAAATGGATTAGTTCAATTTATGCAAACCTACAAATACTCCTCTGAAATAATACATCATGCCTCCTAAACAAAATAACAACACTAACTAATTGAAAGCTAAAAAAAGAAGCACAATGTATACCTATTCCATAGTGGATTGGTGTCACTTTGATGTGGAAATTGACCTTTTCCCTACCCTTGATAAGCTCAAACGATAAAGATGCAATGCTATGAAAATGGAAAAAATTAGCTCTCAATGTGAAGAGAGTAACTTTGCATGAAGTTGTGGATAATGTGAAGGATAGCCTCTCCATTTATAGAAGAATTTGATGAGAGAAGAGGAAAAAGGGGTGAATGTGGGATACAAACCCAACCAATAGGAAGGAGCCACTTGTCACCATGTGAATGGGCCAAGGATGTGCATGTTTTGATGAATGTGCCAATAAATGGCAGTAGGTGGCCTTTTCAAATTTGAAATTTGGATTGTTGGAGGGAGAAGAAGGGGTCTTAAATGCCAAGTGGGGGACATGTAAGAGGAGAGTTAATGCTATGTTGGAAGGGACAAGTCATTTGAGAGGGAGATTTGAAATGGGGGAATATTCCACTTTTATGCCATGTTGATGAAAATTAGAAGATTTAATAAATCAATAAAATGATTTATTTGTGCAAGTGGGAAAAGCTAGAGGATGTGACATAGATTAAGATTAACATTATTCATGATTTATTTAACTTAAGTGAAGATTAGGTGATTTGAATTTTTGAATTAGACTTATGGATTAAAATAAATCAAAAGGAGATGGAAAATTATTTAGACTTAGTTAAATAAATATTTTAATTTATTTAACTAAAGGAGATGATGTTAGTGTTAAAGATGAATTTATTTAATTTAAATGGAGGACTTTAGAGATTAATTAAGATTGGTTTATTTAATTAAAGATGAATTTTAGGATTAGAGAAATAAAATTATTTATTTAATCAAAAGAGGATAATGATTTAAATATGTTTGATTGATTAACAGAGGAATTAAGATGAATTACTTAAATGGTTAATAGAGGGGTGATTAAAGAAGAATCGAAGTTAGTTGATCAGGATATTTTTCATGTCTACATTTTTCCCCTCTTTGAAGCAATGCACTTGTTGTGTTGGTTCAAAGAATAAACTTGTTGCGATCAAGATTCAAAAAAAATTCTGATTTTTTGGGATGCCCAGTGGAAAGAAGTACATTGGTACATTGCCCCCTTGAGAAATCGAGTGAAAAGATTCGATTTGAGGGTCAATCTCATGACAAAGAGGTTCAAGATGGCCACATGGATGGTTATGATGATAAAGCAAATGAGATGGTTTTAAGATGCTTAGAATAACCAATCTATACTATCCTAAACAACTTAAATGATGATATGATGTGATGATGCCTATATGATTATGCAATGGATGTTTTATGCAAATGTACGGTTTATGAGATGATTAGACTAATAGATCTATATTATGCAATGATGAAAAATGTATGTGTGATGATCAGTGTTTTTTATATGTGTAGACACCCAAATTTGATCACTCCCATATGATCAAATTTACCTCTTTATTCATTAATTCTGTCAATATTAATTTATTTAATTAATATTACACTTCCCTCATAAAGTATTTAATTTAATAATTAAACACTTTATTTGGTGCCTTTCTCCTCTCTAAATTAAATAAATACACCAATTTATTTAATTTAGTCATTCTAATCTTTTGAATTAAAATCAATTTAAAATTCTTCTTTTCTCCCTCCTTGTCACATCCTCCATAATCCATCACTAATTTGAATTAATTTAATTAATTCATATTTAGGGTGTGTATCCTCTTAATCAAGGATTAATGTCACATCCTCCTACATTTGCCACTTGTCTCTAATCTTCCATTAATTATCATAATCAAGTATTTGCACAACTTTAATCAAAGTCATTAACCACTTTTAGTACCACTTTTTAGTCAATCTTTCCATTTTTCTTTTTTGGGCATTGACCCTCTTTCCCATGAGAATTTTTAATTCTCATTTATTCATCCTATGTCTCTCTCCTCCCCATGTGAATTTTTAATTCATATTTTGTCTTTCCAAGGCTTCTAGAATGTTTGACATGTCACCTCATGCACATGTGACCAATTCCCACCTTTTTGGGAACCCTCTCTTATCCATTAGATTCTCCTATGAATGTGAATTTTTAATACACATTTATTTCTCCAACCTCTTTCCCTTTTCCCATGGAGATTTTTGAGAAATTCCAAAATTCTTCAAATGTCATTTTCACTCCCACTTGGGGATAAGAAGTTCCTTTTTAAAGAAATCTTCTCACTCCCCAAGGTACTTGGAAGGTACTTGTCCTTCCTCCACATCATGTACCTCTCTTCCACATCACCTACACATCATCCTACCTTAGCCATCTCACAATCCACATGTCAAGATGTGAGGGCATGTGAGTCCTCAACTCACCTTAGCCCTTTATCTTGACCTTGTTGGATAAATCCCAACCATTGAATTCTCTAGAGAATTCAAGTTTCCCTATAAATACCCCCTCCTTAGGCATTTTTAACACTTAGCCATTTTGCAACTAAATGTTGCCATTTTATGCACTCATCTAGTCTTCAATTTCACCCATTTTCATTTGCATCCAAGCACATAGTCAAGACTTGCATTTAGCCATATCAAAATCCATCAAGGAGCATACAAATCAATCCAAATCAAGGGCCAACCAAGGAGTTTCAGCTGCAAAAGGGAGGTATAATCATTTGTTTTCATTTAACACTTTCCTCTTTGCTTTTACAAATTCCTTAGGCTAATCTTGAGGTGTTTCCTTATGCTTTTCCATTGCATTTTATTTGCTTAGAAAGGGTTAAACATTTGGTATCACATTTTTGGCACGTCCGGTGGGACCCACAAGCGGGTTCCTATATTTCACGTTTGTTGTTATTAAGTTTTTTGTAGGAATACGTCACAGTGGGGCGATTATGCCCCTGATTTTTCCGCAGTGGGGTGACTACGCCCCTGTTTTTTCTGCAGTGGGGTGACTGCGCCCTTGATTTTCCGCAGTGGGGTGACTACGCCCCTGATTTTTCCACAGTGAGGCGACTACGCCCTTGATTTTCTGTAGTGAGGCGACTATGCCCCCTAGGCTAAAATTTTTTTTTTGGCTAACACTTTTTCTGCAGTGAGGCGACTACGCCCCCTGGGCTGAAAATCTTTTTGGCTAACACCTTTTCTATAGTGAGGCGACTATGCCCCCTGGGCTGAAAATATTTTTGGCTAACACTTTTTTTGCAGTGAGGCGACTACGCCCCCTGGGCTGAAAATCTTTTTGGCTAACACCTTTTTTATAGTGAAGCGACTATGCCCCCTAGGCTGAAAATTTTTTTGGCTAACACTTTTTCTGCAGTGAGGCAACTACGCCCCCTGGGCTGAAAATATTTTTGGCTAACACTTTTTCTACAGTGAGGTGATTATGCCCCCTGGGCTGAAAATTTTTTTGGGTAATACCTTTTCTGTAGTGAAGCACCTACGCCCCCTGGGTTGAAAATCTTTTTGGCTAACACCTTTTCTGTAGTGAGGTGACTACCCCCCTGGGCTGAAAATCTTGTGCTAAAACTTTTTTTTGCAGAAGGGCGACTACGTCCCCTCTAGGCTGAAATTTTTGTGCTAACACTTTTCCGCAGTGGGGCGATTACGCCCCTGATTTTCTGCAGTGGGGCGATTACACCCCTGATTTTTCCGTAGTGAGGTGATTACACCCATGATTTTCCGCAGTGGGGCCATTACGACCTGATTTTTTCGCAGTGAGGCGATTACGCCCCTAATTTTTCACAGTGGGGCGACTACGCCCCTAATTTTTCGTAGAAGGGCGACTACACCTCTGATTTACTGCAGAAGGGCGACTGTGCCCCCTGGTCACCACAAAGCAACGCATTTTGGAAGGTAAAACTGTCATATTGGCTTCAATTTTTTGCTATTTTCTCCCTAACACTATTCTTGCAAGGATATTGGTATTTTTGCTAACTTTTTGCAGCATATTCTTGTGAAGTTGATGAAGAAAGCGAGATAAAACATCTAACATTTTCTTACAGGGTTATCCATTTTCTCAAACTTTTTAAACTATCCTTGTTGTTTGTGTTAATCTAAGAACATAGTTTAATTAGGGGGAGTAATATTCATTGCTTGTTGTGTCTATCTTTTCTATTACCCAAAGGGAGCATTAGCTTTTTTTCGCTTTCCCCTTGCACTTTGTGTGAGCTTGGGGAGTAGTTGGAAACAATTAGTGCCTTCTTTCTAGTGGGACCTGCTTGGGGATTTCATCACCCCAAAAAATGATTCCAACCACACGTACCGGTGGGGTATATAAAGGGGGGAGAGAAAAGTTGTACCTCAATCCAGTCATGTCGTAATTGGCAGAGCGTCAAAGCTAGGGTGATACCTAGATAGACATGAAGAGTTGGTCTGAGCCCTTCAGTATCTCGCTAGGGTTCCCGACTCACGCTTGTGATGGGCTAGTGTTCATGGTTGTGCCTCACGTACCGAGAGTATATCGAGGACTCCCTAGACACCTTGTGCATCCTAGATTAAGACCTCTTTGGCCATACCCTTAACACTAATCATAGGATTGTGTTTGCTTGAAGTGTTTTCTTGTGAGAAACTAGTGAAATTTTTGACAAATTGGCCTTATCATTGTCATTTTAAGTCCTTGCCATAGTCATTTTTATCACACCAAGTCCTTGATTTTCTGCAGTGGGGTGATTACGCCCCTAATTTTCCATAGTGAGGTGATTACGCCCCTAATTTTTCTGCAGTGGGGTGATTACGCCCCTGATTTTCTGCAATGAAGCGATTACGCCCCTAATTTTTTGTAATGAGGCAATTATGCCCCTAATTTACTGCAAAGGGGCGAATTTGCCCTGCTGAACACCTGAAATCACCCCATTTGGATTTGTTTAGCCTCTAAACCATCATTTAATCATTCCCAACCATTATCTCATCATCCCAAGCCTCCATTTTATCACTCTAAGCCTCCAAAAACCTCCATTTGATCATTTTAAACCTCCATCTCATCATTCCAAACTTCTGTTTAACCATTCTAAATCCCCATTCATTCTCCACAATCATCCTCAATCCATTCGCTCATTTTAAATTTCCCCATAATCCATTCAAAAGTCCATACCATCACCTAGCAAACATCAACATTTTTCCATTTACATCACCAAACACCATCCATAATCAAACCGCCTTAACCTTGTGTTACAAAGTGGTTACCCAAATTGACCATAGCACTTGAATTTGATTATTAGTCGTTAACTTTGACCCAAATCAATTTACTTCCATCTTGAGGTGAATTTGGTGTCATAAGTTATCATCCTCGGGCAAAATCAATCCATTCCTATCTTAAGGTGGATTTGGTGTCGTGATCATCCTCTTAATCAATCAAAGCTCTAGGTCACTAAGGGTAACTTTCTTTGATTAAACTCAAGGTCTCTCACATCTTTCATCATCCAACCATACCCATTCAATCATCCAAATCTATCAAAACCAATCATTTAATCAAATTGTCCAATCAATCAAATCACATCCATTCAACCAATGTAGTCCTATTGATCTTAATAATCCAATCCAATTCAATCAAAATCTTATCTAGTCAAAATCTGATCCAATCCAATATATCCAAATCCAAACCCCATCAAAATCATATCTTATCCAATCACAATCAAATCATTAATCAAAAACATCTTTATAATCCACCCATAGCACATTTGCATGCCTATTCAAACTAGGTCACAAGTTAAGAGACAAATGGAACAACAACAAGGTCAAAATTCCCAAGCGAACATGTCTCAAGACCTTAATAACAATACAAATCCCACCAATGGTGCAAATATTGCTCAAGATCCTAACAACATCCCCCAAGATCCTCATAATGGTACTTCATCACACTCCAACACCAAAAATTAGAACAACTCACCACACGGTGAAGAGAGTATGGCTAATCAACCTGAACTCATGCTTGAGGAACATTTTAGTAATCTCGCCAATGTGCAAATGACTGACCGTCTGCTTGAAAAACATGGGGAAGAAATTTTGGCCCATCTAATTGAGAAGGGTATCAAACCCTCCTCGGGTGTTGACTTGTCCAAATATAGGAGTTCCCCATCTAACGTACTCCAAGGTTCATAAAATGCACTAGAAGGTTCGTACTTCCCCAATGTTCCTCCAGTTGAGGGTTGGCATCAACCTGAATTTGTAAATGTTGTTCTTTATCATGTTAACCATCCCCCACATGCTTCAACCTTAGTTATGGGAGGTCCTCAAGTGCCTGATCCCAATAATCCTTTTGCCTATAGTATGCCACAAAATATTCCACAACCCATGCCATTAACACTAACAACACCCCCTCTTTCGAATCAACCTACAGTCAACACTGGGGGCACCCCCTTTACCACATTGCTTCCACCTCCTGGGGCCACAAATCTACCATCATCTTCATATACATCTCAACAGCTTCACCAATCCAATATTCTGCCACAATTACCTCCACAAGGCACATCCCAGCTGAACATTTCGGGTGGTACGCAACAACCCCCTTTACAAAACACTTCTATGCTACCTCAGCCATCTCATCAGCAACAACCTATAAATAATGCTTTAGTCTCTTCACAACAACCACCCTACCAACAACAAGGCAATCCATCTTGACCTATTGCTCAAACCATATCCCCCTTTCTCGCATCCATTTTACATCCGCAGGCTCAACCACAACACAACATCCCATCTCGGCCCATACAATAGTTGACATCACAACAACAACCCCCTCAACACTACTACTATCACAATCAGCAGCAATTTCACCAACAACCGCCTTATGTGACCTCCCAACAATCACGACAATACCTTCAACACCAACAAACCAATACACAACATCCCATCCAAGCTCCTCAACAGCTTACCCCACACTTTTATCAAACAAATCCGTACTATACCCCACAACAATAGCCCCCATATCAACAAAATCCCCTGTCTTACCAGAAAGGCATATCATCATCCAACCATCCAAATCTATATCTCAACAATCTGACACTCTCTCAGCAGGATCCTTTATCATCCTATCATCAATATCCCCCCAACCCACCACCGGCCAACTTGGATCTGTTGGAAATCAAAGCCGCTTTGAAGGATCTTCAAGATGGGGCTGGCAAACAATCGTTCAAATTTGAAGACATATGCCCATATCCATTTGATCTGTCCATCTCATTGATCCCCTTCCCTAAACATTTTTAAATGCCGAAGTTTGACAAATATAGGGGGAACAAAGATCCTAAGGCCCACTTGTAGGAGTTTTACTCCTAGTGTCAAGAAGTTATGTACAATGACAACTATCTCTTGCACCTATTCCCACAAAGCCTAGCAAGCAAAGCCCTAGAGTGGTTCATGACCCTCGAAAAAGGATCCGTAAAATCCTTTGCGGACCTGTCAGAAAAATTTGTCTCCTACTTCTCCTTCAATTTGGAGGACACTAACACCTTAGACCTTCTCAAAGAGAAACAACGTGAGGGGGAAACCTTTACTAGCTACCTCCAAAGGTGGCGTGCACTAGCAAGCTGAATGAAAACCCCTCTAAAAGAGGACATAGTCACTCTCTTCGTGGAGAACTCTCATCCTGACATGGCTCATAACTTCAGGTTACATTGTGTCACCACTTTCGTGGAGATAGTGGAAAAGGGACCTATCCTTGAACGTTCCCTTGTCACCAAAGGGAACATTAAAATACATGGCCATGATAAAGAAAGGTCATTTGGAGATAAGCCATGTTTTTGGAATAGAAACAAGAACACAGTAAATGATGGTGCGACTGATACTAAACACGTCCAGGTGGCTAACACATCCTTGAGACAACAACCCTCCATACCTAAAGCTATATCCCTACCACAGGGGGCACCTCGTCCTCCTCAACAGTCAAATTAGAACAACCAAGGGAACACTAAGCACCAGTATGCTCAATTAGGGGAACCCTTGAGTGTTGTCTTCAATAAACTGATACAGATCAATTATCCAATCACATATCTTGTCACCAAGCCACTTGATGAATCCAAACCCAAGCCCGCATGGTTTAAGGAAAATGAATAGTGTGAGTTCCATAAAATCAAAGGACACTCTTTGAATAAATGTCAAGGTCTAAAAAACTATGTCCAAGATCTCATTGATTGAGGAGAGATCAAGGTTGACACCAGTCAAGCCACATCATCCAATGCTCAATTGTAGATATATCAAAATGCCTTTCCAAACCATAATCAAGGCCCGAGCACCTCCAACAGTAATCCTCAAAACAATGGCACAAATAACGTGAGCTATAAGAATGTACCCCTCAATTACAAGGGTATTATTCACCACATTGAGTAGGTAGAACCTCATGTATCCATGATACATGTCAAAGCCAAGGATTCTCATTGTGTTGTTACTACACAACAAGCCTGCATCACTGTCCATGTGGCCTCTACACCTGCCCAATCAACTCTTGTAAGCTCTCAGTAGAACATCCTTGATCACTTAGGAAAGACCCCTGCACATATCTTCATTTTGGATTTACTTAAGTCTTCCCCTGTACATCAGGAAATCCTCAACAGAGCCCTACAGGAAACCCATGTACCTAATGACATTGATCCTACACAATTCCAAGCTTTGGTAGGACACCTAGCTTTATCTCATCAATTGCACTTCAGCCAAAATGATATGCCAAACATCAATGTCAATCATAATCACCCCTTACATATCGAAGTCATGGTTTCTCGTCATAAAATAAAAAGAGTCTTGGTAGATAATGGCTTTTCCCTCAACTTGTGTACTCTAAAATTCATAAAACAGGTGGGGTATACTCAAGCAGATTTAAATAATCAGATCATCACGATCAAGGCCTATGATAATGTAGAAAGGAATTCAAAAGGGATTATCAATCTTCCTATCCAAGTGGGACCTATGGTTCAGTACATTACATGTCATGTCCTTGATCTAGACTTGCCATATAATCTCCTCCTTGGTCGTCCATGGCTCCATGCTATGCAAGCCATCCCCTCCACATACCATCAGTGCCTAAAATTCCCAGTCAATGGACAAGAAGTCACCATCTATGCTAACCCCCAACCATTTGAATATTGTCGCGCTTTAGAAGCGTCATTTCCCCATTTACATTAATGTCTTGGGGTTGAAATGGGGGCATCCCAGTAATCATCCGCTAATCCACCCTCCATCACAATAACCACTCCATCTTCCACCACTGATCCTACAGTCACCAAAGTCCAGATCATTGACAAAGGGTGTGGTGAATACGAAATGCATACTGCTCTTAATGTAGCAACCATGCCACAGTCACCACATGAGTATGGTCAACCTTCACATGCTACTCCAAAGGAAGACAAGACTGTCACCTTCAGTGGTAAAAACATCCCTACCACCACTTTCAGATCCCCTAGTGTCAAGATAGATGCACTAGAAGGGGATATAAGCCAATGGGTCTATTGAGAAGAACCCCAACCGGATCCTCCTCTAAAGGAATATTTTCAAGAAGCATATCCGTGGTCAGCTAAGTTTGTAGAAAATTATAACTACCAAGTCAGGGGCCTAGGTAAAGAAGAACAAGGGCGATTGCAACCCATTAATACATCAAAGCTACCAAAAAACATAGGCATTGGGTATGATAGAAAATAGAAAAGCCCTCCAACATCGTCTAATACTTCCAATAGTGTCATCGTGGACAATGGCTCATTTGAAGACATACCCGAGGAGGAATCCATCATACGTGCATATGATGACGTCAATCACACCGACCTATCATCCATGTTTGAATGTCTATCCGTCTGCACTATTAGCCTATCCCTTTGTCACCCTGAGCTTATTGATTGGGACCTACATAATAGCACACCTGTCAGTATGTCTACGGATACATATTTCAACCTTAGGGGATTGGGGGAGGATGAACACTCTAGTTGAAAAAATAAGAATAAGAAAAGTAAAAAGCGGTCATCTAGTGAAAACCTCCCTGAGGCACTTCCTGACCTTGAAAAAGTAAAAATAAAGGATGCATCTGATGGAAAAAACCTCGAAGAGGCACTGGAAGATGGAGATGTTCATATTCCCCTTGTGGGAACTCAGTTATCTGCCCGATCATCTATTCTAATTGAAGAAACTCAAAAAGTTAATCTGGGTACTGCTGAAAATCCTAAAATCACCTATGTAGCTAAGTCACTCTCAAAGCAAGAGTATCTGGTCATTGTGCAGCTACTCCAAGAGGGAATCATTAACTTTGCTTGGTCATACTCAGACATGCCAGGCTTACACCCTGCCTTAGTGGTTCATCATTTAGACATTCGCCCAGATGCCAAGCCTATCAAATAGAAGCTCCACAAGATGCATCCGCAGGTCGCATTACTAGTCAAGAAGGAATTGGAGAAGTTACTAGAGGTGGGTTTTATCAGACCGATTGACTACTCTGAGTGGATCTCCATTATAGTACCAGTTGCCAAACCAAATGGAGACATTCGGGTCTACACAGACTTTAGGGATCTCAACAAAGCCTGCCCAAAAGATGACTTCCCTCTACCTAACATTGACATGTTGGTTGACCTCACATCAGGACATGAGATGCTATCCCTTATGGATGGATTCTCCGATTATAACCATATTTGAATCGCACCAGAGGACCAACACAAGACCGCTTTCACAACACCTTGGGGTACTTTCTGTTACAATGTTATGCCCTTTGGTCTCAAAAATGCAAGGACAACATATCAGAGGGTGATGACAGTCATCTTCCATGACCTCATCCATATCATCATGGAAGATTATGTCGATGACTTGTTAGGAAAGTCCAAAACATGAGCAGAACATCCTACCATCCTGAAAAAGATATTTGAGTGGTTAGAGCATTACAAATTGTGGCTAAATCCAAAAAAGTGTCTTTGGAGTCACGTTAGGAAAGTTGTCGAGTTTCATAGTCTCTCGCAGGGGCATTGAGGTTGATCCTACCAAGGTAAAGGCTCTTCTGGACATGCCACCTCCATGTAATCTGAAATAGTTAAGAAGTCTCTAGGGGAAGATGCAGTCCATCCATCGGTTCATAGCCCAGCTAGCAGATAAGTGTCAGCCATTCACTCATCTTCTGAAGAAAGATTCCACCTTCCGATGGAACCAGCAGTGTCAGATGGGTTTTGATAAAATTAAGGAATATTTAGCTCATCCACTGATCTTGACGCCACCTATTCCAGGAAAACCCCTCCTGCTTTACATCTCTGCTACTTCAGTCGCACTGGGGGCATTGTTGGCACAACATGATGAGTCATTCAAAGAGAGGGAAATCTACTACATCAGTCAAACATTGGTCGGCTATGAGTTAAATTACTCCCCCTTGGAAAAGGCCTGCCTTGCACTCATCTTCAGCACACAAAAATTTTGACTTTACATGCTCAGCCATCCAGTCAAATTAATTGCCAAAATCGATCCCCTAAAGTATTTGTTATCTAGAACAACTCTGACTGGCTGCATGGCCAAATGGGTCATGCTCCTAAGTGAATTTGACATAGAGTATGTAGAGTGAAAAGCCATAAAGGAACAGGTCATAGCTGATCAATTGGCTGAGGCACCATTAGTAGATGCTTACCGTCTGGACACTGAATTTCCAGACAAAGAAGTCTACACAGTCACAGAAGCACCAACTTGCACACTATATTTTGATGGCTCATACACACATAATGGATCAGGCACAGGAATTTTATTAGTTACCCCTCAAGGTGACTACATTCCAAAATAATTTAGGATAGCATTCCCATGTACCAACAATATGGCAGAGTATGAAGCTCTCCTCACCGGCCTCAGAATTGCAAAGTAGTGGCACATAACTCATTTAAAAGTTTTTGGTGATTCTTTGCTAGTTATTAGGTAGGTTAATGATGAGTTCCTAACCAAAGATGATAAGCTATTACCCTATAAGTGCATGGTGGATGATTTCAAGAAATATTTCACCGCTATACAATTTGAACAAATTCCTAGGGTATGAAATAAAGCAGCTGATGCAATGGCCACTATCAGTTCCCTAATTGACATGCCTAAAGACTGAACAGAATGTGAGTTTCTCGTTGAACAGCTTTTAATCCCTGCATATGATATTCCTGAGACTGATATGGTGTGCGATATCGTAGGTCCCACCTCCCCATGATACTAGGACATATACACCTATCTCCGTGATAATATCATACCCCCAGAACTTACATGCAACCAATGCAGATCCTTTGTTCATCACTCTTCCTGATACATCATTGTTGGTGATATGCTTTATCATCGCGGGTATGAAGGAATCCTCCTTAGATGTCTGAATGAGACCGAAGCCTGCACGGCACTAACGAAAGTACATGCTGGTGTTTGTGGAGCTCACTCAAATGGTATGGCTCTAGCCAAAAGGATCCTACGAGCTGGATATTATTGGCCTACATTAAAACACGATGCTTGTGAATTTGTAAAGAAGTTTCTTCCCTACCAACAACATGCAGATTTGATTCATGCCCTAGCACAAGATCTTCAGCCCCTTCTAGCACCGTGGCCCTTTTCTCAATGGGGTTTTGACTTGATTGGCAAGATTTACCCACCATCATCTGACGACCATACATTCATAATTACCACCACTAAATACTTCACTAAGTGGGTGGAAGCAATACCACTCTCACAAATCATTAGTATCCAAATCTCAAATTTTATCCTTTACCATATTCTTTGTAGATATGGTATCTCATCCACCATCCTCTCTGATAATGGAAACCCTTCAAAAACCAAGCCATGAAACACCTCTGTGACACCTTTCATATCCAGCACCATTGGTCAATGCCTTATTACCCCCAGGGCAATGGTCAGGCAGAAGCAACCAACAAGACCCTTATCTACATCCTCAAAAAGGTTTTCAATAACACTGGATGAGATTAGCACCTCCATATTCATCCTGCCCTCTGGGCATATCGCACATCCTTCTGCAGCCCAATAGGCACCACCCCCTATTCTTTAGTATATGGTGCTGAAGCCATCTTGCCAATTGAAGTTGAGCTTCCATCATTGAGGATTTCTCTGAAGAATCTTATCAGCGAAGAAGATGCTCATGTTGCACGGCTTGCACAGCTGGAATTACTGGATGAACAAAGAATAAAAGCCTATGATCATCTGCAAACATACCAAAACCACCTCAAACATAATTACAATAAAAAGGTCCATCCTCGACAATTCCAGGTTGGTGAGCTTGTTCTTAAGGAGAACCAGCATACTCAATAGGATCGTGATAAAAAGGGAAAATTTGAGGCAAACTGGTTAGGACCTTATATCATAGCTGCCAAATATGGATCTAGGGCCTACAGGTTGACTACTCTTGAAGGAGATCCCCTTGATGAACTCATCAATATCATGCATCTGAAGTTTTACACCTAAATCTGCTTGGTAACCCCACCTAATCAAAAAAATTAAAAATTAAAAAAATTAAAAATTAAAAAAAAATTAAAAAAATAAAAAATCCAAAAAAATAGTAAAGAGAAATAAATCTGTCCTATGGTGAAAACCACCTCTTGGTGGCGCCTTGGATAAGTATGGATGGTGAAAACTTGGTAACAGGCATCATCCATAGAAGGCTTAATCATTATCTACCTGACATCCTAGTTATTTTATGCTTTCATCCACACTATCGTCCTCACCCATCTCATCCTAGGCCGCTTGGTATATATTGATTGAGCATTGGATGACCCATCTAGCCTATCCCCCATCCTGAGCTTTTCAGTATCCCACTTTGAGCTTATGTCGTTCATTCCCTTTTTCGGCCAGTCCGTATCATCATATAGGATTATCCATCATGTCAGTCGCCATCTAGCTCTCATCACTAGTCAAACTGCGTTTCCCCTGCACTGTCACGTAGGCAAGGCTGATCATTTGATTTACCCCTGGGGTATTATGACCATCGCGTCTTTGTCATCCATCATTCACCTTCATCATCCTCTTTCTGCTTTATGCATGGTCTTTTCATAAACTACGAGGGCTCTACGCTTTCACGTAGGCAAGGCTAATCTCTGATCGGCCCCTGAGCCCCTAGGTCTATAGGATATGTCAGTCTGTGTCCCCATCTAGCTCGTTATTCTCAAATAAGATCCTAATATTATCAAAATATTTGGTTAATGAAAAGCATCTGGCATCAAAACTGGGTCATTCTAGTTTAGTATCCATCATCGGTCTCCATAGGATGCATCCTTCCTAACAGACCTCATCGATCCTATCCATCACCATGATCCTATGGCAAAGGATGTTTTGATTTTAATTGTAATCTTTTGACGTTTTAGAATTTATTTGTCATTTGAGCTCACTATCAACACTTGTCATGGTCACCTTGATCCATCATATCATGGTGTGCTTTGACTAGTCAACATATGGGTTCATCTTGGTCTTTTCTTTGTTGCTGCCTTTTCGGTTGTCCCACGTAGTACCCACCAAGATCCCTCAGGTCTTGTGTTACGCTGGGCCATCCTTGTGTATTTGTGGTTATCCCAATGCCTGGACCGACCAAGGTCATCATGACCTTGGGGTGTTGGGGTAGCCCCCTTTTGCTTGTTGTGTTTGTTTCATGCATTGGATGCCTACTAGCCCTGGTCTTATATATTAGGGCATCCAGTATCTTATGCTATAGCAAATATCAATGCTCCAAAGATGGCAACTCATATTAGGATTGCATTTCATCATCTGTTGCATTGCATTCACCCTATGATTTTGGTTGTGCAAATACTTTATCCCACTCTTTTCCATTCTTCTCAGGATACTGATAATTTTTGACAGATGCCAAATGACACCCATTTTCACAATCACCACATACCCACCTTCCATTATCATGTCACTTCTTATTGGCACTTATGGCCGTGTGTTATTTCCTCTCAAATACAAGAGCATTATTGCATATTAGAGTCATTCTATTAACCACACATACATTGCCACCTGTATCACAACATGTTAGAACCACGCATACATCACCCCTGCATCATAGCATGTTAGAACCACGCATACATCAACACCTACATCACAAAGTGTCAGACTCATAATACATCACATCCTACATATATAAAATATTCATACATAATCCATCATACACATACATACATGGCAATAAGTCAACTAGGCATCCATACATATAGGTCATCATAGATACAACATGTACACACATCATATCACCATGCGTATGTCTGTATTAATAAAATCATCCATATTCCACAAATACATACATCCAATCATCCACATAAGCATCTAATATCATAAACATGTGCATAAATAAACCAACATATCCATCCACATAAGCAGGACATATCATATACACGTGCATATAATCACCCATCACAAAAGGAAACATACTACATAGTGTCAATAAGAACTATCCCATGTCATAATAAAAGTAATATAATATGTGTCATATGTCCATCATACATCAAAATCTATCATATATCCATCGCATAATAAACTACAAAATCCAAATATATAGAACATCTCTGATCTCTGTTGATAAATCCTACATGCTCCACCCTGTATCTGTCAAAAACTCAGTAATTTGTCACCTCCCGAATGAGCTACCCACGTTTGATCCCTGTGGTGAATCTAGTAGTGATCTTCTGCCTAGTGTAACACCTGGAGACTCACTATAACCTCGAGTTTGTGTCCCCAGCGACTGAGATGGTGTTGGCATCTAGGGTGCCCGTCGGGTATACTAAAATCTCCACTAGGTCAAGTCTGGAACTGCATGGTAGTACACAGCCATCCAAAATCCTGCCTCTCTCGCATTCTCCTCTCACTCCGCAACCTGAACCCAAGCGGAATTCCACTCCTGATGATACCTATCCTGATCCCTTGTAATCACTCTCGTCTCCTGCTCCTAGGCCTCCTGGGATAGGCGTAACTGTGTCATCTCCGCCTGAATCCAATCTCTCATCTCCTCGGCGGCCACTGCCCTAGCTACTGCTGCATCCCTCTCCCCCTGTAATCCATGTGTATCTCTCCCTATCACATCACTGCTCTGCATTGACTGCCATTGTGCCACTGTTGCATCCCGCTCTCCCTGCAGTGTTTGCATCCATCTCTCTACAGCCTCTCTCCCTCTGAGCGACCTGCCACTGAACCACTACCGCATCCCGCTCTCCTTGCAGTGTCTGCATCTATATCTCTACAGCATTTGTCTCTCTGTGCAGCCTGCAACCGAACCACCACCCCATCCCTCTCCCCCTACAACTCTTGGACTCTCAAAACTACTGCATCGTGCTCTCCCTGCAGTGCTAATAGTTCTGAAACTGCCTCCTCTCTCCTCCTCTCAAGAGACCGAATATGTGCCTCTACCAACTCTCTCTCACCCTGTAGCACCTGAACTCGTACCTATGCCATGTCCCTCTCTACCTCAACCACATGTATCTGTGCCTGTGCTACATCCCTATCCACCTGCATAATATGAACTTGCTCCCTCGCCTGTCTCTCTCTCTCCTGCATCACCCCCATCTCTCCCACCGTCTGCTCTAAGCAATACACTCTATCCTATAGCTCATCTTGCTCCTGCCGGAGATCACCTCCCTACTGCCCACTATCTACTGACACATGATCAATCATCCTCTCTACCCCCCTAGCCTGCAATATAACAGTCTCTACCTGTAATCTATCATGATCCCAACTGATAGCAACCAACTCCTCTCGTATCCCCTGTATGTTAGCCTCCAATCTCTCTCTCTCCCTCCCCATCACCTCCACCTGTGCGGATAAGAATCCCACCATAAATCCATAATCCCTCTGATCTACTACCAGTACTCTAGATAGCTTGACTCGGTGTCTAGTCACCTCCACCTCTGATACCCTCAAGTTCTTATCTATACTCTGAAGCCTCCCCACACTATATCTCAGCTGAACAATCGGATCTCCTGAGGTACTGACAGGGATCACCGCCAATGGCTCTGTATCCCAAATATCCATATCCAGCACATCTCTGTCTATATCCATAGCATCATTGCTCTCCCTACCCTCCTCCTCCTGCTGATCCTCCAAGTGCTCCACGGAAGGACAGACTCACACTCTCCACGGCTGACCATGCCTCCCGGCTCTCATCCATCTCCTCGGCTCTCCTATCTCTGTCTGCTCCTCATCCTCACTCTCCCCTATCTCTATAACGGGAGGCTCCTTCCCTGATGCTATCTTCCCCCCCTCTATCGTCCCCTCCTCCCCATCCTCCCTGACCAACTCATGGCCTCAGTCACCTCTCAAGCCCCATCCTGCTGACCACCCCCACCCATCCCCTCCTACTTTGTCATCGTTGGTCTCCTCATTAGTCGCCTCCTACCTGCTATCCTCTCTGGCTGACTCCTGGCCTCAGTCTCCTCTTAGGCTCCCTCCTGCTATCCTCCCCCTCCCATCCCCTCCTGCTCTATCATGGTCTGTACCCTCATTAGTCTCCTCCTTCCCACTATCATCTCTAGCTGACTCCTGGCCTCCATCTCGTCCTGATCTCCATCCTGTTGTCTCTCCCCTCCTTGCTCGGCCCGTACCAACACTCTCATCTTTTGTACCCTACCCCCTATACTAGTCTACTGGCTGGCCCTACCCTCCACTGAGTGTATCATCTCCACCTCTGACTCCTCTTGTCCTCCCACACCTGGCTCAGGATCTCTCCCACCCTCCTATCGTACCGCCTCTCTGACCCTCCTCTGCTTCCCCCTCCTCCTCCTCCTCACTGCCTGTCCCACTACCTCCATCCTCTCTCCTCCCACATACGGCTTGGGACCTCTCTCACCCTCATGTCATACTCTCTCTCTAGCCCCATGGCGCTCATCCTCTGATCCAAATCCTATAGCTCCTATAATCGGCACCAATGGTGTAATCCTCTCCCATAGGTGGTTGCGAAACCACCGGTCATATCGCACTATCATCTCTGCATCCTCTACTCCCACACATCTCCCAGGATAGGCTACCTACACTATCACCACCCATGCTGCTCTGGCCTCCCCTGGGCTAATCACGTGCCCCCATGGTCACTCTCTGGTGAGCCATTGAAACATATCAGTGCACCAGGAATATCCTGTGTCAGCCCAAACTGTCTCACCACCCTATCTGGTCGATGCATCTCCACTATCCAGAGTAGGCTCCTAATCAGGACACACTGAGCCATAAAATACCCTCTCTGTCTCTCAGTCTACTCTCTCCATCCCCTGAAGCATCGATGCATATACGGTCGCCACACTATGTCTCCCTCCTCCAAATCATCCACCATCCTCCTCCATCCCTCCATATCTCCCAACCCCCTATGATGCACAACCCAGCCTCTCGTCTCTCCATACCCCCATGCCATCGACTCTCTATAATCCACATCTCCCTCCCTAACAACAATTGGTCTCGTCACCATGATATGCTCCCATGCCCACACCTGTAGCAGGGTCATGTGTTTCAAACTCACTGTCTCCCGATAGAAAATCAGATGCATATCCCTATACAACTGGGCTAGGACACAAGTCCCCCACGCAATCTGTCCCTCACGCCCTCAACACTGTGTTAGATCACCTCCATAAACCTCATACTACAATACCATCTACTGCGATCTGGCAACAATATCCCACTGATCAACCTAGCTAGGAATAAAGGCAAAAGTGGTACTCCCACTGTCAAGCATCTATCTAGATCTAACTGTGGACCCTGAAGAGGTAAGGTAACATGTCCAAATAATGATGTCATAGTCTAATCTAACTCGGCCCCTCTCGACACCACATCACTCAACAATATCCCTACTATTGGCAGCTTCAGGATGTGCCATACATCCTCCAGCGTCACCGTCATCACCCCCGTCAGCAGACAAAATGTCGATGTCTTTGAACTCCATCTCTCTACCAAGGCCGTCAACATCGCTCGATGCGCCCTCATCACTGGCACCTCTAAAAAATGCAATAACCCAACATGATCTAAAGCCGCATGATCCACGCCCGTCATCACTGCTATGGTCACTGTCAGTACCTTCGACTGTTGCTCATGTGTCCGTATCTGCCCCAAACACTGCATCCACACCAATCGTTTGTCAGTACACAATTTTCTCAGTTTTGGGACATCTTTTTCTTACCTCTTCTTTTTTCTTTTTCTCTCAGTGTTTTCATGGTCTTGTCTTTCTAGCCTCTTTTGTCAAACCTCTCTCCCCCCCTTTTTCCTCAGACAACTCCGCCATAGTTCAGATGGCTCTGCCCTTCCCCGGGGCATGTCCACCCCTCCCCGGGGCGTGTCCGCCCCGGCTCGGGGTGGCTCCGCCCGCTACCGGGGCATGTCCACCCCGGCTCGGGGCATGTTCGCCCGCTGTCAGGGTGTGTTTGCCTCATTGCCGGGGCGGCTCTACCCCGCGTCCGGGGCGTGTCTGCCCCAGCTCGGGGGTGCCCCACGTTCCCACTGCTCAGGGCGACTGCGCCTTGCGTCTGGGCGTGTCCGCCCCAGCTCGGGGCGGCTCTACCTCGCGGCCAGGGCGTGTCCGCCCCAGCTCAGGGTGGCAGCGCCCCGTAGCTGGGGTGTTTGTGCCCTGGCTCAGGGCGTGTCTGCCCCGCTGCGGGGTAGCCCCACCCCAGCTCGGGGTAGTTCTACCCGCTGCTGGGGCATGTCTGCCCGCCGCCGGGGCATGTCTGCCCCAGCTCGGGGTGGCTCCGCCCGGGGCCGGGGCATGTCCACCCCAACTTGGGGCACATACGCCCCTTTGTGTGGCAGCGCACCTTCTTTCCCCCCCTAAAATCTATCTTCCCTCATTTTTTTTTCCCATTCTACAAACTACCCATTTTTCTATTCTAACCCGCCCACCAAACCCACATTTTACATTTTTTTTTACTATCTTACAAACATGCTAAATATTTAAAATACAAAGCATGGGTTTTCTTACTCACCTTGTGGGGCACCACGAAATGGATCCAACGTCTCTATAAGTCATTGGCTCGGTGAATGATCTTCGTATCATAATCCCGCAACATTTTTGGCTCCGTCTCCCCTCCCCCTTCTTTACCTTTTCCTCAATTGCTACAGTGACAATGAGATAAGGTAATTCTTTAAATTACCTTTTAACCCCTCTTTTCCCTCCTTTTTCAAATAAAAGGTATTTTTTACCTTTTATTTAACTTTTTTTGTCCCAACTAATCCCCTTCTTTCCTGGAGCCGCCATTTGCAAACCGTACGTCCAATCATCTCCATTCAAAAGTCAAAGTTGCTTAGTTTTTTGCCCCCTATCCAATGGTCTCCTCCATTTCTTTCTATTGAGAAGTCATCTGGGGCTCTTGTTCCTTCCCCAACCGCCCTCTCGAGGGGGCATACCCTATCATTTTCTTCCATCCATTTGAGGCAGGCACTGGGGCATACCTCTCCTTTTCTCCTCCTCTTGGATCACTCATTCAACCTCTTTCAGGCAGGGGCATCAATCCCTATCACTTTCTTCATCCCCGACATTTTATTTTTATTTAAAACATTGTTATTTTAACAATATTTCGAAGAGGGGCAAAATGTAGACACCCAAATTTGATCACTCTCATATGATCAAATTTACCTATTTATTCATCAATTCTGTCAATATTAATTTATATAATTAATATTACACTTCCCACATAAAGTATTTAATTTAATAATTAAACACTTTATTTGGTGCCTTTCTCCTCTCTAAATTAAATAAATACACCAATTTTTTTAATTTAGTCATTCTAATCTTTTGAATTAAAATCAATTTAAAATTATTTTCTCCCTCCTTGTCACATCCTCCATAATCCATCACTAATTTGAATTAATTTAATTAATTCATATTTAGGGTGTGTATCCTCTTAATCAAGGATTAATGTCACATCCTCCTACATTTGCCACTTGTCTCTAATCTTCCAGTAATTATCATAATCAAGTATTTGCACAACTTTAATCAAAGTCATTAACCACTTTTAGCACCACTTTTTAGTCAATCTTTCCATTTTTCTTTTTTGGGCATTGACCCTCTTTCCCATGAGAATTTTTAATTCTCATTTATTCATCCTATGTCTCTCTCCTCTCCATGTGAATTTTTAATTCACATTTTGTCTTTCCAAGGCTTTTAGAATGTTTGACATGTCACCTCATGCACATGTGACCAATTCCCACCTTTTTGGAAACCCTCTCTTATCCATTAGATTCTCCTATGAATGTGAATTTTTAATACACATTTATTTCTCCAACCTCTTCCTTTTTTCCATGGAGATTTTTGAGAAATTCCAAAATTCTTCAAGTATCATTTTCACTCCCACTTGGGGATAAGAAGTTCTTTTTTAAAGAAATCTTCTCACTCCCCAAGGTACTTGGAAGGTACTTTTCCTTCCTCCACATCATGTACCTCTCTTCCACATCACCCACACATCATCCTACCTTAGCCATCTCACAATCCACATGTCAAGATGTGAGGGCTTGTGAGTCCTCAACTCACCTTAGCCCTTCATCTTGACCTTGTTGGATAAATCCCAACCATTGAATTCTCTAGAGAATTCAAGTTTCCCTATAAATACCCCCTCCTCTAAGGCATTTTTAACACTTAGCCATTTTGCAACTAAATGTTGTCATTTTATGCACTCATCTAGTCTTCAATTTCACCCATTTTCATTTGCATCCAAGCACATAGTCAAGACTTGCATTTAGCCATATCAAAAGCCATCAAGGAGCATACAAATCAATCCAAATCAAGGGCCAACCAAGGAGTTTCAGCTGTAAAAGGGAGGTATAATCATTTGTTTTTTTTTAACACTTTCCTCTTTGCTTTTACAAATTCCTTAGGCTAATCTTGAGGTGTTTCCTTATGCTTTTCCATTGCATTTTATTTGCTTAGAAAGGGTTAAACATTTGGTATCACAATATGATATGATATGATATGCAGTATGTTTATGGTTTGTAAATACAATATGGATGCATTGGTGATGATGATTACTTGATCATGACATGATGTTAGAGCAGAAAAGAAGAAATGAGATGATGAAAAGAAGATTCAACAAGCCAAATTTTTGACAAATGATGATGAGAAATGCATGATTTGCTTAACAGGAATTGGTACTTTAAAAAGGCCACTTACCTTATGTTTGATTACACACATGAGTACGATGCATCAAGGTATAAAGAACCAGGATGATGTTGTACCTAGTGTGGTAGACTTTGACTCGACAATCAAATAGGAGTATTTCTATTCACACCTGGCGTACAAAACCTTTTTCAGAAGTGCAGTTCAGATATTTGAAACATCTCAAACCAAAACATAGGAAGGAAAGCCTTCCCAGGTGGTCAACAAGATACCTAAAACATCCTCCCTACATCTAAACAAAGCACATATGACCAAGGTTATATTACAAAAATATCCAACAAGCACAACAGATAAAAGATAATGATTGTTGCCCCATTCCTATCTCTCTAAATCCTTTTGCTCGGATATCATCAAGAGGTCCTTGGAATGAGCACAATAAGATAAATCAAAAGAGAAAGATGAAGTAAACAAACAAGCTAATGTTCTTCAATACTGCTAGCCAAGACTAAACTACGGTGACACCTGATGTTGATGTCCATTGTAAGAAGGATTCATCCTAGGACATGACAATATCAGATGATTTGATATGGGACTAATTGGATGATAGGCTATTGACACAAAGAGTTGAACAACTTGTTTATGTATTGACCTAGACTTGAGATTTTGATGTTTTGAGTTTTCACTTTCGATTTGCTAGACTTGTTTCTAACTGTTTCACCAAAGGTTGAAGATGACGATGATTTATTTCAGGTGAAAGCGAGATGAGAGGGATGGATTTTTTTAAATATTTGGATGTTTTTGATGTTTTTGAAATGTTTTGAGGCTTTTTTTTTGTATTTTCTAGATTTTACAAATGTTTTGATTTTTTATGTTTTGAATGTTTTGTGGTTTTCTGAAATTTTACAAATATTTTTGGATTTTGTGTCTCAAGGGCTGATCAAAGATGATCCTTGCCTCCATTTAAGCTCAGAGACGATGTAGTTTAGATAGCATGTTTTTTATGTTTTTATGACTTTTTGAGTGTTTTGGTATTTTGATATGTTTTGAATGTTTTTGGATTTTGATATGATTTGGATATATTTTTTATTTTCTCATGATTTTGATGATTTGGATATGGATATGTTAGATGATATTGGTGCTTTGTAGGGGATTTTTTTGAAGACCAAGCTAGGTCTAATTGATCTAATTGATGGATTGATGATGATAACATTGTTGAGGATACACAAAAATGCAAGGATAGTGTTAAGAAACACAAGGATTGGGATGGATATCCGAAGATGATGAGGGATTGATTAGATTCGATTGATCAAGATTGATGATGATAACATTGTTGAGGATACACAACAATGCAAGAATAATGTTAAGCAACACAAGGATTAGGATGGATTGATTGGATTTGATTGATCGGGATTTTGAAGCTTGATTTGGAACAAAATTGTTTTGAGTGATTTGATACGACATTGAAGTATCAGTTAGATGTGACTAATATTGATTATTTAGATTGATGTTTGATGAAAGATAAAGCTTGATAAGGAACATCTTCTTTTCAAAAACATGCCATGGGCTAGTGATTTTCATTCTTGCTCACAAGTGGTTTGACCAATTTTATTTCACGTTTGCCAATGTTCGGATCACCCCATAAGTTGGAGGATATATGTCAAGATTTATTCTTGAAGCAAGATGTAAATTTTTTCCTCGAGTGTCTAGCAATGTATGGAATTCCATGGGTGGATGCTTGGATAGGTGTGTGGACAAAGGGATATGGATTATCTTGTGATAAGATAAGGTGTTCAGATAGAGGATGGTTATTTGGATAATACTTCATGGCTAAGATAACGTTGGGTAAGATAGGATCAATGAAAATGACCCATGTCAAGATGTTTACCATAAGCAAGTGTAAAGTGTGCACCAAACTTTGTCAAGATCAAGATAATTTGGACTATGGATGTAGATGGATAAATATGGATTTGATAAATGGTTCATGGATGAATGGATTTATTATGGATGAGATGGATGGAATACTGGATTTATTATGGATGGGATAAGATGCTTCCACCTAAACTAGTGCACATAGATGCTCGATTCTACACATGATGCCTATTTTCCAGGCTTTCATCATGGTACCTATCCAAAGCACCACCACAGTGGCTTTCACTGGAGGATGATTTTTTTCTTTACTATTTTCAATCCTTTTTTATTTTTTTGGATTTTCATATTTTTTGATTTTTTTGTATTTTTCTGTGAAATATTTTAAGCTCATGCTGAACTACCTAGTGGTGTTGATGTATATGCTTATGTCATAATGTGCCCATCAATATCTTGCTTTAAGAAGCTTCTTTACCAAGATACATGCACTTGCATGAAATTTTTGAGATTCCTAATCTGCTTTATTGATACCAAAGTTAGCTTTGTCTTTGTGCGTACATTGTGATAGGATGCCTTCTGAATCCTTATGATGAAGGGTCATTTTCAACACATGGTCAATGTGAGAATTGGATATCATGCATGGAGGCATGGATGGAGTGTGTTTAGGAATAAAATATGGATAGCTTGATAGTTTGGAACCTTTGACTCTCCAAACTTGGGAAGATGAGCAATGATGGGTGGATATGAAAGTGTGTGTGGAATTAGGACCAACTGCTTGATACACTTTGTACATCACTTGAGAAGCCTTATTTTTCCTTTCTGGAAATCTTTGATGGATAATTTTCCATTTTTTTATTTTTTCCCATAGTTTCTTTGACTAATGGAGTTTGATAGGGATAATCTTTCGTTGTACTTTTTGGTATCCATGTGTATTTGATTTTTTCGGTATGCTTCTTAGCTTCTTTTGCTTTGATGACGTTACTTTGATTCAAATATTTCTTTTGATGTTGGTCCCAATTCATGGATGGGGTGATGGGTGGATGAAGATTCATGACGTGGTTGGTTGTAGTATTGGGATTGGTTTCATCATAAGGATTCTTCATGCTCCCTATGTTGACGTTTTCTTAAGATATTGTTGTCCCCAGTATGGTGGTAGTAGCACCTTTGTTCTTTGATTCTGCTTGTTTTGAGATGTCTTGTTTAGAATGCATTCTCTGATAAATGACCACTGTAGATGATGTTATTTCACTTTGTTGCTCTATTGATTTTGGAATATCATATTTTGTTTGACCTATTTCTTTAAGTGGATAATGTTGGATATCTTCATTCATGATGTCCTTAGTCTAAATTTGGGATATATCTGATCCTGATGTTGACAACTCTATTTGACTGTAGGAATCAATAACCTGCTCTTTTTGTGTAATAATATCAGGAGTAAAGAAATCTTGTTTTGAATGAAGACCATCTACGTGTCCATCCATAGAAAGCATCTCATGGGTAGATGGAGTATGTGCTATGTGGATATGGTCATCTTGTATAGATAGGAGAGTGTCTATTACATCATTATACTAGCTTGGAGATACAAATTCTTGATCTTGAATGATTTCAGAATTGCTTTTGACATGCTTTGGATCAAGTTCTTGACATGGGTCAATTTCAAAGGATGGGTTGCTTACAAAGGGTTCTTGGACATCATCGTTAGTCATGGTAAGTGGTTCAATATCCTCTTGATATTTGAGTGGACTTGGATCAAGTGTCGAGTTGAGGATTCCTTTAGTATCTATAACCATGAGGTCAAAGGGAGTCAACATGTCTTGGAAAGGACCATTGTTAGACCTTGGTGAAATATTTTGATCATGCTTTGGAATAAATTCTTGAGATATGTCCTCTAACTCATAAGGCAATGTAGAGACATTTTCAATATGATCATTGGTCGATGGATCATAGATTATGTCAATGGGATCAAATAATTCTAACACTCCTTGAAATAGATCACTAAAAATTGGCTCTTGATGTATGGTGAGTTGATCATCAGATGGGGTAGAAACACCTTCAATTTTCTCATTAATGGAGAGATCTTGAACATTGTTTTCAACAATTGTGGTGAAGATATTTTCAATGTTTTCAACCATAGGGTCAAGTGATGTTAACATTTCTTGAATTGGATCATTGTTGGGTATTGTTGGTGGATTTTTATCATGATTGAAAAGTGACTCTTGATATATGTTGATTTGATCTTTGGATGAGGTAAAAATTTCTTCAAGGTGATCATTGGTGGATAGATCTTGATCATTGTTTTCAACAATTGTGGTGGGGAGACTGTCAATGCTATCACTAGTGGTTGAATTTTCATCATTATCCCCAATAGTGATTATCTTTTGATCAATGAGGTCTTGGATGAGATTTTTGAGTCGAATACAACTTGATTTTGCATGTCCCTTTGTTTTTTGAAAATCACAATGGTGCTCCTTGTTATACCCTTGTGGTTTAACTAGGGGTTCTTGATACTTCCCATAGGCAGGGAGTTTGATGATATTTTCTTGTACTAATTGTTGCAAGACTAATTCGATTGGTCTCCCTAGTGGTGTGTATTTCCACTTATTACCCTGTTAGACTTGTACTTTAAATTTCCCTTGTGGTGATTGATTTTGGAGATGTGGTGATTTATCTTCAAGATGTGGTGATTGATCTTCAAGATGTGGTGATTGAGTTTGTTGTTGATTTTGTTGATCTTGATATCCAACTTCTTGACATTGGAGATATTTTTCTTGATGCAGTTGTGGACACAACTCAATGCTTTGATGACATGGTTCAACCAATCGTAGAGTGTATTGGTTTTGGAGTGAAGATGTTTCTTGGCTCAATAAGTCAATTAGTTTGGCAAGTGAAGCAAGTTGATCTAGCAAATTTTGATCCTGATTTTGATTTTGACTCCCTTGATATAGTTGATTCTTTTGTTCAATCAGATTTGGAATGTGTACTTGTGGTTTTTGTATGGGATCATGGAAAAAAAATATTTGGACAATGTTCTGATTTGGTATTATGGGTTGAAATTGAACATTGTTGTGGTTGGGAATCACATTTTCTTGATTTAGGTAACTCTGATTTTGCATGGTGTTACCTTGACTTGGATCAACACATGGAGTTGTTATCATATTGTTTGGACTTTGAACAACATTTGTATGATTTGCAAATATATCTATCCCAAAGTTTACCAAGTGTGGATTTTAAATTTTCATGTTTGGAAAACTTGTACTTGGCATGTATGGATTTGGTGGGATGATGTTCTTTTGTGGAAGACTCATGCATTAGGTGTTTGGTTGATAGATTTGTAAGTTCTGAATTTGATTTAAATCTATCATAGGGAAAGGTGTTCCAAAATTTAGATTGGGCATACTCATCTTTGTTGTACCATTGAGGTTTGTAGGAGGTAATGATCCCATGTATGGATTGTATAAATGTGAGTTTTGATAATCAATCGACATTGTAAGGCTTCAATAGTTTGGTTGACTTGGATTACTCATGATGTATGGATCAAGTTTATGTTCCATGTTCTTCTTGTGTTTTCACCTTGTTGCAAAAGTGACCCCTAAGGTGTTTAGGACCAATGATGAGATGAAGGATGAAAGGGGTGAATGATATGGGTGTTGGAATTTTTGGAACTTTGGATCAATGCTAGACTTAGGGTTTGGTTTTGATTGGTTTTATTTGGATAATTAACTTTTAAACCCTAAGATGTTAGATGTTATCTTAGGATGAACTCGTTCAAAGGTGTGCTGATTTAACTAGAGGTATGAGAAAGGATGCATTCCCATACTCCTAAATAAACAAGGTGATTTTTATTTTGATGATTTACCCCAGTCTAAAATGATGTTTCCAAAGCTCTAAAGTTGTTTGGTGGGATAGATTTTTGATATCTATGATTGGGATGGATGAAGTGTTTGATTTGATCCTAAATGAACCTAAGAAGGACTTTGTTTACAAGACCAAGATATTGAAGAACATGTTTTTCCCAAAGAGTAGTTCAAACCAAAAGACCAATGTTTGCATGAAAACCATATGACCAAAAGATGTCAAGCACATGTGTGGGGTTCAATTGTTTCTTAACTCTGCTTAATGAGTTTTTTACCACAAACAATTCTTGATTAGCTTTATTCAAACTAAATGTCTAATGTCTTAACTTATTATCATTCCACAAAGTGTATTATGTGGAAATCAAGGAATTTAAGGAAAAAGTTTCATATTGTTGACTTTAGTAAGAAAATTGAGATATAAATCCAAGTGTTTAGAAACCTCTAAGGATATAATCCCAATGGAAAGCATCAACACACAAATTTTTTCAAAGATATTTGCTTCCTAAAGGGTTTGAAGTTTTGATGACAATGTTGAATGTTTGTTTCCAAATGTTTATGAATAAGCAAAGTGTTTTGTAACCAAGAACAAGCACAACCCTATGGATATGAAAGACTATATTTTTTGAGTCCCCACTTGGAAAAGTCCATCTACGCTTATTTTTAGCGAAAGGTTAGATTCTTGACCCCACTGGCTCCCCTCCATGACACTCACTTATATAGGGCATCCAAACATCAACACCCATGAAACTCCCATGGCATACTTTCCATTTCTACTAAAAACCATAAAAGTGTGGGGTGACTTCAAAACGATCGTTCTTGCACCAACAAATAGATAGGGATTTTAGCCTTTCTACAACAAGGGTTTTAATTTGGAATTTTTGTTCATAGGGATTGATCCATCTAGGCAAGAGACCATTGCTACCCTTCTCATCAAAACCAACTGCGTGATACTAGCCTTTGTTTGAATACCCACTTTTATATCCCGACTGGAAATACACTTGGCTTTAGTGTGTTACCAGTTGAGTCATTCCCTTGGGTGAGTACTTTTTCCCCAAGGTAGACCCTCTAAGATAAACAAAAGCAAGCAAACATATATGTAACTTGATCAATATTTATTGAGAAACAAAGAGAGAATACACGCAATATGTTCCACTCACTCGCAAGATGTGTTCAATTTTAATCCCAAAATGAAATGTGGAGGTAATTACTTTACCCAATTTAAGATCACCAAAAGGCCTTTTGATTCTCAAGATCATTGTGAGGTGTGAGAGAAGTGCATACGTCCTTTCGATGGTATTACTTTGGGTAAGAAATTACAAGACAAAGAAGCACTTGTTCATTTAAGTCCACAAAGAAAAAGTGAATTCTTTTTATAGCACCAAATCAAATGTGGAATTTTCCTTGTTCAATTGTTAGCCTCAAACGAAATCTAGTGAGTTTTTCCTAAGATTCATCTTAATCCCTTTGTAGTAAAGATTTAAATGTTCTTTTTAGAGCCCCAAAAAGATGTGAGTTGAGTTAAAATAGAAAATTAAAGCATGAAATGGAAGCTCTAAGAATTTAAAAATGCTTTGTCAACTTCAAAATTTAAGGCTTCAATCCTCTTTAACTCCAAGATTCTTCAAGGATTGCTTCCAATGCTTCAATGTTGTGAGTTCTTCGTGCAAACGAAAATCCCTCCTCCTTTGTTTTCCTTTACACCTTCCTATTCCATCACAAATAAGATTTATTTTAATGTTAAATATAATAAAATAAAATTTGGAATTTGGTATTTAAATCTAATCAAATAACAAATTTGTATTTTTTTATCAAACCTAACACCAAAGCACTTGTATTGGTTTATTCAATGCATGCAAAAAAATTTAAGTGAATAGCATTAGAAGTCAATATTGAGATTTGAGTATCCAAAAAAGAAATAATGACATTTACTACTTCTGTTAGAGATCACCTGCAAACAATCAAATCATATTTATGAAAAACCTAAGACTTATACTTTGACAATAAGACACATGGACTCTCAAATCTTTGCAACAAGAATTGACAATTGTGAAAATCTATATATGTTAAGTAAATGTCAAGTAGAGATGCGAGTAAACGTCAAATCTTGTTTGCGACCCCAACTTTTTATTTTACCTATCTCAACACATTGATTGCCAATATTTTTTGATCCCTCCCCTTTGAGTGTGCTACTTTTGGCATTAAATGCATTGAATCTACTTAAAATCATAAGAATTCACCTCATAAACTCTCATAAAATTATGATAGAGGCATGTAGGTTGGTGCTGGAAAATTTATCATAGCAGAAAAATTCAACACATTTTAAATATGCAATAGCATTGGTTTTGTGTGGTTTTTCAATGGGAACAAAGAGATTCATGGCTCTCATCACACCCTTTTAATGTAGGCATAATAGATTTTGCTTAGACATTTAAATAAATTCATTTGGTTAAAGCTGACAATTACATAATATCAGGAAAAACTATTGCAAACAAAATGAATGGTTGTGAGCAATACACAAAAAAGTATAATCGATGAGTTATTTTTCAACATCATTCATAATCTCTAGATGATAGGATTCTAATTTCATGACTTAAATGCCTACAAAAATTCACAGATCCAAAAGATATATCAGATTAGTATCGATATTGAACAGCTTTAGACATTAAACAATTTCAAGTGTATAGACAAGGGTATAGGCTAGCTCACAACCAAATGTTTCAAAAGGGATGCCATTTCATGGAATGGAGTGATTGCAGAACCTATGCAAAACAGATTTATTGAAAAAGGCATCAGAAATTATCAAGCAGATGCATTTGGCAAGTGTAAAATCAGCAAGCAAACTAGAGGCGTGGAATTTTTGACAAAATGGCTAAAAGAAATGTTACCCCATGGAACACAATAGATGCATCCTTACCAGTGTAATGTCAAATCACAACCTTTACCAGCATCCTTACTTCCTACGCCCAACGTGGAATCACAAGCTTTACCAGCAAGTGGCAAGTCACATAAACTTTTTGACTATATGCAATGCGTGAAAGCATAGACAAGTCACATGAACTGTTTGACAGAATGGCTTAGAGAAAATGTGATCCTAGGGAGTGTCGTGTTTGGGTTTATACTAGACAAGTAGCACCCAGTCCTCTTAAATGGAAAAAAAAAATGAGGCAACGGCTCGACTATACAAATCTTAGACAGAATAATGGTGTGCTATCCCTATTTGTGCAGTTAAAAACACATTAATGAATCCTAGGTTAATATGCATTGAAGCATTCACCATATGGTAAAATATCTCATATGAGATGAGCAGATATGAACTGCAAGATAAGTCTTAGACCACTCCGATCTATAAATGAAAGACCATTCCAATTCCATATATCATTGATTGCAAGATTGATGCAACCTCCAAAAAAAAACACATTGTCAAAATTTTGGTTATATTTGTTACCTTTGAAACACTTCAACAACATTGTAATGAAGGCCTAGTGAGGAGACATATAGACAAGGCACGTTGAATGCGTGAAAAAATGGTGTACAACCAATGGCAATAATTCTTTTAAAACAAAATTTTCAATCTAATTCATTTGGCAGGTGTACAGCCATCGGTCTTAATTCTTTTAAGCAGAACTTTCAAGCTATCGCATTTGGCAGGTGTTTAGCCACTAGTCTTAATTCTTTTAAGCAGAATAGACTTCCTAAACTCCTATCAGAGGATGAAGACAAATAATGGCCTTCCTACTATAAGTTGCATGTCTTAAAGGCCAGTTGTTTTTGAATTTAAGATTCGCCCATGTCAGTCACGTTCATTAAGTCACTTTTTTTTTAAAGCAGATAGAAAGAAACAAATCTGACATGAAATACATTTGCTAGTGCAAAGACCTATTTTAAGAAAGCACGCCAGTTTAAGAAAACACACCTTCAATACATTATTTACTGAAATGACAAATTAGAAATGAATAAGAAAACAACTTGTTCTCAAACTTAGTGGCTAATTTTAGCATGGTTTTTTAAATTTTTTGTAGCATGTCCAGCTATGGCACAGAGCATAGGTCTAAATTTACACATATCATTCTTAAGCTAGGATAGATGCTCGCCTTTATCTCAATAGATCAGAGGTTGTTGCTTTGTGTCTCTTATATCAATCAATCATAATCAAATAAGATTCCACCATTTAGCATTAGACCAAAGTTCAAGACTCTCTTATATAAAGAGACAAACTTTAGGCAAAGGCATACAAAGTTTATGAAAAATCTAAGCAAAGTCCAAGATCTTGCAGAGTACACCCCGAGCTTCTAAAGATTTATGATTTGCAGATTTTGGTGAAAAAAAAAATTATATAAAACAAAGTTCTAATCTATGCAATCAACTTGTCATGAAATCACAAACTTTACATAATGTGACAAAAGGACCTCTACATGATTCTAGAAAGCTAAACTATTCTAACAGTCATAGAATGAAAGATTGGACATATACTAGTAAAATGAGGTTTAAATGGTTGGAAGAAATCAGAAAGAAGAAAAATCAGATCCTCTAGTCCTAAGTCAAATGCCCTCCTTCTAGCGCCATATGTGAGTACCATAAATTTGTACACAGCCTAAACCTCAATACTCATTATCAATGGGTTAGTTCAATTTATGCAAACCTAAAAATACTCCTATGAAATAATACATCATGCCTCCTAAACTAAATAACAAAACCAACTAATTGAAAGCTAAAAAATAATTACAATGTATACCTATTCCATAGTGGATTGGTGTCACTTTGATGTGGAAAGTTACCCTTTCCCTACCCTTGATAAGCTCAAATGATAAAGATGCAATGCTATGACAATGGAAAAAATTAGCTCTCAATGTGAAGAGAGTAACTTTGCATGAAGTTGTGGATAATGTGAAGGATAGCCTCTCCATTTATAGAAGAATTTGATGAGAGAAGAGGAAAAAGGGGTGAATGTGGGATACAAACCAACCAATAGGAAAGAGCCACTTGTCACCATGTGAATGGGGCAAGGATGTACATGTTTTGATGAATGTGCCAATAAATGACATTAGGTGGCCTTTTCAAATTTGAAATTTGGCTTGTTGGAGGGAGAAGGGGTCTTAAATTCCAAGTGGGAGACATGTAAGAGGAGAGTTAATGCTATGTTGGAAGGGACAAGTCATTTGAGAGGGAGATTTCAAATGCGGGAATATTCCACTTTTATGCCATGTTGATGGAAATTAGAAGATTTAATAAATCAATTAAATGATTTATTTGTGCAAGTGGGAAAAGCTAGAGGATGTGACATAGATTAAGATTAACATTAATCATGACTTAGTTAACTTAAGTGAAGATTAGGTGATTTGACTTTTTGACTTAGATTTATGGATTAAAATAAATCAAAAGGAGATGGAAAATGATTTAGACTTAGTTAAATAAATATTTTTATTTATTTAACTAAAGGGGATGATGTTAGTGTTAAAGATGAATTTATTTAATTTAAATGGAGGACTTTAGAGATTAATTAAATAAGATTGGTTTATTTAATTAAAGATAAAATTTAGGATTAAATAAATAAAATGATTTATTTAATCAAAAGAGGATAATGATTTAAATATGTTTGATTGATTAACAGAGGAATTAAGATGAATTACTTAAATGGTAAATAGAGGGGTGATTAAAGAAGAATCGAAGTTAGTTGATCAGGATATTTTTCATGTCTACAACCTAATTTGTGGTTCAATTCTTAAAATTTTATTATTGTGAAACTATTTTTACCACATGAAGATCTTGATTATGTTTGAATCTAAAACATCTAAAACCAAGCAAAAAATTTCCACAAAGCTCAAATTTTGTGAAAATCAAGATGCTAAAGTCATAGTCCCCGAGGTTGACTTTGAAATAATGAGTAGATATATGAACCCAAATACTAGGAATCCACTAAGATATTGTTTCAATAAAAATAAAATATACTTAGGGTCATGCAGTAGTATAGTGTTCTTCAAGTGTACTCCATTATATTCAAAGGGTTTAAAATTTTGTGACAATGTCGATTTTCTTTTTAGTTTAAATGCCAAGCAATGTATTTACCAACTCAATGGGTATGAGGGATATTTTACAAGCCTTCTTCCATAATAATTACTAGTTTAGCTCAATAAAATCAATCAATAACATCCTAGAGGAATAAAGGTATGTTTCTTCATAGTTGGCTTACCTCACCCCTAAAGAGTAATGTAATCTGAATTCATGGAGGGGTCAAATAATACATACCAAGGTCATGTACCACCTTGATACTCCTATATTTGTAAAAGAGAATGAAATCTTAAGCCCTATGCCTCAACCATAAACCAAACATGGTAAGTAACTTATGGGAACAATGTTATTCTCATGCACTACTTTGAAGAGTCATTTTGGAAAACTTGGTTGGTCTCTAGATACAAAGGTTTTTAGTGACACCGTGAACACCACTAGGTATACTTCATATGGGAGACACTAAATTCTCTAGCTTTCCCTAAGCGACCCATTCGTTGACATGAGAGTGGTCCCACAAGGTAGCCATCAATGGATTTATGCTACTTGCTTTTGTTTTTGCATAATTTATATAGCCCATCAGTAAATGTGCTTGAAGGTCACCTTGAGTTCTCCATTGTGGTATGTATCTCAAGGGAGAACCTCTCTAAAAAAATAAAAAATAATACTATTTCTCTGCACCCAAGATTGCACGAAGTGCAAGGGGAGAGGATATATAGCAAGACTTTGGGTGACAAAATATTTGTAAAATAAGAGTGTTTATCTTCACCCAAGATCACAAAAAATGCAAGGGGAGAGGATACACACTAAGATTTTAACAATCATGGCAAGAAAAGAAGACAGTGGTTCATTTTAGTGCACAAAAATTAAATCTCATGTTCATTTTAAGCACCAAAACTAAGTGTGAATTTGTATTGTTTAGTTTTAGACCCAAGGAAAAATGATGTTTAGTTTAATTTTAATCCAACTTGAAAATGCAAGATATATTGTTCATTTTTAATCAAAATTGAAGTGTGAATTTATTTTAAGCCCCAAAATAAAGTGTGATTTAACTAAAGCATGAAAATAAAAGGCTCTTAGGTCATCCTTCTCATAAGTATTTAGAAATAATTTAAAATTTTTGACAAAGTGAATTTATTGATGAGTGTTAATGAACACTTTTTGCAACAATCCATGCTTCAAATGTTAGATGAAATCAAGAAAACAATATTTTATGGTTACACAAATGATTAAGCATCAAAACCCTACAACCTAGACCAAATTGCAATGTGATTTGAATTTAGGTGCACAAAGGGAAAATTTAATTCTACCAAAATTGAAAAACACCTACACCATTGTGAAGAGCATAAAATTCTACACCATTTCAAAAAAAGTCTCTAAAAAATACCACTGTATGACCAAGATATGGTCATTTAAAGATGGAGTGCAATAGTAAAAATACAAGTGCACTACTATTTTCAAGTGTGCCCCTCTATCAAAAATTTGTGCCACCCTATCAAAAACAAGTGTGTCACTCTGTCAAAAACAAGTGTGCAGCTCTGCAAGTGTGCACCAATGTAATAAGTGTCACTCTAGAAAAAAAGATGGTGTTGCAATGTAAACAACTGCATGCCAATGCACACTAATGCATCACAATGCAACTATGACGCTTTGCCTCAAATAAATGAATCACCCTGCCCTAGAAACCTGAAACACATAGAAATCTCAAGGAAAATTCATCAAATTTGACATTCAAACCTCATCCCATTGGGGGATTAGTGTTGAATTGATGTAGAATATTAGCCCTTTCGCAATCCAATTGATTGAAAAAAGCTTTTGGTGATGCTCCAATTCAAAAAATACCTAAAATGGATGCTAAATTGCTAAATGCTCTCAAGGAATGTAGATGAATTGCTCAAGAAATGAAGGTTGTTTATAGGAATTTTGATTAACTCAATGGTCAAGATCAATTTAGTTAATCAATGGATGCAAATTGATAAGAGGAATTGGCATGGATGAGGATTCAATCCATGGAGGAGATTGAATGTTGACATGGATTGATGTAATTAATCAAGGGTGTAAATTGATTTGAAGAAACACAAAGCCTAAAATTAAATTAAATGACTCATTATTTCTCCCACTTTTTGAATTAAATTTTTATTTAATCAAAAAGTTAATTTTCCTTTTCCTCTTGCATTTAAATAATATTTCCATTATTTAAATATGCAATTTCCCTCTCAAACTAAAGTGGATTTTTGTAAAAATCAGTCAATTTCCTCATTGTTCTGCCAGTCTCATTTCTATCTTATCTCATCTTGTCTAATTCCATCCACTGATCAAAATAAAAATCATCTAATCTCAACTGTCTATTTCACATCCAACTCTCTATAAAAGGATGTTGTCACTACCACTTTGATCCATCTAAAGAATATAGGTTTCCATGCTATTGAGAAAACTTGGATTTTTTTCTTTAATCATAGGCTAATATTTGCATACTCGATCTGAGGGCCATAATATTTACAACATAATGGAGAGGGGCTACGAAGGTCAGCCAATGGATGCATGAATCAGGTGATATTATTTCATTTTATTTATATTTGTGTGTCATTTTCTCTTTGTAGTTGATTAGGATTTTTGTGATTAATTATTTTAATGTCTTAATCTAAAATCCAAAATGTCTGATCACAATAGGCCTTCCTTCTTGACTCAACACTTCTCCTATTGAATTTCCAATTGCATCACAATCAACTTGAAATACTTTGTCAAAATCAGGAAATGCTAACACTCGTTATTTTGTCACCTTTTGATTCAACAATTCAAAACTTATTTGTGCTTTGTATGTCCACTTAAATTCTTTCCTATCTCCTCTCATTGTTTCAGCCATAGGTGTACAAATGCTACTAAAGCTTCTAATAAGGTAGAAACTAGCCAATCCATGAAATGATCTTACCTCTATAATTTTTACGGGTGTAGGCCAATTAGAAATTGCTCTAATATTCTCAGTGTCCATCTTCAATCCTTTAGTAGAAATGAAAAAACCCAAATATGCCAACTCTTTCTTCATAAAGCTACAGCTCTTGATGTTAATCAACTACTTCTCTTCTCTCAACCTCTACAATACTTTTTTGATGTACCAAAAATTTTCTTCTATAGTCTTACTAAAAATTAGAATATCATCCAAAAAAATGATGAAAAAATTACCTAATAATTTCTTCAGTACCTCATTCATCAATCTCATGAAAGTGTTAGGTGCAGTGGTGAATCCAAAAGGCATCACTAACCACTCATACAATCCTTCATTAGTCTTAAATATAGTCTTCCATTTGTCTCCTTCTTTGATTTTGATTTGATGATATCCACTCTTTAGATCAATCTTTGTGAAATACATTTCTCCACTCAAACAATCATCTATACTTGATTGTGATCCTATTGATGGCTTTGGAATTTGTACACATTCTCCCTTATCCATCTTTCTTTTGTGCAAGTACAACAAGTACCGTACATGGGATTAAGCTTTCTCTGATCAATCCTTTCTTCAACAACTCTTGTATATGTCAGTTCAATTATGCATTCTCTACTACTGTCATTCTATGTGTTTCCTTATTTAGCAAACTTGCTCCTAGTATTAGATCTATATGATGATTGATACTCTTGACTGGTGGTAATCCATTTCGTGTATTCTCTACTATATACTCTGTCAATAGTTCTACTACTTCACTCCCTGCAGTAGAATTATCTACATCTAGTTTTCCCCTCTTCTTCGGAATCAATGCAAAGCACATGTTCTCATGCCTCAATCCATCCAAAAACTTTCTTCCATCTACCAAGCATAGTCTTCCAGTGCTACAAACTTCAATTTTTTCCTCCTCTAAAGGTGTCAACTTAATTCTCTTGCCATTTTAAGTTACAGTATAGGTGTTCCTTCTTCCATCATGAATTGATTTTCTATCATATTGACATGGTCTTCCTAACAATAAATGGCATGCATCCATGGGCATAATATCACACAACACTTCATCCTTATATGATCCTACATGAAATTTCACCAAAAAATTCTCATTTACCAATACCTTATGCTCATCTTGAATCCATGTTATCCTATAGGGGTTTGGATGTTTCAATCTCTCCAAATTCAACTTGGTTGTCATCTCTTCTAAAACTAGATTATCAATGACAACTTTACATACCTTTCCTCTAGACTTGCATCTTGTTCTGAATAGACTCTTTATTTGTGGTGGTTCCTTAGTCACTTATTCATGCATCAAAGCTCTCCTCATTACCAATGATTTTAATTTCTCAAGTTTCCCAACTAAATTAGGGGATTCAACAAGTTCTACATCCACATAAGTTGCTCTTCTGGTATGCTCATTTTTCTTATCGGTACTTCCTTGATGGAAATCAAATGCTCTATGTCCTTCACTTCCACACTTGAAATAGGTTCCTCTAAATGGTCTCTTCTTAGATATTCCTTCTTCTCTCTTATATCCATCATTGGGGTAAGAATTATGGCCTCCTTTCTCATTGTTGTAGTGTAAGAGAGGGGGACCACCATGTGCAAGGCCCCAGGTCATGAAGGACCAAGATGTGAAAGGCTGCCCTAACTTACCTCATCTTAGCAAGATGTTGGGGAATGTGGGATGAGAATGATGAGGACTATAAAGTCCTTCAATCACCCTACAGACCCAAAATGCAAGATGAGGCTAGGCAAGCTATTTTTTAGGTTCAACACTACTCCTTAGGAAGCTCTCTACCCAAGGACAGAAGTTCAGTCCTGGGATGATAGCACAGTGTACTGGCATCTCTCAAGTGCACTAGAATCCGTATGACCAGACAACTAAAGAGACAAGGTTGAACCTAAGAAAATAAGCTAATAGCCTAGCTAACTACTACTAAAGGGCCAAAAATAATGTGATTAAGTAAACAAAATACTCTCTAATGTGGTAAATCAAAAATGCAAGAGTTAAGGTGGCAAGAAGGATCTCACAAAGAAACTCATTTGCTAGCTAGCTCCTCGAAAGCACGTTCACCTACACACAAAGAGGAGAAAAGTGTCAGGTGGTTGTATAAGGGTCTACCTCAGTCAGACCCCCGTTTAAGTTTTTGCACCTCCATGGATATCCAAGAAAGTGAGATGAAGAAAATAACGTAATTGAAGAACACTAAAGCACTACAGAACAGTAAATGTGCTTACTCTACCAAGTAATAGAGGAGAAGAATGGGAAGCTTACCACCTCCACCAAAAGAACTCAAGGCTAATGGGGGAGAGATTGAGAGTACTCAAGCCTTTGATACAATGGTGTGGTCCCAAACTTGCTCTACTGAAGTGATGGAGTGAAGATATTGTTGCAATGGAGTGCAAGAGTGCTACAAAAATGCTTGAAGTGAGTGCAAGAAAGTGTGAGTGAAGTGAGTTGGAATCTTAGATGATGTTGTAGAAGCTGAAATGCTTGTTGAAGGAGAGAATTTGAAGAGGAGATGAAGAAAATGGCCATATTCAAGTCGTTCATCCGAAGTGGGTGTTACAACTTGACCACCAATGAGAAGTGTAATGCTTTTGCAGGTTCAGTTGTAGGAATCTGCCAGGGACATAAGCACATCGTGTGGATATCTACATGTTGCATAGGCATCCTTGACATAAATTCCCCCATCGACACTCAAAATAGGCACCAATTGGAATGAAAGAAATGGGCTTAGGTGTAATTAAACCTCTAAACTTGGTTTTCTAAGGTGGGAAAAGGAAAAAATGGGAATTTACACAAGGGGTGCAAATTCACTCTTATACAGGTAGAAATTTCTATCTTCTCTTCCTTTGTGGTATGAATTAGTCTTTTTCCTTACTACAGTAGGGTTTTTGTTCTTCGTTTCATTCTACATAAGGTCTTCTCTCTCTGGATTGTAATTCACTTCTCTGGAATCTTCCTCTTGCACTCCTCTACCTTTGTTTAAATTTATTTTTCATCTTCTCCTCCACTTTCAACATAAATTGGTATGCTTCAACTGATGTCATCTTCACCAGGCTCAACTCTTCTTGAATTTTCATTCTTATTTCATTGATGTTTATCACCACCTTTTCTTTTCTTGCTTCACTATGTCTAGTCCTAATGACCATTTTGTTGAAGTTATCAACAGACACTAAGAGGGGGGGTGAATCAATGTATGAACCTTTTTCTAAACTTCGACAAAGACTTTTAAATATGATTTCCTTTTTAATGACAACAGAGAAAAGTAATCACCTTGAGAGAATTCATGAATAGGGGTAAATAAAGATATGACAATATTAACTTAGTCCATTAGATAACTTATGCAAATATGATTTGAGTGAGATATCTTGCATTTTCCAAAACAATTGTGACTGACATTGATTAACAATCAAAGCATGATGACAGTGCAGGTGCAACTCATAAGACTGTATAAATGAAGGTCAACATTATTGATTCACTTCTTAAACAACTGATTTCAATGTAGCTTTATAAGACACTGCAACAATAGTACAATAGAATGACACAAGAAAGGTATTGAGACAACAAACACCTTTAGAAAATTATAGCAATTATTGAGCTATGAATCAAATGAGTAATTTTATGCTTTTGAATTAGACTCTTCAACAATTACTTGTGCAATACATTTAAAATAAATATTTACAGATATGAAGGAACTAACATTCAACAATGTTCAGACTGATAAAAACTATCACTCACAAAATTATCACAATCAAGAAGCATTATGACATCAAAACAAAGAGACCATAATACAAAGGATTTTCTAAGTGGAAAACCCTCCTGGGGTAGAAAAACCACTCCTAAACTGCCTTACTGGCTTAATCTTCAAAAACTGCTGTTAATAATGCCTTATAGGATAATTTCTGAGCACCAACTCAAGGAGCACCAACCCCTCATTTAGAGACACCAATCTCAAGGAGCACCAATCCCTTACTCAGATTTCAGAATTATAATAGCACAAAGGATCTCTTTGTTTCTCAGATAAGCTCGCTCATACCTCTCTATCTAATACCCTAAAGATTCAACACAATGAATCCTTAAAATATTAAATAAACAAGGTTTTTTATAATATTACTCTGCATCATGTTTTCAAACTTTTATAACAGAGATTTTTCACAATTTCATTTTTTATACAACAATAAGTTATGATATCACAGACTCCCCTCATATCAACTTCATAGTGATCAATCACTATTTTTTAAATACAATTTCACATATATGTCTACCAATAAAAAAAGAGGTCTTCATAGAATTTTTTTTCAAAAGAATCTGAAACCTCCATCCTCTTTTTAGAAAATGAGCCAGTAGAAGGATGATAATCAGAAAATAGAGAATAATCATGTGTAACGCCTGTACTGAAGGTCGTTTCAAACTCAGACTGCAAGATTTTTCATAACCCAAATCTGAATGTAGTGAAGTATGCACAGGTAATTTAATTTCCCTTTTTCGAAAAAACCCATATGAATCTGTATTTAGAAAACTTTATGCAGAAAGCCATTTTTGAAATCAAAGACAATGATAATAAAACCTTCACTACAAAGTCAAAATCCATATCTCCACCAAATACCAATCAATAAATCAATTTTTCAAAATGCCCATAATGCAGCCAAGAATAACTGAAATCAAAACATGCATTTCTAACAGAGATAAATGAGAGCCAATTTTTTCTTTTTCCTGATTCGAGCAAAAACAATAACTGCCATAAATATCAAATGATGGATGTGATACTTCTTCAAGCAGCATGGAAATCAAATCAATATGAGATAGAATTGAAGCCAACAACCATAGCTGACAGATTTGTAACTCCCACAACTTTCTTTCACCAATGTCAAGCTTTCAGCCAGTGAAGCACACCAAACATAGCTTCCATACTGATTTTGCTTCCTGTCAAAGTCGTTACAACTAGCAATTTAATGAAAAACAATAGTTACATTCCTTCATGGCGGTGGCATGGCTAGGGTTCCAAACTCAGCCAAAATGATAACCATTAAACATGCTTTGCCCTAACTTCTCAAAAGCCAAGTCATTCAATGACTTTCCAAAATCATAATGAGATTTGAAGTCCACAATAAATCAAAACATAATAATGAACAACTCAAAAGATGTTTGAGTTCACTTTCACCTCAATTTCAAAGAATTTCGACCATATTCTTACCAACTCAAATGCCAAGTCGTACTCCATAAATTGTAGACAGGCTGTCGATACACAATGATCATGGAATAAACTTTATTCTAAGTCAAAGATCCTCCAAAAATTATGACTTAGAAGAATGATGGCTACCAAGTAACTTTTTACTTAAGTCAAACACAAATAAATATAGAGCCAATGTGATAACCAATGTCGACTATCAATAATAACAATGATCAATAATTACCAAATAGCCGATGCCATGTCACTTTCATAGTGACTTTTAAATATTTCCACAAACCTTTTTTCGGCCAAGTATTTTATCCAAAGGACTTTATTCCAAGTAAGAATCACTATCACCCCTTAAAAGACTTAGGGAAACCTGATAGGGTTTCATTTTATGCTTTGTGAAATTAAGGTGCCTGATTCAAATATGACTTTATTCAAAGCCATTTATCAAAGCAAGTTAGCCAAAAATAATGTCCAAAACAACATTATAAAATTTCCATAAATATTACCTTCGATCCATAGAGGTGACTTTTACAAAGTCACATGGAATTAAAAATATGATAACCAAGATCACTTTTAGGAGCTAATTATGATATCAACTCAATCTGAACCATATGAACCGGATGAAGACTCCATATATGTCACTCACTGTGTCCTAACCAGTGACACCAAGATAATGTGAGAGAGCCATGAAATGACAAAACCAACTGAAGAGTGAATAGAAACCTCATATACCAATGATGCCAAATGAAATATCAAATTTGAGTGCCAAAGAGAGCATTAATATAATTCCAACCCAATATTCCATGTATCAAATAATGTATCATAACTGTTGACATCAAAGAATTATGAGACAAACATGAAGATCAATAGAATGAAAATATCCAAGAATACATAGTCAAATGAATCTTGTCAATGATTCCATGATCAACCTGATAATGAGCAATTGAAATAATATACCTGTCGTGCAATAAAGAAGGGACAACCTGTCAAAAAGAAACCAACTGTTCTGTGATCAACCTAAGTCCTGTCAAGATAACAATATCATTTATCACAGAAGCTAATGCATGCCCTGTTACAATGAACACCATCTAAATAACCTGTACCAAGCCTTATCAACACTGTCAGTCCAATCTATTCATAACCATCTGCAAATGAATAGCATTCAAAAATCCGAACCAAAAGCCACATGAGTAATCAACATGAAAAAACTTGAATCATCATGAACATGAATACCAAAAACAAAGCCTCTAAAAGATTATCTAAGATACCAAACTGATTTTTCCATCAAGGACAGCCCAAGACAACTGAGAAATCAACACATTTTGTATAATTCTTCAATGTATTCTTTCATAGATCTCTCCTTTCACCTCAATTTATGCAATCTTTTTAACAATTCAAGCTCATAATCGGTAGGTATGAATTGATTCTTCAACTTTCTCACCTTTTTGTTCCACTTTGTGATTCTCTCCTTTCCTCTTTTATTTCTATCCAATTGAACTTCTTTCCACCATAATGTAGCATGACATTTTAACTTAGTTTTGGAAAATCTGACTCTTTTTAAATCTTCAATTTCTTCGTATTCAAAGTATTCCTCCATTTCATTGATCAAGTCAATCAATTCTTCAAGGTTTAAATTTCCCACATAATTTTGCATTTTAACTCTAGGTCACTACCAATTTTGGAAATATTTTTCAACATCTTCACTTGATTTGATTCTTCTTCCTCTTCTTCTATGGCTTCTTCATTGTGATTTGTAGTGTGATCTAGGTCATCATCACTTTCATCCTCATGTCTAAGGATTAGGTGTCACCTTCTATCTTCTTATACTACATCCAATCAAACTTTCATTTCTCACATCATTTCCAACATCTCATCCATTCTCCCAGTGACATTCACCATAGTAGGCACTCTCCTTGGTAGCATCTCTCTCCTTGGATCTGATGTAACTTCCTCAATTCAATGATCTAGCTACAAGGGTTTCAAGTACCTCACAGTTAGTGATCGTTTAAATACACATGAAATCTTCCTCAATTCAATGATATGTTCACCACAAGGAATGACTTCAAGACTCATAAACTCACTTTGATACCACTTGGTGCAGTCACAGATGCAGGGTCCAAAAATAATTTTCCAACTATGCAGCTTAGATTCAACACAACAAAAAAACACAAGAAAATATTTTGCAAACATATATCTTTATTGAATTGGGAATCTTACATGCATCATATGCCTCATGGGTGAATAACCAAGGATCACAAGCCTACCACAATGGAATTCACATTACAATTGGCCAAAGGCCTTAATATAATCACATAATGGGCTAAAGCAAAATTCCAAACTCTAGTCATGAAATCCTAAACCAAGCCTACCGATGAATCCCTTCCTATGAATTAAAAATGATCTTAAAAATGATTCTCTAGCTCCAATAATGGTCCATGTCAGCCTCAAGGGTTTACAAACTCTAATAAATGATCAAGCATGTAGTTCATCCTTAAAACATGAAATATAATCCTTTGTGAAATGAAACATATTGTGGCTCTCCAAGAAATATCCCTTTGGATCCAAAATTCTTGTATGATACTCCATTAAGCTCCACATGCTCTAGAATAGGTCTGCACCATGAATTATGGACTAGGTCGGCCCAAATTCTCTAATTGTGAATTACAGTGAAATTATGAGAGTGATAACTTTCAATAGACAAATGAAAATGATCTAAAATCTAGATATGATGTAGATGACCTCATTTAGATTCCATATACTACTATGTGAGCTAAGAAATGAAAATGTGGTGAAATGTGGAATGAAAATATAAAACTACTATAGATTGAAATGCAAGAAATGAAATTCTTTTGGTTGATACAAGATTGCTTTACAACCAGGGATGCTCCTACATCATCAGATGTTTGTTACTTTAACTTATTTTGAAATGAGAGACTCCATTCAAGATGCTACAAATAAAGAAACTATTTTTAAAGTCTAAAAAGTCGAAAAGGATAATGAATCAAATCCAGATGATCTTAATGAGGTGGAAGCAAACTTTGTGAGGATATTGAGAAAGGTTATTAGAAAATATAGAGGTAAGTTACCTTTCAAATGTTTCAATTGTGGAAAGATAGGTCATTATGCATCTAAATGTCCAATCAAAGTAATTAATGAAAACAAAAGGATCATAAGGGTAAATTTTTCAAGAAGAGTTATTATGTTGAAAAGACAATGGTGTATTTGATGATGAAGAATCAGATTATCTGAATGAAGGAAGTGATGAATTTGTTTTCATGGTTTTAAATATTGGAACTAAGTCTACTACTCTTGAAAGATGTGTAAAGGAAATTTCTTCAAAAATAGTTCATAACATTGAAGGAACTATGTTGACTTCTTTTCATGGTAGAGAGGAGAAGAATTATTGGATCATTGACAGTGCATGCTCAAATTATATGATAGGTGATAAGAGTCAATTTTTCAAGCTTGAAAATTATGTTGGTGGTCTTGTTAAGTTTGGTGATGATACGTCTACTAAGATCTATGGAAAAGTTTCAAATAGTTTTGATGGCAAGCATAAAATAGATGTTCTTTATGCCAAGGTTCTTTGGCATAATCTTCTAAGTGTCAGATAAATGTGTAGCAAAGGATACAATCTTGAATTTTAGAATGGTGGTTTTGAAATCATAAAAGGAATATCTAGTACTCAGATTGTTGTTGGAACAAGGATAGGGGGTAATATCTATCAACTCAAAGGTAGTGGTACAAAGTGTTTAATGTCTCAAACTAATGAAATTTGGCAATAGAATAGAAGAGTGAGTCACATTAATTTTGATAGCCTAGTGAGGATAAATTCCATTGATGCTATAAGATATTTTCCAAGGATTACAAATCCTATCAATGCAATCTGCAAAGAATGTCAAGTTGAAAATCAAAAAAAGACAAGATTCAAGAAAAAGGAATATTCTACCACATGTCCCTTGGATTTAGTGCATTTAGAACTATGTGTACCTACTAGAATTAGAAGCTTATGTGGTGATAGGTATTTCATGTTATTAATTGATGATTATTCTAGAATAGATTGGGTTACATTTCTCAAAGAAAAATTAGAAGCTCTAGATAATTTTAAAGAATTTTAGGCTATGGTTGAGAATGAAATGAATCCAAAAATCAAATGTTTGAGATCTAATAGAGGTGGTGAGTTTACTTCAAATGAGTTTAATATTTTTGTGAAGATCATGGAATATGAAGGCATTTATCAACCCCTAGAACTCCTTAACAGAATGGTGTTATGGAAAGGAAAAATAGAAAATTTCAAGAAGCAACTAGGACAATGATAAAGGAAGCTAATCTTTTGGATGTCTATTAGAGAGAAGTAATCCATATTGTAGTCTACATTCTTAATAAAGGTCAAGCAAAAGTAAATAGTTCAAAGAATCCCTATGAGATATGGTATGGTAAACCTCCTACTGTGAAATATTTCATTTTTTTTGGAAGAAAATGTTATATTAGAAGAGATGAAGAAAACTTAGGAAAGTTTGATGCAAGATCTAATGAAGGAATTTTCCTTGGATACTCTATAAGAAGCAGGGCCTATTGGTGCTACAATAAAATGTTGAAGAAGATTATAGGCATTGCAAGTGTTAAAGTGGACAAAGAACAACATCAAAGTTCAATACTAATAGAAGGATATGAATTTGATGAGTCCCCTTGCAATGAAGAAGAAAATGTTGAAGACAAAGGAAAAGATTTGATAGTTGAAGAGGAAGAAGCTTTAGAAAAGAATCTTAAGACTCCTAATTATGTGTAGAATAATCATTCAAAAGATTAGATCATTAGAGATAAGAGAAAGGGTGTGCTAACAAGAAGAAAAGTTGTTATGACAAAAGAACAATTAAATTTTTGTTTACTTTTTGAGGTGGAACCAAAAATAGTGACTGAGGCATGCAAAGATGAGAATTAGGTCAAAGTAATGAATGAAAATATAGAACAAATAAAGAAGAATCTAACTTCATAATTGGTCCCAAGCCCAAATAAGAATGTGATTGGTACTAAGTGGGTATTTCGTAAAAAGTTGAATGAAGATGGAAAAGTTGTCAGGAACAAGGCTAGACTTGTGTGTAAGGGTTACTCATAGGTTGAAGGTATAGATTTTGAGGAAAATTTTGCTCTGATTGCTAGAATGGAATATATCAGGATGTTTTTAGCTTTTTCAGCACATAAATATTTCAAATTTTATTAGATGGATGTGAAGTCCTCATTCTTGAATGGTGAACTATAAGAAGAGGTATACATTGAACAACCAGAAAGTTTTCAATTGTCAGAAGATATAAATATGGTCTATAGATTGAAGAAAGAATTGTATGGATTGAATCAAGATCCCAAAGCTTAGTATGCAACGTTAGATAAGTACTTGTTGCAAAAATGATTCAAAAAAGGTACTACAGATAGCAATTTGTATTTCAATGTTGAAGGAGAACAAATCTTAATTGTGGTAGTATATGTCGATGACATAATCTTTGGAGGAAATGAAGATATGTGCAAAAGGTTTACAGAGAAAATGCAAAAATAATTTGAAATTTCAATGTGTGGGGAGATGAATTTCTTCCTTGGTTTATAGATCAGTCAATCCAATAAAGGTATATTCATATCACAATTTAAGTATGTTAAGGAAATGTTAAAGAAGTTTGGAATGGATGACTCTAAATTGATATGTACTCCTATGGTTACTGGTTGTAAGTTGAGCAAGAATGATAAATCTCCTAAGACATACATAGCAAGTATAGATCAATGATTGGTGGATTGTTATACCTTGTTACTACTAGAATAGATATCATGCATTCAATTTGTCTTATGGATAGATTTCAAGAAGATCCCAAAGAATTTCATGTTGCAGTAGTGAAGAGGGTATTTGAAGGGCACTTCATACTATGGTTTTTGGTATCTTAATGATATTGAATTCTCCTTGAATGCATATACAAATGCGAATTGGTATAGGTGTGTAGATGATAGGAAAATTACAAGTGGCGGTGCTTTCTTTCTTGGAAGAAGGTTGGTTTCATGGCTAAGTAAGAAGTAGGATTTAGTGTCATTATCTAATGTAGAAGAAGAATATATTGCAACAACATCATGTTGTACATAGGTGTGGATGAAGCAAACATTAAAGGATATCAAATTTTCATATGATGAATCTATTTCAAAGAATATGGTAATGCATTCAAGAATAAAGCATATCTCAATCTTGTATCACTTATTGAGAGAGAAAGTTGCAAAGAATGAGGTGAATTTGGAGTATGTGCCTACTAAGGATCAAGTTGTTGATATTTTCACAAAGGTTCTTCCAAAAGATAATTTTGAGTATCTCTGGGAGAAGTTAGGGGTTATTTCCTCTCCTTTCAGCTAGATGAAGTGTGCACATATGTCTAGGAAGCATTTCAACATACATTATTGGTCATGGATTGATGTTGAAGGCTACCTTTTAGGTGGAATAGGTAGTATTGGTTTCCAGTTGGTATAGTTAGATGGAGCATATTGTGTTCCCCTAAGGGGGAGTATGTAGAAAATTAAGTATAGAAAAGAGAAAGTGTAGTTTTTTGGTGTTGCAAGTGATGTGCAAGTATTTCCCTTTGAATTTTGTTAAAGGGGTAGAGAAAAATAGTTCAATATAGAAAAGAAAGTGCAAAGGAGAGAAAATGATGATATGGCCCTTTTCCATTGATTTCAAAGTGAGAGAGAGTTAAAGTGATTGAAAAACCATAAGAGAAGAAAGAAAAACATGGAGGGATTTGGTTAAAAAATCATAGTACAAAAGTGAATATGGTCTCAAGACCATAGGGGGGGAGTATGAAAAAGTATTATATGATGAGCAGAGGAGGAGAGTGATCTAGAATGTAGGTGTTACTAGTGTTGTAGGAGAAGAAGTCCTAGTTAGAGGGGTATTTATTATTGTAGTATTGTTGTTGGTTTCTTTTGTTGTTGATGGTTTTTCACAAAGCAAGTGTTACCATCAATGACAAAGGGGGAGATTGTTGGAAGCTTGAGTTTTCTATGAGTTTCTTTGGTGTTTCCATTGATGTCAACCCCTTGTATAAAGAGAATGTTGGAATGGTTGGTATTGATGTCAACACATGTTGGTGTTGTCATTGATAGTTGTAGAGGTTGTTAGCTTCACTTGTGTTTGAGGAGATTGTTGTAGTTGGAATGGGTTGCATGTTGTAGATGTTGTATATGTGTTGCATAGATGTTAGTAATGTTGTTGATGAAGTTGATTCACTTGGTTTCCAAGTGCCTTTGAGAAAATTTTAAATATAAGAGATTTCAGTGTGATGGAGTGGTGTTTAGTGTTTTTCTCTACATTTCTTCACAATTGAAGATATTATCATGTGGTTTGGATGTGATGATAAAAGGTGTTCAAAGGTGTCATATCCAAAGTTTTAGGTTTTGGATCATATTGTAGTGGAAGATGTGTTTGATAATATATCTATCTAGTGAAACAAGGTGTTTGGGAGAAATCAAATTGCTTTGTATTTCTCTATAGTGAAGGTTCTGGCATTGTGGATCTAGGAACATGATTAAATCATTTGTATCTATCCTCCCTTGAAGTTTTAGGAGCTGAGTTTTTCCACAAAGTTGTTTGGTGTGTTGGAGGTATGTGCCAATATGTCTGGTTACACAAAATGAAGGTGTTCTTGAGTTTCAGGTAGATGCAATAGTTATGCAGAATATTCTAATGATGTTGGAATATTTTGAGATGTTGTATGGGTATTTTGGAATTTTTTGTGTGATCTACGAGATGTTTCTAGACTTGGAGAGGTGTTTTTGTAGTCACTTGTTAGTGTTAGTGTAGGTTTGGATGATCTAGTGTGCTAGCACTAATTATGGAGGATAATTTTTATTTGAGGAAGTATTGTAAAGTGTGTTGATGTAGATTTGGGTCCCAATTAAGTATTGGCATGGTTTGGATTCACTTATTTATATTGTGGAACTGTTTGGCATTGACCTATCTAGTGTTGCATAGTTGAGGTGCATACATTTCCTTAAGGCTAACCTAATTAAGATTGTTTTAGGTTGTGGAGCATATAAATGCAAGGAGAATTATTTTGTGGATTAAGAGAAGAGTGTGTGATGTAAAATATGTGAATGTGATCAAGTGTAGTGATCTGAGTGTGAGAATTAATGCCTATTGTTAAACAAGTGTAAGACAACTAAGAGGGGGTGAATCAATTGTCACACAAATTCAAACTTAAAACTTTATCACTTATCAAATCTTCAACCACACTATTCTATTATTAAATATGAGCATGAAACATAGATAACATAAAGTAAATCAACACAATGAACACCAGATTTTTACGTGGAAAACCAAATAAGGGAAAAACCACAGTGAGGGTTAACTCACAATATAAATATTATAAACTAAATACAAAGGCTCACTACCAAGGGCTCACTGCCCAAAAGAGGACTCACTATCCAAGTACAAAGGCTCACTACCTACAAAGGACTCACTGTCCAATAGGGAGGCTCATTTCCTATAGGTACAAAAGAGAACAAAAGATCCACCACAACAATTAAAGCACATTCGTAGGATTACAAAAACCTTCAATTCACTACCTTCAGCACACTGAAAAAATTCTATCACAACTCACTCACACACACTTCTTCTCTTATGATTTGTGGCACACTTTCATCACTTTGCATCACACTATCATACAATTCTTCACAACTGACCTTGCTTTTATACTATTCTCAACCTTAGAAAATTTACCAAGGTCGGCCACAATACATCATTTCATAAATTCAAATTAGGTTGGAAACTCTAAATTCCCATGGTGGAAAGGAATAAGAGTGGACCAATAAAAACATAAAAATAATATTCTTGAATCTTCTACTCACTTCCTCAATTAAATTTTATTCTTTGAATGAAGTGTAAACACTAGGTCAGTCAAACCTAATGAAAACACAAATTATCAATGATGCACTCACTTCCTAACAAGAATATGACACATAGATGATGCAACAGGCTTCATTATGCATGAGAATACATCTCAAAATATTCCAGATACATCCATAGCAAAAACAATAGGCTTCAAACAATGAACTCCTTTCACCAATCAATCTGGGTTGTGCAAACACACACAAAAATACTAAAATATGATTTTTGGATCACCAAATTCCAAACCTATTCACTAGAGCATAGGAAAAACCTTCACAAGAAATATACCAAATCCACATGATCTGAAACAAAACAATGGAGAACTGTGGAGCAGACATATTTCTCCCAGTCCACAAAACATTGACTATGTCGGTAAAACACATATACCGGTGGACACAACTTTCATGTACCATCTCATCAGAAACTGAAACTTAGACTATATCACCATCAAATCACCATCAACATGTCTTTAGATCCTCAAAGGCATAGGATCAATACAGGAAAAATGTGGAGCACATACCGGACCACATATTGAACACACTCAACATTTTGACTTCTCTTCTTTATTAATTTTCTCAAAAGAACTTGGAAACTCATCAAACCAACATATCTGCAACACCATAAAGATAGCTCCACATCTCGATAGCATCTCAACCATACATGTACAATCTGCAACATATTGAATAGTGTTGACATCAATGACAATCATTAATGACAACACCACCAGACAAGCTCATACTTGCAACAATCTCCCCCTTTGTCATTGATGGAAACACAACCTTTTCTCCCCCTTTTTCATCAATGGAAAAGAAAAACTTCTCTGATTACTCCCCCTTAGGAGTACACACATACTGCAACAATGAAAATATGTTCTACTCCCCCTGCGGAGTAGACCCATCAATCAATCTAGGTAAATGAAGAATATGTGAATTCACTAGACTGATGCACCTTCATGTGTACCTATTTATGAGGGACAATGACCCCCAACCTCTCCCCAAGATGCTCAAAAGTATCCTTCAGAAGAGCCTTAGTAAATATGTCTACAATATGTTCCTTTGTATTTACACACTCCAATCTGACCTCATTCTCTAGCACTTTTTCTCTCAGAAAATGATACTTGATAGATATGTGTTTCATTTTTGAATGCATAACTGGGTTCTTTGAAATTTTTATTACACTTGTATTATCACACAAAATAGGAATAAGTTCATCACATATCATACCAATCTCTTTCATAGTTTTCTTCATCCACAAAACTTGTGTACAGTAGGATGTTGCAGCAATATATTCAGCCTCTACAATGGATAAAGAAACTAAGTCTTTCTTTTTACTCATCCATGAAACTAGTCTTCCACCAAGAAAGAAATCACCACCACTAGTACTCTTCAGGTCATCTACACATCCATCCCAATCAGCATTTGTATAAGCACTCAAGGTGAAATCATTAGTCTTAGGGTACCATAGTCCATAATCTGGTGTGCCTTTAAGATATCTAAATATTCTTGTTACAGCCATAAGATGTGCTTCTCTAGGATTTTCTTGGAATCTAGCAATTAAACACACTACATGCATAATATCTAGTCTGGTAGCAGTGACATACAATAGTCCACCAATCATGGATCTGTATTTGCTCTGATCAATCTTAGCAGATTCATCATCCTTGCTCAGTTTACATCTAGGTACCATAGGAGTACAAACCAGTTTAGAATCCTCCATGCCAAACTATTTCAACAACTCTTTTACATACTTGCACTTTGAAGTAGAGGTTGTTGTCAAGTTGAATCCTTGCTTTGTCAGATATATGTCCAGTTTTGCATACCAAGCTCTAGGAGCTTGATTTAGTCCATACACAGCCTTCTTCAGCTTACAAACCATGTCTAGATTGTTAGATAGTTGAAACCCTTCATGTTGCTCCATGTATACTTCTTCCTCCAACTCACCATTCCAAAAATCTGACTTAACATCCATCTAATATACTTTGAAGTCCTTGTGTGTAGAAAATTCCAAAAACATTCTGATAGCTTCCATTCTAGCCATAGGAGAAAATCTCTCCTCAAAATCTGTTCCTTCAACTTGTGAATATCCTTTCCATACCAATCTTGCTTTATTCCTCACTACTCCATTTTCATTTAGTTTTTTTCGAAACACCCATTTTGAGCCAATCACATTCTTGTTCACGGGTCTAGGGACTAGTTCCCATGTATGATTCTTCTCTATTTGTTGTAATTCCTCTTTCATAGCACTCATTCAACTTTCATCTTCACCATCTTCTTTTACTAATTTAGGTTCTATTTTAGAGAGTAAACAGAAATTTACCTCAGTTGTAACTCTGCTTCTTGTCTTTACACCTTCACTCTTGTCTCCAATTATCTGATCTTCTGGATGATTCTTCTGTACATATTTAGGAGTTCTAGAAACAGGTTCCAATTCATTTTCTTCTTCTTCTTATACTTTTTCTTCTTTTTCTTCTTCTTCTTCCTTTTCCTTATTTTCTTCAGGTATATGTCCATAGATAGCATCATCAGGTTCAACTTCACTTATCTCAATAGGTCTATGTATGTCTTCATCAACTTTCACATTAGCACTTTCAATAATCTTCCTTAATATTTTGTTAAAGCATTTGTATTCCTTGCTAGTGGTAGAGTATCCAAGAAATATTCCTTCATCACATTTAGCATCAAACTTTCCAATATTTTCATCATCTCTTTTAATATGGCATCTGCTTCCAAATACCTTAAAATATTTCACAGTAGGTATCTTACCAGTCCATAACTCAAAAGGTGTCTTTGTGTTGTTGTGTCTGATCTGAACTCTATTAAGAACATAAATGTTGGAAAAAAAAGGAAAGACAAATGAGAGGGGGGGTGAATCAGTTGTCATGGATTATTTGAAAATTTCAAACTCAACTTAACTTAATCTCATATTTGATGCATGAACAATAAACCATAAACAAACAACTCATCAGAAACATAGAGAACACCAAGATTTTTTACGTGGAAACCCCGTTAGGGGAAAAACCATGGTGGATGTTAGTCCACAATATTATACCCTATTAAAAGTATAGAGAAGAATAATGAGAATTCACATGCATTCAGGCACATTTCCTAGAGCTCACTACTCAAATACAAGATGGATCACTTCCCAAAGAAGAGAAATATAGATTAGATCCACATGGTATGAACTAATAAAATAGCTTCTCCAAAAACTTGATGCAATTACAATTATGCACAGAAACACTCCAATCTTCACTCAAACTTCTTCACACCACACACATGCATAACTTCGCACAAACATTTTCTCTTATATATCTGCAACATGGGTTTCATCAACAACTTCATCGGCCAAAATATAAAACATATTTTCAATGTCGCCCCTAATATACAAATAAATTTTCAATGTGAATCAAACACCATCAGCCAATATTATGTTGTGGCCAGAAACAACATCCTTGAGCACACCAAACATTCAAATTTTTATCTCCAAGGATCCACAACATGTTACAACCACCATGTCATCCAAAAACATAAAAACCCGAACACACATGAGAAAAATATTCAACCATGAACACACTGATCAACACAGACATGCAACAAAGATAGAGAATGATCTAGAAGCATCCACAAGAAACAAGAACCAACAAAGAAACATATGCAACAACTGAAATTACTAGAATTACATCAACTTCACTCAGGAATACTAACTGAAACCACAGAAATATTTTCAGAACACAACTATTCGTAACAAGATCAAAACTTCACGTGGACCTCTAAAAATTTTGGTGGATAAACTAGATACTCTCAACAATAAACCCTTTATTCCACAATGATTGATCATCAATGTACTAAGCAAGACACCTTCATGACCTTCACTGTTCCAATGGAAACCTACAACTCTTTCTTTAACAATTTTCTCAATATCCTTGACATATATAGCCTTCAATACATCAAAGCTAATAGTGTTGACATCAATGACAACTACATATCAGCAACACAACCACAACATCCAAAAATCTCCCCCTTTGGCATTGATGGAAACACATGATGTGAAAAACACTATCAATGCAACTCTCAATCAGCACTTACTCCCCCTTAGATTCTGACTCTTCCTCAACTTCTTCTACAAGATCTTCACCCTACAAGGCTCTTTCCCTAGATAATTCATAGTTTTTCACATAACTCTTCTCCCCCTTTGACATTAATGGAAAAGATAAACATTATCTTCCCACATACAAGCTTTGAACCACATATCTGCACATTTGACTACTCCCCCTAAGTAGCAGCCAGAGAAACATCAATCTGGATCAGAATATAGCTTTGAAGCATACAGATTGATGTAAGTAAATGCATCTCTAGTTCATATTAGGAGGTGTAATCACCCCTAGCATCCCTCCAAGATACTCAAAAGTATCCTTTGGAAATGGCTTGGTGAAAATATCTGCAACCTATTCTTTGGTAGGCACATACTCCAATCTCACTTCTTTCTCATTCACTTTCTCCCTCAAAAAGTGAAACTTGATTGATATATGCTTGGTCTTAGAGTGTAGCACTGGATTCTTTGATATGTTTATTGCACTTGATTTGTCACAATATATGGCAATAGGTTCATCATATACTACTATGATATCTTTTAGCATCAGTCTTTCTTTATTCCAGACCACTTAACCTTGTTCATTTAGCTTATTCTGAAAGACCCATTTAGTAACAATCACATTTTTATCTTTAGGTTTGGGAAAAAGAATCCATGTATCACTCTTCTTTATCTAAATCAATTCTTCCTTCATATCTTCCATCTAGTATTCATCATTGCAAGCTTCATTGACATTTTTAGGCTTAGTTTTGGAAAACAAGCAATACTCTTTTGCAATCCTTCTTCTAGTCTACACACCTTTATTCTTGTATCCTATAATTTGATTCCCTGAATGAGTCAATCTCACATACCTTTGAGTTTTAGGATTCACTCACACTTATGGTTCTTTTTTTTTTCTTTTGCACTTCCACTTGTCTCTCCTTCTTGACTTTCTTGATTTACCAGAATAACTTGAACTTGATTTTGTGTCAGAGAATTCTTCTCTTTTTCTAAACTATCTTGCTAGTCATCTAAATACTATCCATAGTATCTGGATGATCTACTAGAGTCCTCATCAACTCTGACATTTTCACTTTCAACCATTTTTCCCAATATTTTGTTATAGCACCAATAAGCCTTTCTCTTGGTAGAGTAACCTAGAAAGATTCCTTCATCGCTCCTTGCATCAAACTTTCCCATGTCCTCGTCTCTCTTAATGTAGCACTTTCTTCAAAAAATATTGAAATATTTAACAATAGGCTTGTAACCAAACCATAGCTCAAAAGGAGTCTTACTAGAAATACCATTGACATTTACCTAATTTAAAGAGTACACAGCAGTGTTTACAGCTTCTCTCCAATAGATGTGAGGCACATTTCCTTCAATCATCATTGTTCTAGTAGCATCCAAAATTGTTTTGTTCTTCCTCTCTACAACTCCATTCTATTGAGGGATCTCAGAAGCAGAAATATGTCTTTTGATTCCATACTCTTCACAAAAATAATTGAACTCCTTGGAGGTGAACTCACCACCTCTGTTTGACCTTAGGAACTTTATCTTCAGACCTGTCTCATTCTCTAGCATAGCTTTGAGACTTTTTAACTTCTCTAATGCTTCACATTTTTCTCTTAAGAAAGCAACCCATATCATCCTAGAGTAATCATCAATAAGCAGCATAAAATACCTTTCTCCTTGTAGAATTTTGATTCTGGAGGGACCACATAAATCAGTATGCACCAGCTCCAGTATTCCATTAGAATGATGCTTTTTACTCTTAAAGGAAACTCTAGTCTATTTACCCATCTGACATTCCTACCATATTGTATTACCAGGCTTCACTAGCTTAGGTAGATCTCTTACTACTTGAATGGAGCTTACCTTGGCAATGTTATGAAAATTCACATGACACAGCCTCCTATGCCATAACTATCTTTCATCTACTTGAGAAATTAAACAACTTACATTACCAGCACTTAGGTGAAAAATATTACCTCTTGTCTTTGTCCCTAAAGCAATCATATTTCCAAAACTTTCAAGTATCCTGCATCTTCCATCTTTGAACTGAAGATCATAACCCTTGTCCACCATCCATCCAACACTCAACAAGTTGTACTTAGAGCCTTCAACATAAAGGACATCATCAGTGTAATGTTTACCACTAAGAAAAATAGATCCTTTGCCATGGATCACACCGGCATTGTTATCTTTGAATCTTACAACCCCACCATCATATTTCTCTAGACTTACAAATTTTCTTTTGTCACTAGTCATATGATGTGAGCATCCATTGTCAATAACCCACTCATCCTTCTCTTTAATTAAGGCTGCAAGAGCTTTCTCAACTTTAGCAGATTCAGTAGCCACCGAACCATTTTCCTTGAAAGCAATGAAAACCCATTCATCTTCATTTCCATTTTCTTTATTAGATTCTTCATCAGTCACACCTTCTTCAGAAAAATAGCACTTCTTTTGAAATCTAGGTTTGTAAGGTTTAGATCTAGGAACTCTTTCAGGACACCTTGAAGTAAAATGACCTATTTTATTGCAAGAGAAACATTTAATAGGAAACTTTCCTTTATACTTACCTTGTCCTCTACCTTCTTTCTTCACAATCAATGCTTCTAGCTCTTCAAATTATCTTTCTTCTTCAATTTGTTTCATCTCTTCCTCATACTTGAATGTTTTTCTATAACTTTCTCCTATATCATATCTTTGCATGTTTCTTTTGGATACAGAAGCCTTAAATGTAAATTAAGTATTAGGGGCAGAATCACCAAATTCACTTAACTCAAATGCAACAAGTTTACCAATCAGCATATCCCTTGTCACATTTGTTACTAATTTTAACTCTTCAATAGCATGAGCCTTTGACTTGTAAGAGGGAGGCAATGAATTGAGCACTTTATCTACAATTTCTTGTTCATCCAAGATACCACCAGCACATCTAATACCCATCACAATTTAATTTACTCTTTCCATAAAAGAAGAAATATTTTCATCTTCACCCATCTTCAAATTTTCATACTTTCCTTTCAAACTTTGTAGCTTATCAACCTTCACATGTACATATCCTTCATAAAAAGTCTCTAGCTTCATCCAAATCTCATGAGTTGTCTTCAGACCTATCACATTTGTCATTTTTGAATCCATCAGAGCACTTAGCAAAGCTTCAATAGCCCTGATATTAGTCTCAACCTCTTTAATCTCATTAGGAGTGGAAGGACCATTTTGAGGAATAGTATATCTATTCTTTGTAATCTTCCAGAAGGCTTCACCAATAAACCTCAAATGACACTCCATTCTAGCTTTCCATAGTGAGTAGTTTGTTCCATCGAATCTAGGACTGTCCTTCTTGTATTATGCCATCTCATATCACCTCAAGATTTTAAACTTCTTCAGAGGAACCTACTCTAATACCAATTATTGGAAAAACAAGGATAGACAACTGAGAGGGGGGTGAATCAGTTGTCACGGATTATTTGAACTTTTCAAACTTTACTTAACTTAATCTCATATTTGATGCATGAACAATAAACCATAAACAAACAACTCATTAGAAACACAGAGAACACCGAGATTTTTTATGTGGAAACTTTGTTAGGGGAAAAACCACAGTGGATGTTAGTAGACAATATTATACCCTATTAAAAGTATAGAGAAGAATAATGAGAATGTACATCCATTCAGGAACACTGCCTAGAGCTCACTACTCAAATACAAGAGGGCTCACTGACCAAAGAAGAGAAATACGAATTAGATCCACAGGGTATGAACTTAGAAAATAGCTTCTCCAAAAGCTTGATACAGTTTTGATTAAGCACAGAAACACTCCTTCACACTTCTCTCAAACTTATTCACACCACACACATGCATAACTTTCCACAAACATCTGCTTTTATATATTCACAACATGAATTTCATCCACAACTTTATTGGCCAAAATATAAAACATATTTCCAATGTCAGCCCTAATTTACAAATAAATCTTCAATACGAATCAAACATCATCGGACAATATTATGCAGTGGACCAAAACAACATCCTCAAGTGTGCCAAACATTCAAATTTTAATCTCCAAGGATCCACAACACGTTACAACCACCATGTCGGCCAAGAACATAAAAGCCTGAACACATGAGAAAAATCTTCGACCACGAACACACCAATCAACGCGGGCCTCTAAAACTTTCGATGGATAAACTAGATACTCTCAGCAATAAACCCTTTATTCCACAATGATTGATCATCAACATACTGAGAAATACACCTTCATGACCTTCACTTTTCCACTGGCAACCTACAACTCTTTCTTTAACAATTTTCTCAATATCCTCGACATATACAGACTTCACTACATAAGTGCTAATAGTGTTGACATCAATGACAACCACATATCAGCAACACAACCACAGCATCCAAAAATCTCCCCCTTTGGCATTTATGGCAACTCATGATGTGAAAAACACCATCAATGCAACTCTCAATTAGCATTTACTCCCCCTTAGATTTTCACTCTTCTTCCTCAACTTCTTCTACAAGATCTTCACCCCACAAGGCTCTTTCCCCAGATAATTCATAGTTTTTCACATAACTCTTCTCCCCCTTTGACATCAATAGCAAAGATAAACATTATCTTCCCACATACAAGCTCTGAACCACATATCTGCACATCTTACTACTCCCCCTAAGTAGCAACCACAGAAACATCAACCTAGATCAGAATATAGCTTTGAAGCATAAGGATTGATGCAAGTAAATGCATCTCTAGTTCATATCAGGAGGGGTAATCACCCCTAGCATCCCTCTGAGATACTCAAAAGTATCCTTTGGCAATAGCTTGGTGAAAATATTTACAACCTATTCTTTGTTAGGCACATACTCCAATCTCACTTCTTTCTCATTCACTTTCTCCCTCAAAAAGTGACTTGATTGATATATGCTTGGTCTTAGAGTGTAGCACTAGATTCTTCAATATGTTTATTGCACTTGAGTTGTCACGGTATATAGCAATAGGTTCATCATATACTACTCTGATATCTTTCAACATCAGTCTTGCTTTATTCTAGAGCACTTCACCTTGTTCATTTAGCTTATTCTGAAAGACCCATTTAGTACCAATCACATTTTTATCTTTAGGTCTGGGAACAAGAATCCATGTATCATTCTTCTCAATTTGCATCAGTTCTTCCTTGATAGCTTCCATCCAATATTCATCATTGCAAGGTTCATTGACATTTTTAGGCTCAGTTTTGGAAATCAGGAAATAATCTTCTGCAATCCTTCTTCTAGTTTACACACCTTTATTCTTCTCTCCTATAATTTGATTCTCTAAATGATTCAATCTCACATACCTTAGATTTTTAGGATTCACTCACACTTTTGGTTCTTCTATTCTTTCTTCTACACTTCCACTTGTCTCTCCTTGACTTTCTTGATTTATCAAAACAAATTGAACTTGATTTTGTGTTTGAGCATTCTTCCCTTTGTCTAAACTATCTTGTTTTCCATCTGAATCATATCCACAGTATCTAGATGATCTAGCAAAGTCCTCATCAACTCTGACATTTGTACTTTCAACCATTTTTCTAAATCTTCTATTATAGCACAAGTAAGCCTTGCTCTTGGTAGAGTAACCTAGAAAGATTCCTTCATTGCTCCTTGCATCAAACTTTCCCATGTCCTCATCTCTCTTAATGTAGCACTTGCTTCGAAAAATCTTGAAATATTTAATAGTAGGATTATAACCAAACTATAGCTTAAAAGGAGTCTTACTAGAAATACCATTAATATTTACCTGATTTAAAGTGTACATAGCAATGTTTACAGCTTCTCTCCAATAAATGTGAGGCACATTTCCTTCAATCATCATTGTTCTAGCAACATCCATAAATGTTTTGTTCTTCCTCTCTAAAACTCCATTATGTTGAGGGGTTCGGGGAGCAGATAACTATCTTTTGATTCCATGATCTTCACAAAAAGAATTGAACTCCCTACAAGTGAACTCACCACCTCTGTCTTACCTTAGGCACTTTATCTTTAGACCTGTCTCATTCTCTGGCATAGCTTTGAAACTTTTGAACTTCTCTAATGCTTCACATTTTTCTCTTAAGAAAGCAACCCATATCATCCTAGAGTAACCATCAATAAGCAGCATAAAATACCTTTCTCCTTGTAGAATTTTGATTTTGGAGGGACCACATAGATCAGTATGCACCAGCTCCAGTATTCCATTAGAATGATGTTTTTTACTCTAAAAGGAAACTCTAGTCTATTTACCCATCTGACATTCCTTGCATATTGTATTACCAAGCTTCACTAGCTTAGGTAGATCTCTTACTGCTTGAATGGAGCTTACCTTGACAATGTTATCAAAATTCACATGACACAGCCTCCTATGCCATAACCAACTTTCACTACTTGATCAATTAAACAACTTACATTAACAACAAGTAGGTGAAAAATATTACATCATGTCTTTGTACATGAAGCAATCATATTTCCAAAACTTTCAAGTATCCTGCATCTTCCATCTTTGAACAGAAGATCATAACCCTTGTCCACCATTTTTCCAACACTCAACAAGTTGTGCTTCAAGCCTTCAACATAAAGCACATCAGCAGTGTTATGTTTACCACCAAGACAAATAGATCCTCATACCAGCATTGTTATCTCTTAATCTTGCAACCCCGCCATCATATTTCTCTAGACTTACAAATTTTCTTTTGTCACCAATCATATGATGTGAGCATCTACTTTCAATAACCCACTCATCCTTCTCTTCAATTCGGGTTGCAAGATATTTCTCAACTTTAGTAGATTCAGTAGCCACTGGACCATTTTCCTTGAAAGCAATGAAAACCCATTCATCTTCATTTCCATTTTCTTTATTAGATTCTTCATCAATCACACCTTCTTTAGCAAAATGGCACTTCTTTTAAAATCTAGGTTTGTAAGGTTTAGATCTATGAACTCTTTCAGGACACCTTGAAGCAAAATGACCTATTTTATTGCAAGAGAAACATTTAATAGGCAACTTTCCTTTATACTTACCTTGTCCTGTGCCTTCTTTCTTCACAATCAATGCTTCTAGCTCTTCAACCTCTCTTTCTTCTTCAAATTATTTCATCTCTTCCTCATACTTTAATTTTTTTTAGAACTTTCTCCCGGATCATATCTTTTCATGTTTCTTCCAGATACAAAAGCCTTAAACGTAGATTCAGTCTTAGGGGCAGAATCACCAAATTCACTTAACTCAATGACAGCAAGTTTACCAATCAACATATCCCTTGTCACATTTGTTACTGATCTAAACTCTTCAATAGCATGAGTCTTTAACTTGTAAGAGGGAGGAAATGATCTTAGCACTTTACCTACAATTTCTTGTTCATCCAAGATATCACCGGCACATCTAATACCCATCACAATTTCATTTACTCTTTGCATAAAAGAAGAAATATTTTCATCTTCACCCATCTTCAAATTTTCATACTTTCCTTTCAAACTTTGTAGCTTAGCGACCTTCACATGTACATCTCCTTCATACAAAGTCTCCAGCTTCATCCAAATCTCATGAGTTGTGTTCAAACCTATCACATTTGTCATTTTCAAATCCATCAGAGCACTCAGCAAAGCTTCAATATCCCTAATATTAGTCTCAACCTCTTTAATCTCATCAAGAGTGGAAGGACCATTATGAGGAATAGTATATATGTTCTTTGTAATCTTCCAAACAGGTTCACCCATACACCTCAAATGACACTCCATTCTGGCTTTCCACAGTGAGTAGTTTGTTCCATCAAATCTAGGACTATCCTTCTTGTATGATGCCATCTCAGATCACCTCAAGCTTTTAAACTTCTTCAAAGGAACCTGATCTGATACCAATTGTTGGAAAAACAAGGAAAGACAACTGAGAGGGGGGGTGAATCATTTGTCATAGATTAGTTGAACTTTTCAAATTTGACTTAACTATATCTTAGATCTTATGCATGAACAATAAACCATAAACAAACAACTCATCAGAAACATAAAGAACACCAAGATTTTTTATGTCGAAACCATGTTAGGGGAAAAAACATGGTGGATGTCACTCCACAATATTATACCTATTGAAAGTATAGAGAAGAATAATGAGAATGCACATGCATTCAAGCACACTTCCTAGAGAACACTTCCCAAAGAAGAGAAATACATATTAGATCTGCATGGTATGAATTGAGAAAATAGCTTCTCCAGAAGCTTGATATAGTTCCAATTAAGCATAGAAACACTCCTTCACACTTCGCTCAAACTTCTTCAGACCACACACATGCATACCTTTGCACAAACATTTTATCTTATATCCACAACATGGATTTCATCAACAACTTTGTCGGCCAAAATATAAAACATATTTTCAATGTCGTCCCTAATTTACAAATAAATTTTCAATGTGAATCAAACACCATTGGCCAATATTATGTTGTGGCCAAATACAACATCCTCGAGCATGACAAACATTCAAATTTTAATCTCAAGGGATCCACAACACGTTACAACCACCATGTCAGCCAAGAACATGAAAACCCAAACACACATGAGAAATATCTTTTACCACGAACACACCGATCAACGCTGACATGCAACAAAGATAGAGAATGATCTAGAATCATCCACAAGCAATAAGAACCAATAGAGAAACATCCATAGAAACTAAAATTACTAGAATCACATCAACTTCACTCAGGAATACTAACTGAAACCACAGAAACACTATCAAAACATAATTGTTCATAACAAGATCAAAACTTCATGTGGACCTTTGAAACTTTTGGTGGATAAACTAGATACTCTCAGCAATAAACCCTTTAGTCCAAAATGATTGATCATCAATGTACAAAGCAAGACACCGTCATGACCTTCAATTTTCCATTGGCAACCTACAACTCTTTCTTTAACAATTTTCTCAATATCCTCGACATATACAACCTTTAATACATCAATGCTAATAGTGTTGACATCAATGACAACCACATATCAGCAACACAATCACAACATCCAACTATAAATAGTAGTAACTGTCGCTTCTCTCCAATATACATCTGTAACATTCAATTTTTTCCTCATAGTTCTAGTGGCTTCTTGTACTATCATGTTTTTCCTTTCAACTACGCCATTCTGTTGAGTGGTTCTTGAAGCATAATACTATATTTTTATGCCATGCATCTCAGAGAATGCATTAAATTCACCAAAAGTGAATTCACCACCTCTATCTAATCTTAAACATTTGATTTTAAGACTTACTTCATTCTCCACTCTTGCTTTGAATACCTTAAACCTATCTAGGGCCTGATTATTTTCTCTGAGAAAAGAAACCCATGTCATTCGAGTGTACTCATCAATAAGCAACATGAAATATCTATCACCATTCAAGCTTCTAGTCTTAGTTAGACCACAAAGATCAGTATGTACCAACTCCAACATACCAGTAGTAGAGTATTATTTTCCTTTAAAGCTACATCTTGTCTGCTTCCCCAGTTGACAACTTCTACAGATAGTGTTAGCAGGTCTTGTGATTCTAGGTAGTCCTCAAACTATTTCCTTTTTATTGATCTTGACTAGATTATAAAAATTCACATGTCCCATTCTCGGGTGCCATAACCAACTTTCACTGATCTGAGATACAAGACAATGACCATCAACTCCTTTTAGTTGATAGAAGTTTCTGTGAGTTCTTCTTCCAACAGCAATCATATCTCCATTTCTGGATCCTTTTTTGGTTTCACAGGTATTGTTTTGAAACACAAGTTTAAAACCATTGCTACACATCTGACCAACACTCAAAATATTATGCCTCAAACCCTTCACATAATATACATCATCAATACTATGCACTCCATCAAAACTAATTGAACCTTTACCACAGATCTTAGTTCCTAAATCATCATCGAACATGACTAAACCATCATCATATTTTTCAAGTTTAGTGAACTTACTCTTATCTTTGATCATGTGATTTGAACATCCATTATCAATTACCTAGTAGTATTCATCCCGTCTTGCATGGAATACGATAACCAGAGTACCTTCCATCCTATTCTTCTTAACTTTTGGAGCTCTTTTTCTTACACACTTTCTAGGGTTAGTGGATATAGATTTATTTTCCAATGCTAAGTGTAACTGAGGGTAATATTTTGGTTTTGATTAGAGTGTTAATAAATCAAAGAAGACTAAAACCCAAAGCAATTACAAAGAACAAAGGAATCAAATGTAAATGAAACAAGTATACTAGATAGTTGTTGAAGCCTCCATGATTCACCTTTGTAACACCTTCTAACTTGCTGATTTGTGTTGCCCTCATATTCAACGTGCGAGCAATCTGAAAATACAGCCTAAGTCCTACACAAGCTTTGAAGGATTTGAATCTAAATGCCTGTGCCTATGTCTATGACAAAATGACTCTAAAATGCCAAATTAATCTAAGTATTAATATGCCAGAATATTGTAATCTATGTGCGTCTGTGTGTCTAATGTGTAATCAAAAAATGAGAGGAAAATGGCATTTTATAGAAAATGCCATTTTGAATGGATGGGTGAGATTGACTTCTGACCAAGACCTAAAATGAGAGGCCTGAATTAAATCTGATAATCCCTAATTAGGGTTAGGGAAAAATCATTAATCGAGCAGTCAAGATGTCATCCAAGGAGATCGAATCGGCGGTGGAGAATAAATGAGGAAATTAATTCAAAAATAAAGATTTTCAAAAATGAAGAAGATAAAGACTGGAATGAAGTTCAAATTTGGAAAAATCAAGAATCTTCCCGATCACTTGATTTTTGGAGGAAAGTTACCAATTTGGAACTAAATTAATTCCAAATGTGAATTTTGTGAAATAATAAATAATTGATTTTTAGATTATTTACCAAAATGGACTATGAGTTAAGAATGTGATGACATTTTAAATAATTTCATTTATTTAAAATGAGAGGAATATTAATTTTGATAATTAAATAATTAGAAATAATTATTTAATTTAGCATATTAGATTAATTAATTAAATAAATTAATCAATTCATTTAATTATGACAATTAGTGACATACTAAATAAAAAAAACTTATTTATTTAATAAAAGAAATTGAAGAAGGGTGATTAAATAAATTAAGAAATTTATTTAATTAGGGAAGACTTAGACAATTAATGAGTATTTAATAAATAAATAAATTTATTTATTTAATAATCATGAAGAATAAAAGGACATGAATTAATTAAATAATTATGAATTATTTAATCAATAGTCGAATGTGGACCAAGGACATAATTAAATGTCATAATTATGCTAGGACGAAAGTGGTAAAAATGAAGCTTGTAGGCCTAGGGAATTTTTAGGTGTCTACACTAAGAATAAGCATTCACTATCATCAACCTACTTTTCATCATTGGAAATACCTGCATCTTCCTTAACATAGTACAGTGTCTTATACTTCTTATCCTTCCTATCCTTATCCTTATAATCTTTATTATTTTTATGTGTGTTAGAAACCAAGATCAAACATGCAAACCATCATCATATTTTTCAAGTTTAGTGAACTTACTCTTATCTTCAATCATGTGATTTGAACATCCATTATCAATTACCCAATAGTTTCATCCTGTCTTGCATGAAATGTGATAACCAGAGTACCTTCCATCCTATTCTTCTTAACTTTTGGAGCTCTTTTTCTTACACACTTTCCAGGGTTAGTGGATATAGATTTATTTTCCAATGCTAAGAATAAGCATTCACTATCATCAATCTAATTTTCATCATCAGAAATACCTGCATCTTCCTTAACATAGTACAACATCTTATACTTCTTATCCTTCCTATCCTTATCCTTATAATCTTTATTATTTTTATGTGTGTTAGAAACCAAGATCAGAGATGCAAACCAAAAAAAGCTTTCCGCAAGAGAAAAACAATAAAAAAGTAGAGCTTTGCATGAAGATGTGCAAATTGATATTATTCAAGAATTAATAAATTACATGAGATGAATTGGTTTATAAAATTAATGTATGCATAACCCTAAAGGAAACCCTAGTGTGCACACTTAATAATTAATAAATAATTAATTATTAATGTGCCTAAGTTTAGCTTAAGTAACTAAAGTCATAAGTGACTTAATTAATTAACAAATATGATGTAATTAATTAAGTGAAATAACTTATTACTCTAATACCTCCCTTAAGATGAACTTAGGAAGAAGCTAAAACACTAAGGAAAATATGCATAAAAGCAAATATGGGTCCTAGCAACAAGGCCTGATCAGGTACCCATTTACAAATGCAATGAATGAGGTAGAGAAGAAAAACCTAGTGGGACAAAACCCCCTTACAATGAGATGACCTGCTACAAAGAAGCACTAGAAGAACACTATGGAGTAACACTAGAACCTGAATCCTGCAAGCAAGGAAATATACTTTTGTTTACTACTGAAACCAAATGAGAATCACTGACTGAATCAAGGAATCATGATAAAGCAATAACAGACCCAATGCCATGGAACACTAGAAAACTCACAAACTGGAACAACCTTGGAATCTATGAAGCAATAGTAGATGATAAATGATGTGATACTAAAATGAAGCGCAAAGATTCAAGATTCACCCTTCCAACTACCAAAACATCCAAGTAATCTCCAAAACACCCTTCAGGCCAAATCTAGAATAATGATCAACCTGTGACAAATACAGAAAAAAGTGCATGGACAACAACGTAGAGATCCTCAATACCTTTCCAACACCGCAAAGATAGCAAAAATTGGGGATTGTGGCAAAAAGTTATGAGCTCAAAAGCCATAAATGAACATCTAACTTCAAACAGCAATAAATGCACCCAAACTACAAAATCTTTGAAAACTAACTGCACCATGAGAAAATTGGACTAGCCAACTTTCCAGCAATATCTCATTTCAAAAAAATTTCCTTCGAGATCAAAAGTTATGTGAAAATGAAAAAAAGGGCTATATGGGGGAAAATCAAGGTACGGGAAGGCTAAATGGGTGCAAAACTCCAGCCCCTAGGCACTAGCTCTTGGTCCACCATATGACCGCAAGCTAAGAAAAAGCAAAAATAAACCCCACCACTAGGCGGGTGGTGGGTTGGCTAAGTAAAGGAGCGGTGGTGAGCGTCGCTGATGGAAAATGGGGGTGCCTCCCTTAAATGCAGAGCTCCCGACATATTAGCCCGTAGGCATGAGGTGACTGAGGCAGAAAATAGAGGGGTGCAGGAGGTAAGGAAAACCAGCGGCCAGAAAAATAAAAGGAAGCCGGCTATAAAAGAGTTTGGTCGGTCGACGGGTAGAGAACACCGGTGGGTGGAAGAAACAGCCAGTGGTGGCCGGAGAAAAATAAATAGTTAGTACTCTACAAAAAAGGATAGCGGATGGGACAAAGTATGGAGTACCCAAAATTTGTAGGCTACAGATTTAAAAATCAAGCCCCCATCTTAAAAACAACAATCGATGTAATAAATATACCCAATATTTGATAAAAAAGCTTGATGAATAAAATATTTTGCAGAAAAATTAAAATATTTTTTATTCTACATTTGTACCATGTACCTAGTGGGTTGTATGGCTTGCTGGGTAAAAAAACTCCTCACAAATAGCCAACACTGAATATAGGCGTATTATATGTTTATTTTCATCTCTCGAATGCTCTAGATCTAATGGCGAGGTTTGATCTGCCTCAAAATGCACCAGAAGTTTCACAACTCCCAGATCTAGAAAATCTTCAAACCCTCATAACTTTGGCATAAAATGTCGGATTTAGGTGAAACAAAATTTGATCCAAACTTTTTCAACAGCCCTAGACTAGAAAATGAGCTCATATTTCCTCCAACATGCACTAAAAGTGACCATGCAAGAAAACCCAGATAGAGAGACAACTTCAAGAAGATCTTGCAGCCATAGCTAGAAATAGGCTCAAGGCATGAAACCCTTAGGGAACCTCGAACAAACTCTGAACTAAATTTCTCCAAAATTTGAGAAGGGGTTGCATATCAAGGCTCTAATACCATGTTAAAACCAAGATCAAACATGCAAACTAGAAAAATCCTTCCACGAGAAAAACAATAAAAAAAGAAAAGCTTTGCATGAAGATGTGCAAATTGATATTATTTAAGAATTAAGAAATTACATGAGATGAATTTCTTTATAAAAGCAATGTATGCATAACCCTAAAGGAAACCCTAGTGTGTACACTTAATAATTAATTATTATTGTGCCTAAGTTTAGCTTAAGTAACTAAAATGATAAGTGACTTAATTAATTAACCAATATGATGTAATTAATTAAGGGAAATAACTTATTATTGCAGCCCTATTTGGACATCTTGAAGCATAATGACCAATATTACCACAACTAAAGCATTTAAAGGGAAACATACATTTATACTTTCTTGTACCTTTCTTCAACTTCCTGGTGAAGTTAGCTTCCAACTCATCAACATCATTGCTATCTGGTTCCTCCTCAATCTTCATTGCCTTAAATGTCATTTCTGTCTTTTCTTCTATCTTGTCATCTTTTCAAAACTTTCTTAATTCAAATTCTTGCAAGGTGTTGAACAAGCGTTCCAAGGTGTACTTCTTAGGGTCATACATTTCTTTAATCACCGAGATCTTATCGTTGTAGCAGTCCAGTAGGGTGATCAGGATCTTCTCTATTATGCCTTCATCTGCTAGATTTCCTCCTTGATTTCTAACCTCATTTGCAGTTTGTTCAACCCTGTGAAAGAACCTTGTAAATTCTTCACCATCCTCCATTTTTAGGTTCACAAATCTACACTTTTTTGCCAATCTCTTTGTCAATTTCACTTTTTCATTCCCTTCATACATGTCTTCCAGCTTCTTCCAAACTTCATATGTAGTATCCAAAGAATTGACCTTGATTTGCTCATTTTTAGATAAACTATTGCAAATCGCATACTTTACCCTCTCATTTTCTTCATAAGAAAAGATCTCATCTGTAGTATTAACACCACCAAACAAAAGTGTATACTTATTCTCAACAGCCTTCTAGGTCTTGAAACCAAGAGAGATAATATATCCTTTCATCTGTCCCTTCCAATCTTTGTAGTCAATTCCATCAAACATAGGGATCGACAATTTTTGTGCCATCGGATATTTCTTAAGTGGTTAAGCTCTACAACAAGGAACCACAAGCTCTGATAACAATTTTAAACAAGCGTAGGACAACTAAGAGGGGGGGTGAATCAATTGTCACACAAATTCAAACTTAAAACTTTATCACTTATCAAATCTTCAACCACACTATTATGTTATTAAATATGAGCATGAAACATAGATAACATAAAGTAAATCAACACAATGAACACCATATTTTTATGTGGAAAACCCAATAAGGGAAATACCACGGTGAGGGTTAACTCACAATATAAAGATTATAAACTGAATACAAAGGCTCACTGCCTACAAAGGACTCATTGTCTAATAGGGAGGCTCACTGCCTACAAATACAAAAGAGAACAAAAGATCCACCATAGCAATTAAAGAAAATTTGTAGGATTATAGAAACCTTCAATTCACTACCTTTAGCACACAGAAAAAAATCTATCACAACTCACTCACACACACTTCTTCTCTTATGATTTGTGGCACACTTTTGTCGCTTTGCATCACACTATCATACAATTCTTCACAAATCACCTTTCTTTTATACCATTCTCAACCTTAGAAACATTTACCAAGGTCATCCACAATACATCATTTCATAAATTCAAATTAGGTCAGCAACTCTAAATTCCTGCAGTGGAAAGGAATAAGAGTGGACCAATAAAACATAAAAAATAATATTCTTGAATCTTCTACTCACTTCCTCAATTAAATTTTATTCTTTGAATGAAGTGTAAACACTAGGTCGGCCAAACCTAATGAAAACAAAAATTATCAACCATGTTCACACTTCCTAACAAGAAGATGACATGTGGACGATGCAACACATTTTATTATACATGAGAATACATCTCAAAATCTTCTAGATACATCTGCAGCAAAAACAATAGGCTTCAAACACTGAACTCCTTTCACCAATCAATTTGGGTTGTGTAGACACACACATAAATACTAAAATATGATTTTCGAATCACCAAAGCATAGAAAAGACCTTCACAAGACATGTACCAAATCCGCAGTATCTGAAACAAAATAGTGGAGAACTGCAGAGCAAACATATTTCTCCCTGTCCACAGAACACTGACTTAGCTAGTAAAACACATATATCGATGGACACAACTTTAAAATACCACTCATCATAAACTAAAACTCAAATTATATCACCATCATATCACCATCAACATGCCTTCAGATCTGCATAGGCATAGGATTAATACAGGAAAAATGTGGAGCACATGCCAGAGCACATACTAAACACACTCAACATTTTGACTTCTCTTCTTTATTAATTTTCTCAAAAGCACTTGGAAACTCATCAAACCAACATATCTACAACACCATAAAGATATCTCCACATCTTGACAACATCTCAACCATACATGTACAATATGCAACATACTGAATATTGTTGACATCAATGACAATCATTAATGACAACACCACCAAACAAGCTCATAGTTGCAATACCTATGACTTCCTAATGTAGTGAGAAGAAGGTGTCTACATTTTAGTCCATTTAATGAGTTGTTTGTGCTTCAATGGAACTGTACCTTCAGCATATGAGAGATGTATTGTTAGTAGTTCAAATTGGTAGTGAGCCACCCCTTCTATTCTTCTTTATTTTGGACAATGAGTACTTTGGTAGTGAGCCCTTGGCAGTGATCCTTATTGTATTTAGTGTTTCAATTCATATATTAGTGAGCTAATCCTCATCGTATTTTTCCCTTCTTGGTTTTTCCACATAAATATATTGTTCTTATGTTTTTGGATGTGTTTGCATTACTATTTCATATGTTTACATTTTGTTAATGCATGTTAATGTTTTAATGGTTGTTATGGTTTTAAGAGTAAATGCATATCTAAATGTTGATGAGGGTTTTTGATGTATTAAATTATACAATTGATTCACCCCCCTCTTAGTTTTCATATGCATCTAACATTAGTCTTGATGGAAAATGAGAATGGAAGGACACCTAAACCCTCTTGGTTTTCGTGTTTGGAAATCAATCAAAACTAGTTATGTTACTCCTACCACTCCTATTATAGATCCTATTGAAATTAGATTATATGAATGCAATACTAAATTTAATAATGTGTTGTGCAATTTTCATGCACATGTTCCACTAGAGGCAGGGACCCTCTTTTACTTGCATTTGCTTTCTTATCTCTACTTTAGGTTTCACCTTTTCCTCTTAAGGGAGGGGGTTCCTCAAAATTTTGATTCACTTCACTTGATTGAGTTTTGAATGATTTATCTACACTCTAGGTGTTTCTATTTTGCAACACTTTGATCTTGATTGGTACATAGAGTTATTGGTTTCATGAAATTTTACTTAAGTATCAAATTTGGGAAAGTTTGGGAAAGTTTCAAGAAATCTGCCTAATGTTGGATTCCCCGAAGGTCTAGTGTTTCGCTAAATCCATGGTGATCCGGATTACCTGAAAGTTATGATGCTCACTAAATTCTTGTCAAGTTGGATTTCATGAGGTCCATTTCATTCACTAAATCCATCCTTGGATGGATTCGTCAAGCCTTCTTTACTTTGCTAAATCTAAGAGTCTTTGGATTCCCCAAATCTGTCGATGGCTCATATTCCCAAACTTTTGAGATGTCTTGTCAATGCATTTATGGCTTCGGTAGTCAAGGTAATTTTATCATTAATTCCAATTTGAAGCACGATTTATATGCACTTGGTCATATATTCATTACTCATTTTAATGAGTGCATTGTGAAGAGCATTTGGGCATTGTGGCATTTGAAAGGTGTGAATTTAGACAGTGGCGCTAGGGAATTTTCAAGTCATCAACAAGGGTTTTCAGGTGTGTGATTTGATTGCAATTATCAGTCTTCCCAGTTGAAAGGTAGGGTTCCTAGCTTGTTGATTGCAATTATCTTTTGGTATTTCAATAGTGCAGGTTTTGGTCACAACTTCCATTTGGGTGCGGTTTGCATTATGTTTATCATTTGATTTTGTAATCATGATTTTGATCTCACTTCATTAGCATTTGACTTTGGCCCTGCTAGGTTTGCATTTTTAATTTGATCTTTGACTTCATCTCATTTATTGTTCATTTTGAATTCACTATTGAGTGAAACTAGGGCATTGTCATGCATGTTACTTGAGTTAGTGTTTCAAGAGTTTGGTTTTATAATGATGCAATTTGAAATTAGAGGAGGTGTCAAATTGAATATGTGTGATCTTGAATAATTAATCTATCCATGTTCTTAAATATTTGAAAGTGAGAATGCAATTTTTGATGAACCCTAATTTGTGATATCTTAAATCCGTCAATTTTGGGTAATTGCATCTTTAGATTATGATTGGATTTGGATTGCATGTTGTGATTCAAATTTTATGATTAATCCCTAGTATATGATCAGTTGATGAATTGAGTTCAAGATATGAATATTTTGATAAATCTTCTTCCAAGTGAAAAACTTGAGACTTTTCTCTTCATGGAATTCTTATGGTCATGGAATCTTCCTTTTCCCAGAAAATGTGAACCTCCATCCTTTCGTGGAATTTTCCTTTGCTTGGAAAACTCAAACCTCCATCATTTTGCAAAATTTGTGATGTTATAGATTTCTCGAATCCATCTAGGCCCAAAATCCCAGAGTCCACAAAGTTCCTAATGTATGTTTGAGTTTGATTTTCAGAAAGGTATAAGGTAAGTTTCATGTTCTTACGATTATCTTAATGACTTAAGTTTGATTGAGTTTTAATTGTTTGTGGAATCCACCTTTACATGAAATACTCAAGGGTCAGTTCCTTCATGAAATTTGTGATAAGCCAAATTCCTTGAAATACATGTCTTCAAAATCTGTGAATGTGTCAAAAACCTAAGGTCTACTTAATGCTTGATTTTAAGAGGTTTGCAACTTGTGTTAATAGATTCAAGGATGATTTTAAGTTGTTTATATATTTTATATGTGTTTAAATGATAAATTTAATGATGCATTTGTGTTGTAATGGTTTATTGTGCTTAGCATTATGGTAATTATGGGTTTTTATAATTAGATGCAAGAAGAATCCAACAAAGGAAAGGGTCCCAAGGAAAAATCTACTGAACCAACTAAAGAGGAACCCACAACCAAAGCTGAGAGGATGAAGTATGATTTCAAGGGTACAAGGCTAGAGCCCAAGATTATATCAACATGGGTCTCATAGACTATGAGTATTTCAAACAAAGGATGTATTGCAATGTTCCCACTCCTCTATCACATATATTGGTACATACGGGGCTGGCACAAGCTGTTGGATTCCCACCTTCAATGCAATGTCTAGATCTTAGCATGGAGTGTGAAAAACACTACGACTTAGATAGGAGGGTGATTATGAGTCCTGAAGGGAGAGTGATGGATAATTTGACTTAGGAATCTATAGATGAGGCCTTAAACATTGGATCACATCAAAAGCCAGTGAAGATAAACTTGAAGATAGCACAACAATTCTATGATGTCAACCCAATTGAGGCCTTGGAAATTATGAATAGTTCATGGATGGATAAGACAAAGTCACACTACTCCAAGCTTCCCAAAAAACTACATAGCAGTCACTTCAAAATTGAGTATAATGATATGATTACTCTTCTTAGCAAGGTAATGGGATTTGAAAAAGATTTTATCTTTAAAAAATGGATGTTTCATGTCATTTCCCAGATTAAGAAAGGAATTTGTTACCACTGGGTAGGCATCATCAGTGAAAATTTGGATCTGCAATTGAGGAGTGTGCAAGATACCAAGACATTTACAATGATTTCATATGTTGTGTAAATGCTGGCTAGGGCTTTTAGGTATAAGGGTGTAAGTTGCAAAGGGAAAATTTTCTAGGACAGGGTGTATGATGTTTATACTCAATTGCATTTCAAAACTTCCAATTTCATAAGGTTCAATGATGCTTTCACCATGTACATAACCAGAACTCTAAAGGATTCCCTCCATATAACAATCTTGGCAAAAGCAATGGATCTAATCAAGAAATATGGGATTCTGGTTCATTTAATTTCCAAATTTTACATCTATTAGGATACATGGATCTCCAAAGGTTCCATTCAGGCTTCACAAATATCCTACTGACAAGCTTATATTGTTGGAGTTGACTAGGAAGTTGGCTACATTTGATGTAATTCTAAAAGAGATGCATAAAATAGGGGTGGGGGTTGATTTCCCTTTGAGGATTGGTAGTTTGGAGGCATGCCCTTCTATATAGAGTGCACATCATTCTAAGATTTAGATGGCTCATCTTAACTTGTATTCTCATTTAGACAAGGGAAATTTTGATTCCTATGGAGTTGCACAAAGGAAGGCCAACAAAGAATATAGACATAAGGATCACATTGAGGATTATTGGGTAAACTACAGGGATGAATTTGAGGCTATACAGAGAAGATGTTCAAGGCGTTCCTGAAGATGATTAGGCTTCATATAGTAGAGCATGTGTTAGATCAAGTGGATGATGAAGAAATCCCCATCCAATACATTGATTATGTGCAATTTCAAGATAAACCACCCTGCAATCAATTGGCTAGAGGATGAGGTGGTTAATTTGGATTAGATTACTACTCATGTGCTAAAATATTATAAGAATTGGGTCAAGCATAAGGTATTGGAGCTGGAGGCTACTGGGACCAAGATTACATTTGACTTTCTAGGAGACATGGAATCGCATTCAAAGGATGAAACTAAAAAATACTCAAGATGACACTACAACCCCTCATGAGGAAAATACAGAAGAGATACCAATTGTAATAAATATGAAAACTAGGAGCCAAACTAAGGACAAAGATCCTAAGAGACAACCTGACTCAAAGAGGAGAAAACCCACAAAGGAGATTACTAAAGAGGAAAGTGCAAAGGCTTAGCCTTCCAAGAAAAGGTAGATTATCATTGAAGGAGAAGAGATATCTAAGTCCAAGAAAACCAAGGCTAGTGAGGAAGATACAACTTAGGCCAAGGTGATTGAAGTTGAGAGCTATGGAGAGAAGACACAAGTATATACAAGGAAGAACTCTCCAAAGAAAAATGTCTCTCCTTTAGGTGCAGAAAATGTTGAAAAGGAAGTGAATGAACCTGAGAAGAATGTTGAAGAACCATCCAATAAAGAAGTTGAGGATACTAAGAGAGCAGTTATAAGAAATAATACATCTCCTCAATCTCCTCCTCAAAATGCACAATTTGATGAGCATGAACAACAAAAAGAAGAAGATGAAGAAGAGAATGTGCCAACTCCTAAGAGTGGAGAACTTGAAAATCTTGGAGTAGAAATAGAAAAAAATCCCTCAAAGTTGCAAAGTGATAAAGAATATGAAAAAGAGCTAGAGAAAACAGATGAAATTCCTTCACAGTATCCTGAGGAGGAGGAAGTACATGTATCTGATGTTGATAACCAAGAAGGGAAGGAAATTAAGATGATGTTGATACAGATCTGGAAAACCTTGAAGATAATTAGTCTAGGGATCAAGAATATAAAAATGTCTCTTGAGATGATACAAACATAGAACAACCAACTACTCCTAATTGGTTGAAGGAATGATTGAATCCAAAGCCTATCATTGTAGAAGAAGAGACTCTAGACTAGGGAAAGCAACTGGAAAACTTAGGAAAATCAAAAGAGAGGAAGAAGGCAAGGGATGAATTGAACAATAGAATTATTCATGTTGCCACACCTACAAATGATAAGTATAAGGATGAAGTTAGTACAGGGGATTACAAGGTCGAGACTATCAACTTGGGCCCAACTACAAAAGAGCAAGAAAAGGAAGATCTCCAAGAGTCAGTGCAGACCATCCTTAAGAGACTAGAAAATGAGATGCAAGCTAAGGAAAAGTTGCAATAACAAATGAGGGAACTACAAAATTACATTCAGCATTTGATCAAGCCATTGCAAACACAAGCTAGTGAGAGTGCTTCATTTTTAGAAGGTTTGTTTTCAAAGGATGCCATTAGTGAAATAGAGAAAATGAGAACCTCCTTTTAGGTCACTCAACAATGGATTGGTGATGTATACGAAAGGGGAGATGTAATGATAGAAAAGGTATTGCAAACCCATGAGAATGCATCATCCTTCCTTGAAGATATGACTTGACTCACAATAGAATGTCAAATGATAGATGATACAACCATTGTTGAGTTAAAGAAAGTGACTGAAATTCCAGGAGAAGTGTTGATCAAGGAGAATATCCTCATAGCTAAAAGTGTTAAAAAACCAACTGAATGGGTAGAGGAATTCAATTTCAAAAGTGAATTAATGATGAAGGAACTTAAGAAAGAATCAAAGATCCAAAGAAAATTCAATGAAATATCAGACAGGTGCATTGCATTTTTAGAAATTGTTACAGGAAGAAAGAAGTTTGGGAAGAAGAATTTGAATGTTGATCAATTACAAAAATGGAGGTGTGAACCAAGATCCCAAACCTGCACAAACACAAGAGACAAACACCCTATTAGATCAAATGCAAGTTAGTATCATGATTCCCAAAGAAATCCATTTAAATTGTAATGAAAAGGAGATAAAATGAAGAATATAAACAAATATAAGAAAGAAATACTAAATCCTATTCAAATGCAATGCAAACTCTTGATCTCTTGGGGGAGTTGGTGCCAATTTGATGTGGAAATTGGCCCTCTCCCAACTCCTATGCAAGATTTTTTGATTGGTGATGAAGAGTGATCCACTTTGTTGATGATTGATGAGTGCTCCAAGACAAAATCTACATAACCTAGCTATGAAACTCAATGAGATGGATGAAGATGGCTATGAATTTGAGTATAGTAAGTTTACTCAAGTTGTCGATGATAGAATGAGGAATGAAGCCTCTTATTTATAGAATGTTGAGATGGAAGAATTCCCAAAATGAAGAAATGTGGGACTAACATTTAACCAATCGCAAGGTGCCACTTGTCCCAATGTGAGTCGATGAAGGATGTGCAAGTTTTGATGAATGTGCCCATAAATGCAATATTTGAATTTTGAAAATGTTGAAATGAATGTAAGAGGGAAAAGAAATGCCTTAAATTCCACTTGGCTGAATGCACAAGGACATCTAAGATGAAATAAATGTCTTGTTGGAAGAACTAAGTCCACTTGGATTTTGAATTCAAATTGAGGGAATATTCAATATTTATGCCATGTTGAGAGAAAATAGAGATTTAATAAATGAATTAGATGTATTTTCATGTACAAGTGACAAAAGCTAGAGGATGGGACATGAGATGAGATTAAATTAATCAAGGTTAATTAATTTAATGAGAGATTAGTTGATGTGACATTTTTGACTTAAATTTATGGATTGATTTGAATCAAAAATGAGAAGAATATGATTTCAAGATTAATTAAATAAAGATTATTTATTTATTTAATTGATGGAGATGAAGTAGGATTAAATCAAATAAGGTTTTAATTTATTTAAGTTAATCAGATAGAATTTAGGGATTTAATCAAATAAAATTGATTATTTAATTAAATAGGGATAATTAGATCAGATTGATTGATTTAATTAACAAAAGAGAATGACTTAATCAGATAAATGATTTATTTAATTAAGGGAGGAAAATTGATGAATTTAATCAAACAAAGGTGTTCAATTAAATGGTTAGACCGAGGGATGATTTAGGATGAAATGGTGTTAGTAATCGGGATCAGATGTGCAATGTCAATCAATACATTTTATGTGTCTACATTTTGCCCCTCTTTGAAGCAATGCACTTGTGTTTTTTCAAAGCTTGTTGCATTATTTCAAAGAATAAATTATCTCGATCAAAAGCCAAAAAAAAAATCAATTTTGAAACTTGGCCCATTGTTGCCTCGATGAGGGAAAACATGCCATTATATTGCCCCCTCGAGAGATCGGATGAAAATTTTGATTTTTTGGGTGATCTCACGAAAAAAGAGGACAAGGTGCCCAACATGTCTAGAAAGGCTCTAGGAGGTCAAAAAATGAGGTAAAGCACAAAAAACGGTGCAAGACAGCCCTTGGACAGACAAAAATAGGATTAGGGGACCAAGACCCTGAAAGGACGACAAAATGGGGTCAAAAAACCCTAATTTTTTAGGCTTAAATAGACCTTGAGGGGCCACTTCCAATTCATTTTCACATTTAGCCTTTTAGAGATTTCATGATTTGCACTGACAACCTGATGAGATGGCACAATGATAGCTCACAATGCATATCTCCAATTGAGTTTAGACGTACCAGCGACCTCCCAGCATTGGGGCACTGGTATGTGAACCTAACCCAAGCTTTGTTTTTCGTTTTACACGTTCATTTATTGCACTTAGAACTAGGTCTCTTGTAGTGGTGCTATATAGCACCGCTCAAATTTCAAACTGGACTGCCATCACAAGATGGACTGCCATGGTGGAGTTTTGATTTTGGGAACACACTTCAAACTCTGATGCATTCATGAAATGCAATTGGATTTCAAACTCTGGCACCACAGCGGACTTTAGAATTAGGGTTTTGAGATAAACTATGCCACTTTGGCAAAGTGCATTATCGCGGTGCAGTTTAGGACTTTGAAGGTGCCAGCATCGCAGTTTGCAAATTTCAAACTACAACGCCTTCACATGTTGCAACATTGGGCTGGATTCTTGAACACTGAGATTAGCTTGGGATAATTTTTCCTAGATGATTTTAGAATGATGACTTTTCCTGATGTAGGAGGTGGCAAGAGAGGTTTATTCTCATGAGCATAGATCGTGGGAGATTTTTAGCTATTTGTCGGATCTGACAGATAGAGAGCAGGAGTAGCTACAAGAGATGGGGCTATGGTATATCACTTACACACCACCTATGCAGACCCATCTAGGCATGATGTTAGCACTTACTGAGAGATGGCACAATGAGACCTTGTCCTTCCATCTTCTCACCGACGAGGCCATTTTTACCTTGGAGGACATGTGGCAGATCCTTAGGTTGTTGATACATTAGCAATGAGTTATACATGATATGGATGTTGGATGGGAGGTATGCCATGCCATTATGGCCATGGATGAGATCGTGTTTTGCGAGGGTTAGATAGAGCTAGAGCGTCACTGGTCGCTCATGTCACCCTTCCTTCTAGTGATTACCTCTATCATCTCAAGTCTTGTCACTCCAGATCAGTGAGGCTAGTATTTCAGTCCTAGTTGGGGGCTCTGCTGGGAGTGGATGGTTCGCAACAAGCTAGTACGTTTCGCATGGGGTCCGGTTCTACTAGCCTCCCTCTATAGGGATCTTCATGAGTACGTATATTTGGATGGCAGATCACTTGGTGCAAGGGTCATGATCCTTCATGTATGGGTGTGGGAGCATATCTCCATTCTTCAGCCATAAGTTGTTCCAGTGTTGATGGGGCCCAATGAGCCAGCAGTCTAGCATTACAGAGGTGGTTTTTTGTTCACACACACAAGGGAGCATGGGATTCCTCACTGGAGGAGGCTCCTTGATGATATGTAGGTTTTTACATGGTGCCCCTACCTTGGTCAGCCTGGATGGATTGATGACATACAATAGTTGTTCTTTTCCCATCAGGATCGCCTGATGTAAAGGAAAGAGCACACTATGTTAGAGATGTATCTATCGGGGACAGTCCAGCACCAATTCGGTGAGGCACAGGAAAGACTAGATGATGGCTATGTGGCCATATTTGCTAGGACAGTGTCGCAGAGTGCATGGGGGTGGTACATTCCTGCCCATGAGGTAGTGGACAATTTCAAGAAACTAGTGGCCCAACCATGGGCATATGATCACGAAGTTGCCGTTCTACGAACCACACAGGCCTATCGTGATTGGTTCAAACCACCGCTGAGACTCACAATCCCAGGGTACCATCTGCTCGATAGAGAGTGAGGGGCAAAGGGGCAGGATGAGGGTGGGGAGAGGGAAATCCAGTCAAGGATCTAGTTGATCAGCCCCATGCAGATTTCCATATGCAAGAATAGGACCACAAGTAGGATGGGCATCAGGATCGGGTTGCCACACTAATGTGAGATGAGGGTGAGGATCAGCCTCACGTGCAGCTCCCGCTAGTACATCTAGCAGGACAGTCGAATCCTCAAGATGGACAGATTTTATAGTTGCAAGCCCAAATTCAGGTTTTGACGGTAGAGAGGGATCCTGTACAGCTACAGGTGGCCACAGAGATGGGTCATAGATAGCAGTTATAGAGCATGGTAGCCTCCCCCTCCTAGCACATGGTATCACTCTGGTCCTACAGAGAGGCCATCTAGGAGGCAGATTATTATCGGATGCATTATCATCTGGTTGTACCGAGAGCAGCCCGGGCTCTAGATTTTTCACAAGGGACCAGTCATAGACCTATAGAGGGCCATGGTGATAGGGGCAATGGTGAGGGTAGTAGTTAGGAGGGTTAGGCCTTCATTTTTTATCAGAGACAAGACATTATTTTTTGTGCCCTATGGGCTTGTTTTTGATAGCCCCATGGGCCTTTGTACTTATTGACATACACATGTATAATGATCCAATTATTATTTTGTACTATGACAGTATATTGATGATATATGAGATGATTATGTTGATATTATATGGCATGTTCTAAATTTATGCTTTATGGATGTTCCTATTTCTATATGTGATGTAATGATGTTATGGTATTATGATGCATGTGACTGATATACTATGTATGGATGCATTTCTTTTTTTGATATCTTTCTGATGATGTATGCGTTATGTGATGATTATGCGAGTAACAGATCTATATTATGCCCCTAATGTATGATGCCATATGATATGCATTTGTGACGATCATGAATATAATGGATTTTCTTATGGGATGTTCTATGGATAGATGATGGATGATATGCATGTTTATGATGATGTATTTCTTGTATGATTTATGCAATGGATGGGTGATTATGTAAATGCTTATACTTTATGCTTATAATGACCTATTTATGTGATGTGATGGTGGTTATATGATTATGCAATGGATTATGTGATGGATTATTTATGTTTCATGTGATTATGTAAGAGATGTTTATATGCAATGTGCATGTAATGTTATGATTATGAGGTGCTTAGAATAACAAATCTATATTATATGCTTATGAGATGATCAATGGTTTCTATATGATATGCATCGTGCTGACGATTTGTGGATGCAGGATGGATGCACTCTTAGTGATAAATGATTAATTGTCATAGTACCTTGTTAGTGTGAAAAGAAAGAAGAAATGGAAGAAAGAAGAGAGTCCAATAAGACATGAGATGATGATAATTTTCTTGCCAAGGAGTTAGGATTTTCAAAGGGCCAATTACCTTATATTTGATAACGCACATAAATATGATGCATCAAGGAATTAAGAACCAAGATGGCATTGTATTTAGTGTGATGGAATTTGACTCGACAATCAGATAGGAGTATCCTTGTTCACACCTAACATACGGAAACCTTACTAGGATGCACTTTAGGTATTTCACACATCTTGGACCAAAACATAGAAAGGAAAGCCTTCTTATGTGGTCAACAAGATATCTAGAACACCCTCCATACATACCTAATAAAGCAAGTATTCACCAAGTTATATTACAAGAAAGTTCAACAAGCACAACAAAAAAAAGATAATGATCATTGTCCCATTCCTATCTCTCTAAATCCCTTTCTTTAGGACATCATCGAGAGGTCATTGGAATGAGTGCAAATAAGATAAGTCAAAATACAAAGATAAAGTAAAAAAACAAGCTAATGTTCTTCAATACCGCTAGCCAAGACTAAACTACGATGATGCCTAATGTTAATGTCCATTGTAGGAAGGATGCATCCTAGGACATGATATCAGATGATTTGATATGGGACTGATTGGATGATAGGCTATTGATACAAACAGTTGACTAACTTGTTTACGTACCAATCTAGACTTGAGACCTTGACGTTTTAAGTTTTCACTTTCAATCCACTAGACTTGTTTCTGATTGTTTCACCAAATGTTGGGAATGACGATTGATTTATTATGAGTGACACTTATTGCGGGTGAGACCAAGATGAGATGAATGGATTTTTCAAATATTTGGATGTTTTTAGGGTTTTGACATGTTTTGAGGTTGTTTTTGGTATTTCTGAGATTTTTCAAATGTTTTGATTTTCAATTTTCCAATGTTTTGGGCTTTTCAGAGATTTTGACCAAGAGACTAACCTAAAGACCTATCCTAGGGGCATCGGGGGGCTGATCAACAGATTAGCCTTGCCTACGTTATACACGTAGAGACCACATAGTTTGACTGACAACTTGACTAATTTATAGATGAAGATATACATGATGAAATGTTAGTTTATTATGATGGACTCCTAAAAGACTAACCTAAGTGTCTCGGGGGATGATCAAAGATCAACCTTGCCTACGTTCAAGGCTCAAAGACCCGTAGTTCAACAAGATGACTTTGTTTTGACATTTTGACCTATTTTTGGATTTTGATATGTTTTGAATGTTTTTGGATTTTTGTTGGTTTTCTAATGTTTTTGGATTTTTTATTTTCTATTTTTTTTGGATTTTTTGATTTAAGGACTTCAAGAATATACATGAATCCAATCTGATGAGAACATTCCCCCAGCATGATGCAATAGACTACTCTGATAAAGGTAGGACAAACTAACCTTGAGGATCGGTCGAGTAGTACTAGGAGTGATCATGACACAAACACAGGACCAAGCTATGATGCGGATGTCGAACGGATGGGTGATGGATGGGGGTATGGAATGTGATGGATGATGGAAGCGTAATGGATGAATGATATAGAATGAGCCATGAAGATCCTGGTGGATGGAAAGTACTTATTTATATAGGGTGCTTGTTTGCCAAGTTTTCACCAAGGTACTTGCCCAAAGTGCCACCGAAGTGGTTTTCACTGAAGGACGATTTTTCTCTTTACTATTTTTAGTCCTTTTTCTGATTTTTTTTGGATTTTTTGCTTTTTTGATTTTTTTGTTGTCACCAAGATGCCTGTTTGCCAGGTTTTTGCCAAGGTAACCATTTTTTTAGGACTTTTTCTAATTTTTTGGATTTTTGGTTCTATACATTGAAAGATTAGGCATAAAAAAATTTTAAGATGGGAGTTGTTCATGGGCTCTTGCAGAGGTTCCCCTTCGGGTGTTGACAATTGATATGCCCCAGATCTATAGCTTGTTGTGATAACAAATGGTCCCAACTAGTTGGGTTCAAATTTTCCTTTGTTGTTTGGATTTGGGACATTCTTCTGATTCTCCTTTAGTACCAGTTCTCCAACTTGGAAAGTTTTGCTTCTAATTTTCTTGTTATAGCTCCTCTTGAGTCTATTTTGATAGACTTGTAAATGATTCAATGCTTCTATACACTGCTCATCTAATAGGTCCAACTCATTTAGTCATGATACTCGGTATTCCTCATCTATGATGAGGTTTTGCAGTGATATTCTTAGTGATGGGAGCTCAGTCTCAATGGGCAGTATGGCTTCTAATCTGTAGACTAGGGAGAATGGGGTGGTGCCAGTGGGTGTGCAAATGCTAGTTTAATAGGCCTAGAGGGCAGGATTTAGCTACAGATGCCAGTCACGACCTATGTCATTGACTATTTTCTTGATGATTTTCAAAATGGTTTTATTAGTGGCCTCTGCTTGGCCATTGCCTTGGGGATAGTATGGGGTGGAGAAGCGATGTTGGATTTTGAATTTTTCACAAAGGTCGCAGACATCCTAATTTTTGAATGGTGTCCCATTATCAGAGATAATATCTTGGGGAACACCATATCGACATATGAGATAGTTCAGGATGAACTTTGATATTTGCTTCCTAGTTATGTAGGTCATTGGTATGGCTTCTACCCACTTGGTAAAATATTCAGTGGCGGTTATGATAAACTTGTGGCCACTGGATGAGGAGGGAGTGATTTTCCCAATGAGATCAAGCCCCCACTATGAGAAGGGCCATGGTGTAATGATAGGATGGAGCTCTTGAACTAGAGCATGGATGAGGTCCCCATGTTGCTAACATTGTAGACACCTTCTGACGTAGTCATGTGCCTCTTTCTCCATACTAGGCCAATAATACCCCATCCTTAGCAGTTTCTTGGCCAAGGTCATTCCACTCGAGTGTGAACCACAAATCTTATTATGCACCTCAGTTAAAATAGTCAAGGATTTTTCAGTATTGAGGTAGCGTAATAAGGTTCCCTCTATGCTTCTATGATATAAGGTATTTCCTAGGATGACAAACCTAGAGGATTTTTTAACAAAAGTTCTTTTTAAGCTTCAGGGTAAGTTAGCAGGTTAAACACCTATTTGTAGGTAGGTATAAATGTCATGGTACCAAGGATCACCGAGACCAACAATTTTGCACACAAATTCTAACTCTAGTACCTCGAATGCAGGTATGAGAAGCTACTCTATCAAGAATTCATGTTTTAGGACATTGCGAGGGATGTCCAGTAAGGATCTGATTGTTACCATGGTGTCTGCTACACTATTGTTGGCTCTGGGTATCTGCTCAAATGTGATCTCGATGAAGGATTCTTTGAGAGTCTCTACTAGTTTCTTGTATTTAGTGAGCTTATCATCCTTAGTCTTATATTCACTATTCACTTGATTTATTATCAAATGTGAGTCTCCATATACTTTGAGGACCATGATGTGCCATTGCACTACTATTCTAAGACCATTGGTTAAAGCCTCATATTCTGCAATATTGTTGGTGCAGGGGAATGCCAATTTATAGGATCTAGGAATACAATCTCCCTATGGGGTGATGAAGAAAACACTAGCTCCTAATCCATGTTGCATGTATGATTTATCAAAGTAGATTTTCTAGTGATCAGCTATGCTAATGTTGAAGATGGATTCGTCTAGAAACTATGATATAAGTGGATTCTTTGAATAGATTGGTGCTTCTGCAAGTTGATATACTATGACTTGGCCTTTGATTTATTTCTGCTCCACATATTCAATGTCATACTCTGACAAAATCATGACTCATTTAGCCATCCTTTCAATGAGCATTACTTTTGGCAATAAGTACTTGAGAGGATCAATTTTGGCGATGAGTTTTATTTTGTATGCCAACATGTAATGTCTGAATTTCTATGAAGAAAACACTACGTCTATACATTCTTTCTCAATGAATGAGTAGTTTAACTCATTCCCAACCATTATTCTGTTAATATAATAGATGGCCCTTTCTGTCCCATTTTCATCGTGTTGAGCTAGGAGATCTCCAAGGGCTGTTGTTGTTGCTAATACATATAGGATCAATAGCTTTATCGGGATTGGTGGCATGAGGACTAGTGGTTTAAGCAAATATTCTTTGATCTTATTGAAGGCTTCCTCACACTTATCATACCACTTGTATGCTACTCCCTTGTGAAGTAGGTGAGAATATGGGTTTCGCTTATCTACCAGTTGTGCGATGAATCTTCGGATGGATTGAAGCCTTCCCTGGAGACCTCTCAATTATTTCAATGTTTTGGGTTCCTCCATCTCAAGGATTTCTTTTACTTTTGTTGGGTCTATTTCTATGCCCCTCATTGACACTATGTATCTTAGAAAATTTCTTGATTGTATGTTGAAGATGCACTTCTTTGGATTTAATCAGACCTTGTACTCCTCTAGCCTATCAAAAATAGCACTCAAGGTTGCTATGTGATCCCTCCTCTTTCTTGATTTTTCTAGTATATCATTGATGTAATCTTTGACATTTTTATGGATCATGTCATGGAAGATTAGTGTCATAGCTCTTTGGTAGGTTGCTCCTGTATTCTTCAAGCCGAATGGCATCATATTCTAGCAGTAAGTCCCCCATGGACAAGTGAAGGCCGTTTTGTGTTGGTCTTCTTTAGCAATCATTATCTGGTTGTATCCTGAGAAACCGTCCATCAGGGAAAGCATTTTGTGTCATGTCATCGTGCCTACAATCATGTCAATGTTGGGAAATGGGAAATCATCTTTTGAACATGCTTTGTTTAAGTCCCTAAAGTCTATGCAGATTCGAATGCTCCCATTTATTTTTGAAATAGGAACCAGATTGGAAACCCACTTGGTGTAGTCAATTGGTTGTATGAATCCTACGTAAATTAGATTCTTTAATTCCATTTTGACTAGCAGGGTGATCTAAGGGTGCATTTTCCTGAGCTTTTATCGGACAAGCTTTGCTTTAGGATATACTGCTAGATGATGAACTACAATTTTTGGATCAAGCCCTGGCATGTTTGCATAGCTCCATACAAAATTAACTTTTCTTTCTCTCAAGAAGGCTGCTAGGAGCTCTTGTTCCTCTGATAGTAATGACTCTACATAGAATGTGATGTGCGGGGTCTACTCTATTCCTAGGTTAACTAGATTGCATTTTTTTGCTAGGACCGTTGATTTTTCTTGATGATGAGATTTGAAAGGAAGATTGAATCCCCCATCCTCAGGTTCCTCAAAGAGGTTTTCACCATTGGATGTGTCCTTTATTTTTACTATTTTTAGGTCAGAGTGCCACAGTGTGGTTTTCACTCAAGGACCTAGATATTTTTTCTCAATTGTTCACTTTTGCAACTGAGGATTCAATCGTTTCCCCATAATATGCATGTGTATCCAGCTCGATGATGAACCCTGCTTTGTGATCCCCACATGAAATATTATCTCATAGCCCCATGAATTTTGAGAGTGCCTCATTATTTTTGAATGTGTCAAGAATTAGTGGTCCTTGTTGGTCATAATCAATGAGTTGTGGGTAGACTAGATGAATTTCATGGTTTTTATTTTTAGACTCATAGGATAAGGTGCTAATCATAAGGAGTGAGAAGTTCTCAAAAATCATGGGTAGGTTGGTTATGGGATCCTCATCATCACTACTACTACAAACATCAATTATGTCAAAATTGAAATTATCTATGACACGGCCAATGGATACAGGTAAGCAAAGTTCAGCTAGTGTTGGTTCACGGGGAGTCTTGACTACTTTAACTAGGGGACCTCATCCACGTATGGTTATACTCAAAGGGGTACATATAAGGCCAATATTTCTCATTCACATCTCAGGAATAAGGGGTATTATAAGCCCGTTGTCATTTTTCCCCAGTTTTTGGTTTCTGTCATAGCCCATTGTGAGCATCATTTGCAAATCTTTGCTTCTTTCATCCATTGGTAGATTAGTTGTTGGTCTATTATCTTGGTATAGGAAATGAGATGGGTCCTCCTCTATGACTTCTTGGCAAGATCTCCCCAACTTCTGAAGTTGGGATAGTCTTTAGGGGATGTTCGAGATGTGGAGGCTTCATTTGATTGGGGACATCCTCTTGATCTTGGAGATTGTGGTAACTCTCCTACCACAAAGGCATTTTTGGGAATCATATAGTTTCCACAACCATTCTCCTGGATGATGAATTTGATATCAGAGATGGTGGGGATGGCGGGAGTGGCAAGTGTCTCTATCGCAGAAGTGGAAGCAAGAGTGGTTGGATCAATGTATGGTGTCGATGGGCCTTCATCATTTTTAGGAACTTGAGGTATTTTGTAGTATTTTGCCTCTAGGTTCTTGCAATAGAAGAATGGTTCAGGATCCCCATGGATGGTGACCTCTTCTCCTTCATATGTGAATTTGACACGCTGATAGAAGGTTGATGCTACTGCTTGCATTGCATGGATCCATGGATGTCCCAGGAGAATGTTATAAGGCAAGTCGAGGTCCAAGACCTGAGAGGTAGTTTCCATGATAGTTGGCCCTACTTGAATAGGGATTTGGATTGTTCCTTGGGACACTCTTTCTTGATCATCTTTCACTTTTATTGTAATACCTTTTCCTTTGTTAATGGAATCCTCTGAGATTTTTAGGTTCTTAATGAGCTTGAGGGAACAAATATTGAAGCCTCCACCTCCATCCACCAACACTCTTTTGACTTTATTTTTCTACACTAGGACCTCTAAATGGAGTGCATGGTTATGAGATGGTTGAGCAGGAAAGTCATGGTCAGAGAATGTAAGGAGATTCAGAGTGATGATGTTTCTGACCATAGCTTGGAATTGTTCTACATCAAGATCTGTGGGGATAGTTGATGAATCCAATGCTTGTTTAAGGATTTTCTTGTGGATGGATGAAATTTTAAACAACTCCATGATGGAGATTTGTATTAGGGTTCTTTTTAGTTGATCAAGGATGTTGTAACCACTAGGAACAGATCTAGAGTTGGGTGTGGATGCTTTGTTTGGCTGAGATGATCCTGCAATGGTATTTTTTCCACCTCTTGTGGTGACTCCACAATCGGCATGGGCTCCTTTGATAGTGATGGTAGCACAATAACCATCTAGGGATGTGACAAAATGGTCATACACATGATTCACATTTTTGAAGGTACCTTTCCCCTTATCAGTGTTATTTTTCCCTTTGTTATTATGGTTAGGCATCAGATTCGTGTATATTTTGAGGTTCTGATTTCCTATTGGTTGTTCCACATTTATGATCATTTGATCAATGAGGTCTTGGATTAGGTTCTTTAACCTCATGCAACTGTTAGTGGTGTGGCCTTTGATTTTGTGGAAGTCACAGAGCTGATTTTCATTGTACCAAGGAGATTTAACATTGGGTTCTTGGTAGTTCTCATAAGTAGGAGCTTTGACCAGGTTTTCATTTATCAACTTCTTCATGATGACCTCGAGTAGTTCCCCAAGGGAAATGTACTTCTACTTGGGGGAGTTCTTGTTTCGTTGGGGTGGTCCCCTTTGATCGTTGATGTTATTGATCACTTGATTGTTTGGCTATTGTGTTGTTGTGTTAGCTTGATAATTGTTTTGATGTTGGTTTTGGATTTTTTGTTGTGGTGCGGATGTGTTTTGTCGAGGGGAACTGATGACAACTTTGGCATCGATGACACCATCATTAGTAACATTTTTGTTTCTTCACCATGTGCAAGGTTTGTCATTGTAATTGGTGGGTGGGCGATTGTTCTATTGTTTAGGGTATGCAATTGATCCTCTAGGTTGTGTCATAAGGGCTTGTTCGATACTAAGCACCTTGGGAATCAACTGGTTGTACGTGGTGATACCTTGGACTTTGAGATGGAATTACAAGGCTCCATTGAGGTTGGATATGATAGTGCACACTTGTTCCTAGGGCATGACCCATTTGCTCTGATTGGCCTTGGATCGCCATCATTGTAGGAATGAAGTGAATGATTCATTCTTCCCTTGTTTCAAAGCTGAAAGTTCCTCTAGATTGACATCCATAGTGATATTGCATGTGTAGTTTTTGATGAATGTGTATGATTTCTTGAAATTTTTTAATGCCTGTAGGTAGGCAAGAGAACCATTCCATGATGTGGCTAGCCAGACTCCTAGGAAATAGACGCATCAGATAGGTATCATCATATGCAACTTCCATGCAATGAACTTGGAATTCCTTGATGTGATGTTTATGGTTTCCCATCCCATGGTATTTGTCAAACTTGGGGATCTCAAATCCCTTTGGAAATGGTTTCATTGCAAGGCTCCTATCGAATGGATAAAGGCACAAGTTGTTGGGGGTTTTCGTGGTTCACCCTAATTGAATATCGAGCACCGGTTGCGAGAGCAACTTGATTTGTGTTGTCACATCATTTTTCAAATCAGGGGGTGGGATGAAAGTGTTCTAAGGTAGTTTGTTTGTCAATGGGATGGGTGGATTGGTCGGTATGTTGATGGATGGTGTTTGCATATTCTGCTGAGCCAAGTATGCTTGCAATTGTTGTTGTACCAACAATGCTTGTTGTTGGTCCTATTGTTGTGCTATTAGTGCATTTTGTTGAGCTTGTTGTTGCACCAACAACACTTGTTGTTGGGTGGCTAACCGAGCTACTTCCTAGTATTCTTGGTATTGTTTGAGTGCTTGCTAATATGCTTAGTGTTGAGCTGCATGTTGTTGTGCAAGATATTGTGCCTGTGCTTGTGCTTGCGCTTGTGCTTGAGCTTGAGCTTGTTGGGCTTGGTATTGAGCTTGGGCTTGTGCTTGGGCCTGTGCTTGGGTCTATGTGGCTTGAAAAATTTGTTCAGCCTGTGCGGCCTGAGCAGCTCATTGTTGTTGTGATAAAGCTTTGCCTTGTGTAGCCTGTTGTGCTTGTTGTACTTGTAATGTAGCTTGGGTAGTTTTAGAAACTTTCCTGGCTTGAGCGACTTGTTGAGTAAATAATTATGCAACGTGTTGTTTTTGTACTTTCTAGAGTGCCTTTTGATAGGCAACCTGCTGAGTGGCTTGCAACACAATACTATATTGGATTGATGTATTGGAGATTGGTGGTGGAGGTGGATTCGGAATGGTGCTTGTTGTGGTGATGAGAGGCATCATTGTGTTGATGGTTGGTGTTTGGTCCTTGAGAGACCATGTTTTGAGATGTTTGGGGGATGATCGATGATGCGATGGTGGTGATTTGTGTTATCGGGATGGTTTCCATCTATTTTTGTGATATCGATGACAAGATTTAGGGATTTGATATGGTACTTTGATTAATACTCGATGGGTTGATCTGATTTTGTTGATTGATGCTTGGTAAGGGGGGAATTCCTAAACCAAGAGGTGATGTGGATATTGATGGTAATGGTGGAAGTGGTGAGAATGTAAGTGGAAAACTCCCTTGGGGGAATGATGAAGATGTAGTTTCAAAGATGCCCCCTAGTACAAATATTTCATTCTCTCCTTGCAAAGTTATGGGGAGAAAGGTTTGGGGTGTTGCACGGAATGATGATGATGGATCTTGTGGGTCATGAAAGGTGAGAGGGACATATGGATGTGATGGGTTTTGAGGTACAGATTGTCCCAAGATGGTATTTGTGTCCAAATCCTGATTGTTTATGAGGGGGGTGTTTGTAATGCATTGAGAAATGCACTTCCCTTATTAAAATGGGTTGTTTTGGAGCAATAGATGATGTGATTTGGGGTATGTTTCGAGTGATGCTTTGGAATGGAGATGTAGATGAGATGGGGATGGTGGATGAGATTGGGGGCATGACCCAAAAAGATGGCTCCACAATAGTGCTCAAATCAAAATCGGAGGGGAGTTTAGCCCCTTGCTTTGCTAACTCAAGCATGTATAGTGAAGGGTTGAGTCTCATCATGATGTTGATAATTTTATGATTTTCTAGATTTTGAACCATTTCAGTTATTTCCCCATGTGACATTCTGAAGGAATTATTGGTAAGATCCTCCACTTGGGCTTCCTCTTGTTGATTTGATGATGAAGGAAAGTTAGTTAGAGGGTTGATTGACCCAACAGGATTTATTTCAGAATTTATTTGGCTTAGATCACCTGAAAGCGGATGTTTCTTTGTTGGCTTCCATGTTCCTCTTGTGTTGAGATCTAGTTTGCACCATAAAATAGGGATCAACTTTCAAGAATATGGGAGATGAATCTCTAATTCTTTGGATTGATTTAACTTTAGGTACAAAAGAGAAATTTTAGGATTTGTTTGAGGATAAAAGGTGATATGATGAGGATGATGTGGATGTTTTATCTCTTGAAAAATCTTGAGGGGATGTTATTCTTTTAGGACTTTTTGGATTTGTTTTGAATTTGGATTTTGATTGATTTTTTGGATTGACCTTGACTTGATTTTGGGTTTGCTTTGATTTTGTATTATGAACAAATAGACCCTAAGATGTTGGATGATTATCTAGGGGGTAGATTTTCTCAAAGGATGATAATTTGAATATGTGTAGGGAGAAGGATGCATCTACCCACACCTATTCAAACAAGATGATAATTTAACCAAGCATATGAAGAAGGATGCATCTACATATACCAAGCTAAACAAGATGGTTTGATAATTTGACTAAGCATATGTAAAAGGATGCATCTACACATACCTAGCAAAAGATGATTTGATGTTTTGATTCAAATATTTCAAGGATTTTGCTTCAAAGATTTGATGATTTTTTATTTTTTCCAAAAAAAGCCTAGCATGGAGGATAATTTCAATATTTTTTCAAAAAGATGATGGTGAGGTGATTTTGGTTTGATGTTCAAGGATGGATGAAAGGTTTTATTTTGATCCTAGGTTTACCTAAAGAGGCACTTGTTTACTAGACCTCAATTTTGAAGAACATGCTTTTCTCTAGACAAGGTGTTCAAATCCACAAAAAAGATTGAGATTTTGACAATAATAAAAGGAGTACAATCATGGATTGTTTCTTGAGGCTTTCCTATAAAAATTAAAAAGTAGTCTTCGTCTAAATTTGTATAGCATTGAGAGACAATTTTGGTGATCTTTTGGACTAAGAGCTTTTACCTTCAGTTTCTTGATCTTGATCTTGTATGAGATCATTGGGGACACATGTGTGGGGTCCAATTTTTTAATCTTTGCTTAATGAATTTTTTTTACCACAAAAACTTCTTTGATTATTTTTTTCAAACTAGATGTCCAATGTCTCAACTTATTCTCATTCCAAAAGGTATATCATGTGAAATTTTGATGAAATCAAGGCAAGGGTTACCTATTGTTAACTTTAGCAAGCAAATTGAGATATAATCCAAGTGCTTAGAAACCTCTAAGGATAAAATCCCAAGGGCAAGCAATAACACATGAATTTGGTCAATTGTATTTGCTTCTTAAGGGGTTTGAAGTTTTGATGACAAATGTTGACTGTTTGTTTCCAAATGTTTTTGAACAAACAAGGTGTTTTGTAACCAAGAACAAGCACAATTCTATGGATATGAAAGACTATATTTGTTGAGTCCCCACTTGGACAAGTCCAACTACACTTATTTTTAGTGAATGGTTAGATGCTTGACCCCACTGGCTCCCCTCCATGACACTCACTTCTTAGGGAAGCCAAGCATCCATGAAACTCCCATGGAAAAATTTCCATTTCTACTAAAAATCATAAAAGTGTGGGGTGACTTCAGAACGACCGTTCTTGCACCAACAAATAGATAGGGATTTTGGCCTTTCTACAACAAGGGTTTTAATTCAGACTTTTCATTCGTAGGAGTTGACCCAACGTGGCAAGAGACCATTGTTGCCATTCTCATCGGAGCCAACTGTGTGATACTGGCCTTTGTTCAAGTACCCACTTTTATATCCCGGCTAAAAATACTCCTGGCTTTAGAGTGTTATCGGTTGGGTCGTTCCCTTGGGTGAGTAATTTTTCCCACAAGTTAGGCCCTCTAAGATAAATAGTAGCAAGAAAACATATTTGTAACTCAATCGATCTTTGCTGAGAAACAAAGAGAGAATACGTGCGATAAGTTTACTCACACTTGCATAATGTTTTGTTCAATTCTATACCCAAATTGAAAATGTGGAGGTAATCACTTTATCCCAACCTAAGACCATCAAAAAGCATTTTTATTCTCAATATTGTCATAAGGCGCAAGAGAATTGCATACATCTTTTCGATGATGTTAGTTTGAGTAAGCAATTGCAAAAACAAAGTAGCACATGTTCTTTTTAATCCAAAAAATCAATAGTGACTTCTTTTAATAGCACCAAAGGAAATATGAAAATTTTCCTTCTTCAATTGTTAGCCTTAAACGAAATCTAGTGAGTTTGTGTCCTAAAGTTCATTTTAAGCCCCTTTTGTGACAAGAAATTAAAGTGTTCTTTTTAGAGCCCAAAAGGAAACTAGTATGTCCTAAGCATGAAAGATAACAAATTCTCCTTAAGAGGAATAGTGAATCCTCTAAGAGTGTTAAACAAACACTAGAGTGTTCAAAAACACTTGGTATTATGAAGTGATGTCATTATGCTTTCTTTCCTTTTCACCTTGGAATCAACCAACCTATAAGAAAACCAATTAAGTTCTACAAAAACAGAAGTCAGGACATCAGCAAATAGGCCAAATAATTAGAACTCGACAAAAAGCAGGTGTCATAAATTAATTTTCACTTTCTACTTCCCTCCAGCAGTGCAATCCACAAAGGTGTCAGAGTTTGAAATTACCAGCAGTGTTGTATAGCGCCACTTACCAATTAGTGTCGCTATTTTGGTTAGCTGTGTAGTTTAAGATTTGAGAAGATTCCAGTGGGTGAAAATGGCACAGCGGCACCATTTGAAATTTTGAATTCTGGGTGGGAAGTAGGGGCGTCGCATTTTGAAAATTGCAGTGGTGTGATATAGCAACATTGGGTTCCCAGTGGTGCTAAATAGCAATGTTGAGCTTCCAGCAGTGGAGTTTCCTGTAGGCATAAAAACAACAAGAAAAACACAAAATTTGATGAAAAAACATGATTAGATTTTCAATTCAAGCCCTCCTTCTAGCGCAAAAATGTGAACCAAGTTCCCAAACCTGCACAAACATAAGAGACAAACACCCTATTAGATCAAATGCAAGTTAATATCATGATTCCCAAAGAAATCCATTTAATTTGCAATGAAAAGGAGATAAAATGAAGAATATAAACAAACATAAGCAAGAAATACTAAATCCTATTCAAATGCAATGCAAACTCTTGATCTCTTGGGGGAGTTGGTGCCAATTTGATGTGAAAATTGGCCCTTTCCCAACTCCTATGCAAGCTTTGTTGATTGGTGATGAAGAGTGATCCACTTTGTTGATGATTGATGATTGCTCCAAGACAAAACCTGCATAACCTAGCTATGAAACTCAATGAGATGGATGAAGATGGCTATGAATTTGAGTATAGTAAGTTTACTCAAGTTGTCGATGATAGAATGAGGAATGAAGCCTCTTATTTATAGAATGTTGAGATGGACAAATTCCCAAAATGAAGCAATGTGGGACTAACATTCAACCAATGGCAAGGTGCCACTTGTCCCAATGTGAGTGGATGAAGGATGTGCAAGTTTTGATTAATGTGCCCATAAATGCAATATTTGAATTTTAAAAATGTTGAAATGACATGTAAGAGGGAAAAGAAATGCCTTAAATGCCACTTGGCTCAATGCACAAGGACATGTAAGATTAAATAAATGCCTTGTTGGAAGGACTAAGTCCACTTGGATTTTGAATTCAAATTGAGGGAATATTCAATATTTATGCCATGTTGAGAGAAAATAGAGATTTAATAAATGAATTAAATCTATTTTCATGTGATTGGGGCGGGGGCCCTAGCTCGGTTGGCTAAGTAATTATGTTGCGGCTCTGCTGGTCACGAGTTCTAGTCTCCCCCGTCCCCGTGGTACCGAAGGGTGTGTCGCGCCAGCGCCGCCGGTCACGTTAAAAAGTTTACCAGGCGCACTGCAGTTTATAGGGGGTCGTGCTACCCGATTCCTGCAGTCTAAAAAAAAAAAAAATCTATTTTCATGTGCAAGTGGCAAAAGCTAGAGGATGGGACATGAGATGAGATTAAATTAATCAAGGTTAATTAATTTAATGAGAGATTAGTTGATGTGACATTTTTGACTTAAATTTATGGATTGATTTGAATAAAAAATGAGAAGAATATGATTTCAAGATTAATTAAATAAATATTTTTTATTTATTTAACTAAAGGAGATGAAGTTAGATTAAATAAAATAAGGTTTTAATTTATTTAATTTAATGAGATAGACTTTAAGGATTTAATCAAATAAAATTGATTATTTAATTAAATAGGGATAATTAGATCAAATTGATTGATTTAATTAACAAGAGAGAATGAATTAATCATATAAATGATTTATTTAATTAAGGGAGGAAAATTGATGAATTTAATCAAACAAAGATGTTTGATTAAATGGTTAGACCGAGGGATGATTTAGGATGAAATGGTGTTAGTAGTCACGATTAGATGTGCAATGTCAATCAGTACATTTTGCGTGTCTATAGGTGGTTTGATGTCTATTCTCCAATTGAGGATGGAACTGTAACAAATGATCAACTTGAAGATGCAGTTGTTTATATTTCCAATTTGGATAAATATCAAATGCTACAAGCAGATTGGGAAAAGACTTTGGATAAATATGGAGTAGAAATAAATTTATCAAGCTAAGAATAATGTTTATCCCAACTCCAGATCAAGCTGACCTAGATGATGTTCTTTCAAAGGTCAAATAACTTTCTAGAATGGTGACGAGGATAAGGAGGCCAACTTAGCTTGATTTCCTTCGGAAGCATGCATATTACATCAACGGGTTACATGTCACAAGTACATTTATTTTCATGCCTAAGACCTTTTATTTAATTCCTTTGAAGCCGACCTTGTAATATTTTATTGTAAAATTAAATTAGGGTTGCTAAAACTACCAAGGACGGCCTATTTGGCTAACCTAAAACCTAATTTAATTTTTTTCCTAGGCCAACATGTCAAGTGCTTCTCTATATATTGAGGCCCCTTCCTTATTTTTAAGGTTGTTGTTGTTTCTTCTGGACATGAGATACTTGAATTGTTGTAAATTTTGGTGAAGTAAATACAATTGAAGACAGTGTCTTTTGGTGCTCTTCCTTGTGTTATTGCATCTATGCATGGTTCTTGTGTTTCAAATTTGTTATGAGTTTTTTTGAGTAAGTGATTTCAAGATTAATCTTAGAGCTATTTGTAGTTCATTCATGTTTGTGATAAATTATTGAAGGTGTTGAGGAATCTTCGGTCCATACTTTTAGCAATTTGTTGATTGTAAGTTGTGTAAAGTTAGCTTGGGCCTACTCTTTGTTGCACCCAAGTTCAATTGTGAATTTTTATGCATTTCATGCTTTTGGATGAATTTTTGAATGCTTAAAATCTAAAAATATTTAATACCTTTGGAGATTGCACTATTCTTGTGATACTACAAATTTAATCTTGGTTAAGCAAGGATTGGTTTTGGAAGATTGGTCCACCTTAAATGATCTATTATTCTCATGATTAATCTTAGGATTTAGATTAGATATCTATCCAAACCATCATCTTTTGCTATTTATTTCAAATCATTGTTAGAATAGGATTCATAGAGAATCATTTTATTGCTACATTTGATGAGTTTGAAGCTTTGAGCATTTGATTTGTAAGGGCCCTTGTGATTACCATCAAATCACATCATTACTGAGTTGTTTCTGAATTGTCAAGACCTAACATTAGAGACCTTAGGGTTATTTCTTGAGGCTTGCTAATAGAAATTCACCTTCCAAGAGAGATAGGATACTTGTATTATGTTTGATTTGATGCACTGCTAAAACACTATCAACAAAATGCTATTCTATGTGGATTAGCTTATTTAGAATTATTGGAGGAGATGAATTATAGTTCTACCAAAGATGCTTGGTAGAAGCTCAGTAGTATCTATGAAGGATATTCTAAAGTGAAGCAATCCAAGATGTAGATCTTCAAGAGAATATTTGAGACTCGGCATATGACATATGATGAAGATATTGTAAGTTATATGCTCCAAGTTCAAGAATTTGTTATTGGCATTACTAGTCTTGGTGGAGAAGTAAAGAAAAGTGAAATTGTGAAGAAAGTCTTGAGATCTCTTCCAAAGTATTATAATCATAAAGTGTTCCATTGAAGAATCCAAAGACTTGGATGAGTACCCAGTTGAGGAAATGTTTGGTACTCTCATTTCCTTTGAGATGAGATATTTTGGTCAAGATGGACAAAAGAAACAATTTGCTTTCAAAGTAAACAAAAATATTGAAGATGGGGTTCTTGATTAGAATGAAGGCCTTGATGATGTTGAAGCTAACTTTGTGAGAAAAATAAAGAAAGGCACTAGAAAATACATAGGTAAGTTACCTTTTAAATGTTTCAATTGTGGAAGAATAGGTCATTTTGCATCTAAATGTCCTTATAAATAATCGAATGATAACAATAAAATAGATAAGGTAAAGAAGGTTCTTTATTCCAAAGACAAAAGTGGTTCCTTTGAAGATGAGGAGAATGATTCAAATGATGAAACTCTCTTTGTCTTTCAATACTACTAATAGAAAGTATAATGTTGAGATATGTAAGGATTCAAGCTCTTTAAGTGATGAAGACATATTTTTCTTTGATCCAAATCTAAAATCTATGGAACTTGAAGGTTGGGACTTCAATTCAGGTGAATGGGGGATTGACTTTAAAGGAAAACTCTAGTCTGCATTGGAAGACCTAACTGAATCAATAATTCTAAATCATAAATATAAAAACTTTCTTGCAAAATAAAAAGAAGAATCTAAGAAACTAAGAATTCAAGTAAAAGAAGGTAAAAGATATGAAATCAAACTAAAAGAGGCAGAAGGTGTGATCTTTGACTTGGAAATAAAGGTTGAAGAAGGAAGGAGGACTAAATATTGATTGAGTATCCAACTCAAAGATGAAATTGTTGAATGTTTAAATCTTTAAGAAGAAAATACCACTCTAAGGAATTCTTTGAAAAAAGAAAAGGAGCAAATTGAAAAAGGAAAGAATTATGGTCTTGACAGTTCAAAATCAAATGAAAATACTAAAACAAAAGAAGAGAGAGTATGCCCTAAAAACTCTAAGAAAAATGCCTCTAGAGAAATAAATAATATTCATAATGGAAATAAAGAAGGTGGATCCAATTCTAACCGAAGGTAGAAAGTCTTCAGAAGTCCTCCATCAGAAAAACAACGTGCTCCTAACAAGTTCATTCATTTCTTTCAAGGTTACTATTTCTCTTGCAATATTTTGGGCATAAGGCTATTAATTGTAGAGTTAGACATAGAAGGAATAACAACATAAGAAGTTATTTTTTATATCAAAGTAATAATATTGTTTTATTTCATGGATATTTCTATACCTATAATAACTATGGTCACAAATATGATGAGTGTAGAAATAAAGTGAAGAGAAACAATTATGTCCTAGAACACAATGTTGTGTGCTACAAATGTAATAATATGGGACATAAGGAAAACATTTGTAGAAATGATTTTGTGAAGCCATCTGCTCAGTATTAGAAAAACAACGAATCCCTTAATTAGTAAAAGAGGGAAAATGAAAAGATCTAGAATGAAGACCATGAGAAGAAGGATGATTCTACTCTTGTGCACTCTGCACTAGATTCCAAGATAAATAGAGATAGTGTATTATCTTAGGGGGAGGTGTCACTTGTATAACCTTTTTTCTCCCTGAAAAATAAAAATTTGTTCAATACTTTAGCATGAAGAATGATTTGAATCAGATCAGTCAATGTGTAGATATTTTATGCATAAATAGACCTTGGTTGGTGTTCCTGATGAAAGATTGATAATGTGTGAAGGTTAGTACACGTATTCTAATTGATGTTATTACAATTTGGTATATTTAAATTATATGATAAATTCCTAGAAAAGTAAGTTTCTAAAGTTTTCCTAGACATTCAATGTACATTTTATTGAGGAAAGTCAAAGCTTTTTGGTTTTCATCTCTTTGCAGAGAAAGGTCTAGTCTTGCAATTCAGAGGCCTTGTTGATCAAGATGTGAAGGTATCACATCCAATTTTTTAACTCTTTACACCTTTTTATGTGGAATATATTAGTGATAGTGTTCCAATATGGCTTAGTAAAGTAATTTTGAAGGCTTTCATTCCTTTGAAAGAAATTTTTTTTCCATATAGATCCATGGACATATCTAGTGCATATTATCTTGATGTGTGTGATGTATTGGTGTGTTGTAATGCTCTATTTCTTAGATAACAGTTGTTGAAATGCCTCTTTACTACAAAACATATAGTTCTTGAATAGATCATTCACATAAGGGTTTCCCTACTTGTGGTATGTTTGGTTTCCATATTTCAAGCCAATCCTAAGAAATATCATTAAAAAGCTATGAAAAGGATTTTCAAATACCTAAAAGGTACTCTGGATTATGGGCTATGGTATAAAAAGGATCAAAATTTCTCTCTAAGTACTTATACTGATGTTGATTAGGTAGGTTGTGTTGATGACCAAAGAAATACAAGTGGAAGTGCATTCTTTTTAGGAGACAAATTGGTCTCTTGGTTCAGTAAAAAACAAGATTCAGTGTCTTTGTCCACTCAAGAAGTAGAATACATTGTTGCAACATCCTGTTGAACTCATGTTCTTTGGATGAAGCAAACCTTAAAGGATGTGAAGTGAATTATTATGAACCTATTCCCTAACTATGTGACAATACAAGTGCAATTAACATTTCTAAGAATCTGGTAATGTATTCAAGGACAAAACACATTTCAATCCGGTAACATTTTCTAAGAGAGAAAGTTACAGAACATGAAGTCAGAATGGAATATGTGCCTACAAAGGATCAAATTGTAGATATTTTTACAAAGGCTCTTTCAAAGGATACTTTTGAGTATCTAAGGTAGAAGCTAGGATTCATTGCCCCTCCTTGTTCTCACTAGATGCAAAGATGGTGCATCTTTCCAGGGGGAGAAATTCATGTCATATCCTTTTCTACTAGATTGATAGGTACTACCCTTCAAGGGGAGTTGGCAATAAGTTGGAGTCCTGAAGCAATTGTGTAGTTATTGTGAAGAAGTGTTGTTGGTCAAAGGAGGAGCATGTGATGTTGCTTCAATAGAAGACCATTTTTTCCTTTACTCCTAAAGTCAGAAAAATTCTTGTTTCTTTGTGTAGAAGTGTTTGAACCTTTGTCCTTGATGTCAAAGGGGGAGAGTGAGCAGTGTGTGTTTCCATCAATGCCAAAAGGGGAGATTGTTTTCATTTTTTGTCATTTATGTCAAAACTAATGGTTGTGTTGTGTCATTGATGTCAATACTGATAGTTGTGTTATCATTGTTGTCATCACTGATGGTTACACTAAGGAGATTATTGGAAGCTCTTGTCAATACTGTTTATTAGTTGTAATTTAATTATGCACTTGAGTTACATGTTATTCCTTGGAATTAGTTGTCTTTGGTAAATTCAGTTTAGGATAACATTGGTTGGATGTCATTCCTTTTCAAACAAGAATTGAAGAAGTTCATGCCTTGTTAAAGAAGAATTGAATAATTTCATGGTTGGATGTCATACCTTATAAAAGAAGAGAATAATAGAATAATTTCATGATTAGATGTCATAAAGTAGTATTATTGTTGATGTTCATATAATGCATTATTATTATCAATAGAGTTGTTTTCATAACGATATATTCAGATGAGTATTAGAAGAATTAAGGTGAGGATAAGAAGCATGAATAATGTTGGAGAGATTTTTCTAAAGTTATGATGCATGTCTCATTCTTTCTCCTAATAGTCCTAATAATATGTGTTTTTGAAAGTAATTTCTGGTCTTCGTAAGTTCCTCAAATGATTCTGGTTCAAGAAGTTGCATTGAAGTTTATCCAGGAAAATGATCTCCATTCCTCTGTTGGTGCAGCTTTGGTCTTACAATTTGGTATTCAATGTCAGTGATTTGTGTATGTTTCACCCCTATATTTTCATGTCACCTAATTTGATGAGGATGTTCCTCGAATTGGAGAAGGTTAGCAATATTGCTAGTTGTTCTCATAATGTTACATCATCCAGTTATGTGTTTTGTGTTTCCTAAACAAAGTTTTTTGTACCTGTTTTGTCTACAGTGATTTTTGATGGCATTATAGTATTAAATAAGTGTATGTAAATGATGTTGGATATTCAAGGAACGTCCCTATGTGATCTGCATGTTGCTAATTGGTTGCTTTGGTGATGTATTGTGTCTTGAGTTGGATTTTTGGGTTATTTATGGGTATCTAGCTGACAGAGCTTGTTCCTTTGCTTGGGTCATGTGCTTGGGGTGTTGCATCAGAAATGGAAGATCTATCATGATATATTTATGTCTTGAACCTATCCTATTTATGATTGCATCAAGTATATTCAATCAAAGAGAGTTTATGGGCTGACTAGTTATATGCTTCAATATTTTTGTAGTGTAGAAAAATGTACACCTTTACATTTTCACACTAAGTTTGGGTCCCTTAATTAAATTGGACTTAATTAAGCCTCTAATTGACCCAATTATGCATTTAAAATCCTAATTAATCTTGTTTTCTAAAAGGGGAGCATGTATTAAACAATTGCAAACATCAAATTAAACACCTTGAAAATTGTGTGTCCTAGATTTAGGTTCTAGGACCCATTCACCCAAGGGGGAACGGGCCCCCTTTATATTCCATAACTCAATTTAAAATATGTTTTTGGTAGTATTATTATGATCCCAATTCAAGTTTCAATTGTTGGCTTTAAAAAAAAAATGATTTTTTTTTATAGACTGCAGGAATCGGGTAGCACGACCTCCTATAAACTGCAGTGGGCCTGGTAAACTTTTTAACGTGACCAGCGGCGCTGGCGCAACACGCCCTCCAGTACCATGAGATGGGGGAGACTAGAACTCATGACCAGTAGAGCCACAACGGAATTACTTAGCCAACCGAGCTAGGGCCCCCGCCCATTGGCTTTAAAATTTAAATTGTTAGGAAATTAGAAAATTACCTATAAATACATAGTTATTTTATCAATTCAAAACATCTAGCAAGAGGGAAAATTTCATATGAGAAAATATTATTGTCAAGAGAATTAGAGAGCATATTTATCAGTCATTTATAGCATAAATCAAGATCAAGATCATCATGTCAAATTTATTTGTATTCATACATGTTTTTGGAGCTAACATTGTGATGTAGGTTTCAATCATTCAAGTCAAGATTCAAGCATAAAGATCAATATCCAACTGAGCCATTTCATGCAATATCAAAATGTTGGAGATATTTTTTAGACTTCATTCCTCCAAGGGAAGCCATTATAGGTTTTGGTTAGTTGTAGCATAGCATTGTTCATTCATCACTCCTTCCATTCATGTTTCATTTCATTTCAAGGTTTAATTACCAAAACAGGGTTTGACTAAGGCAAAACCCTATTCACCAAAAACAAACAATTTTTCTCCTCTTCGTGTGTTTACAGATTTATAGGTGAAGGAGGAGTGAAATTGGATCAAAAGTGCAATTTTTCATAGTTGTCAAAGTTGTCATCAAATTTTTCAAGACATGAAAACTTACATCTCAAGTTTATTTCTAACTTTCTGACATTGAAATCTGGGGCAAACAGAAGCTTAGATCCATCTCAAGAGGACCTAGAAATTTGAGTAGAAAATCTTGTTAGGGTTTAGGTAGATTGGAACAATAAACATTAACAATTATATGCAAATTAAATAACCTAGAAATAACAATGAAGAATAACACAAAAGAGAACAACACAAAATTTAACATGGTTCACCCAATATGGGCTACATCCATAGAAACTCGACCATCCAATGATTTTATTATCTAGCGCAAATCATATTACAATCTCACAAACACCATGCCACAACATACATCCCAACCACTTATAACAAGTTTTTTGGAACCCTCTAGAATTAGGGTTTTACAAGGTCTTTTTTTCATTTGACGTGTTAACAAGAAAACCTTAACGTGTCAATAGGAAAAAAACCTTGACATGTCAACAAGAAAAAAACCTTGAAATTTCAACAAAAAAATTAAAAAAAAAAACCTTATGTTATGAGTGTACAGTATTTGCATGATCAGTCACCACATACCAACAATCTCCCACTTGGACCCATTCACCCTAGGGAAAACTTGTCCTAGGAGGAAACACAACAAAAGCTTTTGGTGATAGGTGCATAAAATCTTACCCTTCTCAAATCTATCAGAAGTTGATTTTTTATGTTTTTGCTATGCTTTAAATTGATGGTTCAAGTATTACATTGCATAATTAGATTCATTTAGTATTTTTCATTTATTTATCTCCCAAAAGTGCATTTCAGTCATATTTACCCTATCCCCAATCATAAGGAAAACAACAAGATCTCCATTAAGGTTGACTCACCTAAGGGTTGAAAGTTAATCTTATCCTAGGGGATCTCTTTTTCTTAATGAAATAAGGAAGATAGGTGCATACCCCCATTTCCCATCCATTTTGGAGAAACCCTATTTTTCTTTATTTCATTTTGGTGAACCTGATATTGTAAATCTTAATTTCTAAAATTAGAGTCCATTCAAACCCTAGATCTAGGCGTTGCATTAGTTTTCATTTCATGGAATTAGTTTTCATTTCATCTAGGATTTTCAAAATTGCATTAGTTTGCATCTCACATAAGGTTTTAAAGTTTAAATTTTGTATTATTTAAAATCTAAAAAATCTAAAAAACTTACATGCATATTACATTGATTTTGCATAGTACTTGCATATTAGTGTAATTTCAATCATTTACATTAGAAAATTTAATCAAAATTGTATTCAAAAAGTTTCATATTTTTTTACTTTTTTTCCTTTATTGCACTTGCATTTAGACACCAAAATCTAGAAAAAATTGTCACATAAACTACAATTTACAACCTGGAAGAGAGAACACAAACAATAACTTGCACTTTTCATTTTTTTAAACCTTGTACAAGGACCCATTCACCCTTGGGAGAATGATTCCTTGAGGGCACATCAAAACCAAATTTTCTGAGCTTTTTTTTGGTCTTCTACACTTCCCAAATCCGTTGGTAAACCACTGTTTTAGTCTAAAAAATTTTAGGAATTTTTGTTTTATGCATTAGATCTAATCATCCATTTAGTGTAGCCATTTTAAATCATTCCAAAATTATTTCAATATTGAAAGTAATTAGATTTGTAGGACAAGTGGTTACATTTCCTGAATCATAGTATAAGTTGGATAGATTACTTTCCATGTTAGCATGTTTCCTTTTCAAAGATGTGGTTTTGACATGGTTAAAAATGAATTGCATAAGTACAACATCCCTTCTTATGAGTATAATTTAGGGAAAATAAATCAAGTCATTAAGAAACATGTTAGCCATCCTCCCACTATCTTTCCTAGTTATGATAATATCTTGGTGCAAGAGAACCAAACCATTGACACATTCCTTAATATCACCTTTCCTATCCTTCACTCAAACCCTACTATCTCTCCCATTTGTGAGGATGTTTTGATACAAGAGGATACAAGCATGGATAATCATGGAAACCATAATTTTTCCTCCTAATACCTCTCCTACTAGTGATGAAGGTGTAATCAATATTAAATTTCATGGTTGATATTTTAAATCCATAAACACCAAATCCAAATAAACTATGAAGAACAAAAGAAGAATAAACATAAATTAAATTAAATGATATTACTAAAACATTCATGCATCTATTGATTGACCTCCATAGCTCTTCTCCATTTTTCTTTCAAGTGATTTATTCCCTCATATTATGACCTACAATAATAAGTGTAACGCCAAGAAAGTGCACAAGACAACAGATTAGAAGCAAACATGAAATACTAAATCTATGATGCAAATTTAAATGTTAAGAAACAAAGAACAAAGGAAAGTAAAACATAAACAAACTAAAACAATCTCACCAATTTTGAATGTATTTCCATGATTCATCTCAATTTCCCTTCTCCATTTCACTTATGTAGTATAATTGCCCTCAGATTTCTCGTAAGTTCGTGCAAGTATAGCCTAAGATAATGATTAGAAAAATATCGAAGATTCAAGATTGAGTGCTCTCAAAAGTTATAAGATTTCGCGAGAGAGAGTTCGAGAGAGATTTCACGAGAGATTGGAATGAAGAATGACAAATCAATTTATAGAAAATTGATTATTCGAACGACAGGTCAAGATTGAAAGATCAACGGACGGTTGAGATCGACAGATTAGACATGCATTTTGATAATTGTTAGTAGTGACATGAGTGATACAAACTAGAAATAGGATTAAAGATTAAATAAATGATTTAATCTTCAATTCGGCATTCGAAAACATAAGAAATATCTTTGCATGACAAAGATGAAGATTGATTATAACGACTCTCTATTCGAATGCATGCACGAGGTTTAATTAATTAAATAAAATATTTAATTAATCCACATGTACATGCAAATAAGTTAGAACTGGACGATTGCATGATCCGAAGAGATTTCTTGAGAACGCCACTCAGACATCAAATGAAGAGTTAACTGAGCGATTAAAATAGATGTTGAGTCGAGTAAAAGTGAATACTTAGATAACTTCACACAATTATCTAAAATATAGAAGAATGCATTAAAATAGAATTAATGAATTAAATAATTCATTTAATTCAAGACTTGATATTTGAAGAATAATTAAATAAATAATATTTATTTAATTAAATGATGAAGGGATTTTAAATGAATAATTAAATAAATAATGAATTTATTTAATTATAGTTGAAATATGATAAAGAATAAATTAAATAAGAATTTATTTAATTTGACAAGACGGATAAGGTTAATTAGTAACATAATTAAATAAAAAGTGTTTATTTAATTAATCGATAGAATAAAGAAAAGTGTGAATTAATTAAATAATTAAGATTATTTAATTAATAGAAGATGAATTAATTAAATAATTAAAATATTTAATCAATAGAAGAATTAATGTTAAGATGAATTAATTAAATAATTAAGATTATTTAATCAATAGAAGAATTAATGTTAAGATGAATTAATTAAATAATTAAGATTATTTAATCATGACCATGAAGAATACGAATTATGAAGAATATTAAAGTCACAGGCCTAGAACAAATTTCGGTGTCTACAATAAGCCTATATCTCTACCAAAAAAACTTCAAAGATAATTGTCTCAGACTAATTCTATTGATTTCTAAGTGTAGAGAAGGGAGATTCGCTACTCATGAGTTATCTTCTTTCAGACAGCCTCACGGGTGAACTGCCCCAAAATACCTCAAGGAACAAATGTGAGGGTTCTAGGATCAGAAAGAGTAGGTCATAGAGATTTTCTAGACAAAATGATAGGCTCTTGGCCACAGGACAACAATGCGGGTCTAGGACGATAGCACAACATGTTGGCATTCATACAAACCAGAAAGCAAGAATGTCACAGAAAATAGCTAAATGACTACTAGCAATCTAATTACTGAGAACTTCAAAAGTATTGGAAAATAATAGAATGTGATAAAGCTGAGATGAAGTGAAATAGAAATGATAAAGAGAATGAAAGATGGTAAGGAAATGCTCACAACCACACAAGTGATGAAACCTCTAGCACATGAATGTCTTCAATACCTGCATGCGTAAGATCTGGAGAAAGTGTTGGGGTTGTATAGGGTTTTTCCTCAGTGATGTAGGAGCATCCAGGGTGTAAGAGAAATCTTGCATCACCCAAAAAAAAACATAAGATTTCTTGAGACCTTTCTGAAAAGGTATTATAATATAAAATTCGACGATCAAATCAAAAGTTATGACCCTACGAAGTTGTAATACCAAAATTAATAAAATTTCAAAATATCTTCCTAAGGAAGTTACATTTTCCAAGAGATTCTAGGGCTATTACATTTTCCAGAAGATTCTAGGGTGGTTACACCTTCCAAATTATAAATTGATGTAAAGGGGGACTACAAAGGAGAGACCAGAGCAGAGTAGATGGTGGCTTTGATTTGCATATTTGTAGATTTATGTAATCAGAAAGCCCATGTGATGGCAAATATAATGTTGTAATTTCATTTTCATTTTAGTGATAATAGAAAATATTTGATTTCCTTCTTACATTTTTTTTATGCCATTATCTATTGTTTTTTTGTGAGTTTTATATTGTAAGGGGAGTACCCTTCATCACTCAATCAAACCCTCATTTTGGTGTTCCCACCTCCATAGATAGCCAAAAGATAAAGAGAGTGAGAAGTAAGAAAATGTGGTGTGATAAAAGAAAACCCCGCTCGAGGAGAACCTATATCACAAAATGTAGATAAAAGCAATCCCCGCTCAAGGAGGAGAACCTGTATCATGAAGGATGTTGATGATAGGGGATGTGACAAATCCAAAGATGCTCAAAATCACAAGACAAGGGAGATAGAGATGTAAGAGCCAAAGGAGCTACAAAGAGGGAGAGCAAGATAGTTTCAAGAGCCAAGAGTGTTGCAAAGGGTGTTGTAAGAGCTTGAGATATTTGCAAAGAGAGATTCCAAGAGAACTTGAAAGTGTTGTAGAAGGTTGTTGTAAGAAACAAGAGAGCTATGCAAGCAAGAGCAAGATGGAAGAATGTCCAAGATAGAAGCCAAGAAGGAGAAGAGGGGAATTTAGAAGCACAAATGAGCTAAAAAATATAGCATTTAAGGAGAGGAGGAAAAAAGAAGCTTCCCATACAGTTACAAGGCTTCTTGAGTCGTTACCACCAAGCAAAGGAGATGACAAGTGGAAAACATGCTCGGAGGTGATTGTTTGAATGTTGAAACATCACAGGATGTTAGCATGGTGCGCAAATGTCTGTGTGGTGCACTAGTGTCTGGACACGTCACGCTACAAAACAATGCAAACGGGAAAAGCACAAGGTTCAATGCAAAGTTGACACACAAGGGAAGCTGCTGAAAAGGGGCGTTGAGTATCCTGAGAAGGGAAAAAGGTTGATGTATGGGCTAAAATGAGACTACACAATATGCTAAGGGAGTGGAAACTAAAGCAGATATAAGAATGTATGTGAAATTGCAAGGGGTGCAATTTTACATTACACTAAGATGTTAAAATGCTAGTGACAGGCACCTTTTATAAACATGATGAATTTGAATGAACGATGGAGATTGAATGATATTAATTTCAATCAATGATTGAATGATATTAATTCCAATCAATGATTGGAATTAAATGAGACGGGATGGGATAGTAATAAGACTAATAGAGGAACTAAATAATTCCAAAGAATCATTTAGTTTGAAAAGGAAAGTGGAGAGTTAAATAATAGAAATATTATTTTTAGAAGAAAAAGGCAAGTTGTATTTTTTATTAAATAGAAATTCAATTCAAAAAGTAGGATAAAAAGATAAATTAGAAAGTCATTAATTAAATAAAATTATTTAATTATGAATTTCCAACAAAAAATAAAATAAGAGATGAGGATAAAGATGAAGGCTTGACGATTATATATAAAAATTGGAAAAAACCAAATTGGAGAGATGGAACGCAACGCTTCATGGTTTTTCTCTGTTGCAAGGGAATTAACATGATTATTTAATTATAGTAGAAAGTGGTAAATAATTAAATAAATATAAATTTATTTAATTATAGAAGATAAGGACATTAGAGACGAAATTAAATAATTAAAATTATTTAATTAGTAGAATACTTTATGACATTAGATAATAATTAAATAATTAAAATTATTTAATTATGAAGGGTGAAAGGGAAATTAATAAAGTCGCAGGCCTAGGACAATTTTTAGTGTCTATAGATGGTATCTTGGTGAAAGAAGATAAAATCATTAAGAATCATGAAAGTCTTGTTTGTCCCTCTTCATCTACTTCTCCCACTTGGGAAGATATTATGACACAAGAAGATGAGATCATTGACACATTTCTTAACATCACTCCACCTAGTCTCCATTCATCTCCCAACACCCCTCCCACTTGTGAGAATTTTTTACTGAAAGAGGATGAAATCATGGACAATCATGACAATCACATTTGTTCTTCAACCAATATCTCTCCTATTTGTGAAGAGGATATTTTGGTGTTAGAAGATCCAATCATTCAGAGCCATAATAATCCTATTTGTTCCTCTTCCCCTACCTCTCCTACTTGGGAATAAATATTGAACAAGGGTATGTAATCATAGATAATCATGACAATCACATTTGTTCTTCTCCCAATATCTCTCCTATTTATGAAGAATATATTTTGGTATTAGAAGACCCACTCATTGAGAGTCATGAGAATCTTGTTTCTTCCTCTCGCAATGCTTCTCCCACTTGGGAATATATAATTAAACAAAAATATGCAATCATTGGTAAGAAATAAAATCATATTTTTTCTTCTCTACATGCCTCCCCTACTTGTGATGAGGTTATCTTAAAAGATCCAACCATTGAATGTCATGAAAATCTTGTTTGATCCTCTCTTGAAAACTCTCCTACTAGGAAAGATATCATGGTGCAAGAAGATGATAGCATTGCTATATGTCTTTCAAACAATAGTGATGTGGCTTCTTTAAATGAAGAGGATACAGTGACATTAGAATTCCACTCATTAGAAGATCATCAAACTAAGTATAAGTCTTTTGAGGTTATGAACATTAGATCTCCCTTGAGTCCTCTAATCATTAGACCTCCTATAATTCCTCTAATTATTGGACCTCCTAAGCCTCAACTTATCTTCTATCCACCCTCACAACAACCACAATTCCAAAACAAACCTGTGCTTATCGTAAGACCACCTCATCACAATGTTTCACAGAAACTGATTTATAATATCGTTGCTCACACATATAATACAAGGAATAATATGCAACCACAAATAATACCTACTCCATTACCATTACCTCAACCTATTTTTCCTAGTGCTCCTCGTTTTCCTTTGCATAGTGGAAAGAAGTATAATCTTGTGGAATAACTCAAAAACACTCTTGCTAAGTTTTCTTTATGGGATCTTATTCAAACTTCACCTAATTACCATAACATGCTTCAAAGTGCTTTATAACAAGTTGATATCCCTCCTAGTGTACAAGCAAATGATGTAGCAACCCTAATTCAAGGTATGAACTCGGTCAACTTAGACATTACCTTTCATCAAGATGAGTTACCTCCATTAGAAGTGCAAAAAAAAATGAAGCTTTCATGGTAATGGTTGTCATTAATAAGTGTGGAATAAAAATAACTCTCATTGATAATGGTTCAGCTCTTAACGTTTGTAGTGTGAACCTTTCAGATATGATTGGAATGGACAATACTATGATTGAACCTATTCTTTATATATTCATGGATTTTATAATGTGGGAAAATAACCAATTGGTGTGATAACATTGCATGTTAGAGTTGGAAAGGTCACATTGCAAACTCCTATACATGTCATGCCCGATAATCTTTCATATAATCTTCTCTTGGGTAGACCTTGGATCCATAAAATGAATGGGTTACCTTCAACTCTTCATCATTTAATGAAGCATATCTATAACAACAAGGTTTATACAATCAAGGTTGACCCTCACCTAGAAATTTTTTTGCACACTGAGAAAGACAAGGAAAGTCCTTTGAAAACATTGATACCAACTTCAAAAGTTGAACTTGTGCAAGAAGAAGAAAGAGAAAAGAATATTGAAGAAGTCACAAAGTTATTCGATGATGATTGGGGTTCATTGGATTTCACACCTACATTCATGGGAGAATACAATATTACACACAAAACAGGAAAAGAGAAAGAAAGAAACATGGTATCAACACGAGCAAAGTCATCAAAAACATGTGAGTCCACAACCTTTAGCAAAGAAGAGGAAAAAAAAAGTTATACATCCACATATGAAGAGTGTGATCATGAGAAACCACTAAATCCAAAATAAATGGAAAATATTTATGGAAGATATTATAAGCTTTTGAAACAACTTTGGTTATAGTGGAAAAGGATGTGGTACTAGATAACAAGGTATTTGTGTCCCTATAGAGCCTTACACACAAGAAAAAACTAGTGGTCTTGGTTATTGTCCTTTGAAAGAAATGAAATCATAAAAGAAACCTTCATTTAATATCAATGTCATCATGCAAAACACTCCTAGGACATCTTCAAACACATGTCTTAGTAATAATTGTGGTTCATTAGATTTTACACCCTCCTTTACAAAAGAGTACAAAATATCACAATCTAAAGAGTCTTGTGTATCTGTGACACCTTGTACTAAGCAAGAAATATATTTTCCATAAAAGAAAGGAACATCTTCTACTATTTATCAAGAGAGTACCTTTTTGAGGCTTCTCCAAGCTCGCTTAATGTCTCTCCCTCCAAGAACACAAAAGAAATTTTACAACAAAAGTTCATTTTGTTTATATCATCGAGTACATGGTCATTCAACTAATTTATTTAAGGCTTTGCATAATAAATTCAACATCTTAAGGATTGTGGTACTCTTCCTTGTGTTGATGCACCTATTTCCTCTAATTAATAATGATTTTATTCCTATCATGTTGCTCATAACTATGTGGAATTGGTAGCTTATGTGTCTTGCTCATTTCCATTCATGGTGGTACAATATTAGGTGCAACCATATTTCTCTTGGTAGCAACATGATAGTTCTTGGTGGTTGTCTTTGTCTCTATGATTGGGGGAAAGGATAACTAGTTTTTTGGAGGTGTGAAATCTTTTCAAGGATCCCCCTTCCTCTCTTTGTTTGCATGTTCCCTTCCTAGTGATGATAGCATACATCTCCTAGAAAGTGTGAAATTTTTATTCATAGTGTGGTATTTTTACTTCATGTGATGTGTCTTCTTGGTGGTGACATTGAGTTTGATGTCCTTCAATAGTGTGACCTTTCTTGGCATATGACATTCCTCTTAGTGGCGATGCTACGACTTACATTCCCTAAGTTATGAATCTTTTATTCCTCAACTAGTCCTCTCTTGGTGACATTAAGAATGATGTTCCCTAAGGTGATACCTTTCATGAACTAAGAAAAACCCCTTTGACTATTGTTGATGGTGTTTTCTGCATAGCAACAACTCAGAAAAAATGTGGAAATCCTATCTCTCTCAAAAGGTAAATCTCTATCAGCAAGCATCAAGAGATAACCCCAAGGTCTCTAATGTCAGGTCTTGACAATGCATAAACAACTCAGTGATAAATGTGAAAATGTTGGTAATCACAAGGGTACCTTACAAACAAATGTTGAATCTTAGAACTTATCAAATTTTGTAATTTGATGATACTTCAAATCCTAAATCTAACCAAATGATAAAGAAATAGCAAAAGATAAGGGTTTTAGAGAGATTTCCAAAATTAACACTAATCCTAGGATTAACAATGTAAATGAAAAAATACTTGAAATGGACCAATCCCTTAAAAACTAATTCTTGTTCGACCCAAATAAACCTGCAATCTTACAAAAATAGTGCAATATTCTAAGGCATGAAAGATTTTCAAATCATGAACGTCCATCCAAAACAACCCTATTGCAATTGAAATGAACAAACACTCACAACTGAACTAGCACAATGAATACAAGGTCCAAGCTAACTTTACAAAGCAACTCACAATCAGCCAGCTGCAAAAAGTATGGACCACGGATTGCTACAAACACTTCAAGCATCAAATCACAAACACCATTGAATAATCTAACCTCAAATCTAACAAATATCAGATAACTTTGAGCAATTTCAAAAGATGAACAATAAGAACCATGCAAGATAATTCAACACAAGAGAGACCACCAAAATCAAAATGTCTTCAATTGTATTGAATCATCCAAGAACAGCAACAATTCCAGTGTTTTGTGTTACAACACTTACTCTAAAATAAAATTAACTCCTAACACTAGCTCTTTCTCTATTACTCTATTTTCTCCTAAGTCTAATTCTTCTAGTCTTGTGACTTCTACTACTCTAGTCTCACACTTACAAATGAGAGGGCATTGGCCCTTTATAGAAAATTGCATTTTGAATCAATGGCCAGGATTAAATTGATCCAATGGCACAGATGGCACATCTAGAAGCATCATTAGGGTTTGATAATTCTGGGTACATCATCACCCAATGAAAAAATTTAGTTACATCCCTGAGTAATGAGAAAACAAGACTCCGCCAGCTTTTCCTTGAAGAAAACTCTGATTGGAGAGTAGAAAAAACATCACATGTGACAAGCATATTCCAGAAAAATTCTCCAGCTGGCACAAGTGTGGCACAAATTCATAAGCAAGTTCACATTCAATAGTTGAGTTGCAATTGAACCACAAATTTGAAAATATTCTTGGCACGCTTCCTTATGCGGGACATCTTGAACAGTTTGAAAATTCATTCCCCTTTCTTAGCACGGTTCCATATGTAGGTCCTTATGTGATCTCAGTTTTGTATTCAAGCAAAGTTCAAGTGGCACCAAAATATCCTGCAAAATAGATTAAGAAATAATACCGATCAGATTTAAATACAAGGATTAAATGTTTATCATTATAAACATTATTGCTTAGGATGTTAATCAATGGTCATATGCCCTATCATGTTAGCATTTACAAATCACACGAGCAATATGGTAAACTTCTTATAATAGAACCCGACACAAGAAATTAGCCTCTCTATAACAAGATCATTAATATTGTAAGAATGCTTTAGCATCATAGACCATCCTCAATCTGATAGACCATAGTAGCCCACCATCCTCAACTTACTCATACCATCAAGTCTTATTATTTCCTTTTTTACAAATGTAATCACCGGGCATTGTATAGGCCACCACTTAAATATCAGTTCAAATAGTTTTCCTTGCGACCTCCTTGTGTTTGAATTTCATATTTTTTTTCCTTTCAACTCCATAGTCCCGGCTCATTTAGACACCTCTTGAAAGTGTCATCTTTGCAAGTGATGGAAGCCTTTGTCATGATATATTAACTCGCATTATGCCTATGTTTCCATGGGAATCAAGCATATTTACATGGAGTGTCATCGTCTTCACCAATTTCTTCTTTCAATAATAAGCCTCTCGATCCACATTTAGGAATAATGTGATCCATATAGAGCCCTGAGGTTTTATGCCCTGCAACTGCCCAAAATATTTCTTAGTCACATTGTCTTTCTCATAAACTCGATCTACTAGAGACGTTATCTGAAGATAAAATTTTCCTTGAAATTTCCCTGAAACGACGAGCTATTAGAATCCATTTTACACTGATCGTTGCTTTTGGATAGAACACCATTCACATAAACTCATCCTTTACCAAGCTCCTTATCACCATATTCAATCTTTCCAAAAAAATTATGCCCTAGGGTGCTCACGTCACAGCCAATATGTAAGAATCTTAAGGAATTTCAATATTTTGAAAACTTTGTGGAACTTTGCCCCCAGCGAACTCTAATCACCCTAACCTTGAGTTCAATTTAGACCTTTTACACATCATGAAATACACGTCCAATTCGTATTCTTCACCATTCTCACTTCCTCGGGGATTTTGGTGGCCTTGGGAATTTTGAGTCTTCGAGGATTTCCATATTACAATGAATTACCTGAACTTCATTTCTTTCAGAAAATCCATTATTGGTTAGAATCTCTGGGACTCACCTTTCGGGTATTTCTCATGTGCATGGATTTTAATTCCTCAAGATATCTAGAGGCACTTGGATTCCCCTAGTCTCCTCCTCACCTGACAATGAGTTCTTCATACTTCATCATGCAAATTCCGCCACCTTGGAGATTTAAAGTGGGCATGGATTAAATGACTTTTGGGGATTTTGACTCTTTGGGGAATTTCAGTTGCTTGAGAATTCTCTGAAACGTTCAAACTCCCGTGGTTTTACCTCAATGACGAATTTCCCGAGTTCATGAATTCCTTTGAGATCCCAATTTTTTGAAATTCACCTTCTCTTTTTCTTTACTTAATCATCCCTAGCCGACCCTTGAGCTTACTACTTCATGAATTGCATCCTCCACCTTATACAAAATTAGGTGTTCATGCATGGATGGATGATTCTCACTGGAAAGCCTCCTCTTCAGAATGATTATCTTTTAAATCTCTAAGACATTATCATTGCAATATAAAACTGTGAATTGTCATCCCGACTCTATTTTTAACTCTGTTTCGACTAAAAGCATACATCTCTCTTTTTTTCTCTAGGATAAGCATGAAAAATGGCACTCATGCAACCTGCAAAATCATGATCAATGTTAAAGCCTAAAGTTAAGGTAACAGATTGCATAAACAAATTTCATTCTAACATTCCAAAATGCAATCAAGTCCATCATTTCAAGAATCAGATTATGATCTGTATAAGGCTAATATATAGCATGATGTCATGACTTAGGAGGACAATTACTGGCAGTAAGTAGATGTGAATGAGGCCTAGGAAACATCACCAAAACTAGCAATTCACAGCCCCAACACCAAATCACACTCAGCACTCAAAATCAATTTCTTCAAATCGATGCAAGGCAGATGATAGCAAATCATCAGCATAAAATCCCTCAAAAATCCATTAAATGCAAAAATCGTACAAGCACAAATGCAATGACAAGATAGCCCAATACACATTTCGAGAGCCTGAGGAGGTGAAGAAATTCTGGGAAAATATGGCGGATGTAGAATTCCGCAAGGTGCTGAAATATCCAAATTACAGTGCTAAATTCCTCTTCATCGAGTTTTCAAGAAAACCAGGGAATCTGCTGGAGGAGGAAATTCTTGAAATCAGAGGAAAACCCAGATTTTGTCTGAAACTTAGGATTTTCAATGAATAACTTAAAGGGATCATTTGTGCAAGCAAAATGAACATCCAAGGATACTTCAAAGAAATCAAAGGATCAAAAAGCACCAGAGACTAGAGCAAGAGAGGGTCCCTACTTTTAGTGGGGTGTGTGTGCAAAAACTGCACAACTATCCTATTCTATTGTATTTAAAATGGCCACCAAGCATAACACAACTTGCTTGCCAATGGATCCTTTATGTTTTTCATGACTGCCTAACATAATGCAGATTTCTAGCTTTGTCACCATTTTTGTGGCACCTTATCAAAGTTATCAAGAGTTATAACTTTGGTATGGTTGATACATGGGAGCCTATAGACCTAGCATGACTTTCCCATTAGCCACCTTTTTGTGGGTACATACCGACCTAGTGTGTGTTTCTCACTTGTCTTGGGGGCTCACCTAGTGTATATCAGATTGCACTAGCCCTTGTGAGTGTATTTTTCATGGCCACCAAGCATAACACAACTTGCTTGCCTATGGAGCCATGATTTTCATAAGTGATTGTACATCCTTATGAGTGTATTTGATGGATGTGGCATAATGAAACTTGCTAGTCCATGTTTCTTTTTTCCTTGCATTAATTTTGACATTGCATGTTGCGTATCTTGTCTTGTTGCTTATATCTTACGCATCTTGTGTGTGTCCCTTTGTGGTTATGTTGGTTTTCCATGGGATCTTATATCTTTGGGGATTGATCACCCTCCTTGATCTTTGTTATCCTATCCCATCAATATTTGTACACTTGGACCCCTCTTGACGCTTATTCATCTACTTTAGTGTGAGTTTGAGTGTAGGGCTCATCCTCTCACTAAAGTGGCGGCTAAATGTAGTGTAGAAAAATGTACACTTTTATATTTTCACACTATGTTTGGGTCCCTTAATTAAATTGGACTTAATTAAGCCTCTAATTGACCCAATTATGCATTTAAAATTAATCTCATTTTCTAAAAGGGGAACTTGTATTAAATAATTGCAAACATCAAATTAAACACCTTGAAAATATTGTCTCCTATATTTGGATCGTAGGACCCATTCACCCAAGGGTGAATGAGTCCCCTTTAAATTCCATAACCCAATTTAAAATATGTTTTTGGCAGTATTTTATGATCCCAATTCAAGTTGCAATTGTCGGCTTTTGAATTTTAATTTTTGAGAAATTAGAAAATCACCTATAAATAAATAGTTATTTTATCAATTCAAAACATCTAGCAAGAGGGAAAATTTCATATGAGCAAATATTATTGTCAAGAGAATTGAAGAGCAGATTTATCAATCAGCTACAGCAGCAATCAAGATCAAGATCATCATGTCAAAGTTATTTGCATTCATGCATTTTTTTGGAGCTAACATTGTGATTTAGGTTTCAAGCATTCTTTTCAAGATTCAAGCATCAAGATCAACATCCAACCAAGCCATTTCATGAAAGATCAAGACCTTGGAGATATTTTTTAGACTTCATTCCTCCAAGGGTAGCCATTAGAGGGTTTGGTGAGTTGCAACATAGCATTTTTCATTCATCATTCCTTCCATTCATGTTTCATTTCATTTAAAGGTTTAAGTACCAAAATAGGGTTTGACCAAGGCAAACCCCTATTCACTAAAAACAAACAATTTTTCTCATCTTTGTGTGTTTGTAGATTTATAGGTGGAGTGAAATTGGATCAAAAGTGCAATTTTGCAAAGTTGTCAAAATGGTCATCAAAGTTGTCAAGACACAAAAAATCAGATCCCAAATTATTTCTGACTTTCTAGTAGTGAAACCTGGGGAAAACAGAAGCTCATATCCATCTCTAGAGGACCCTAAAAGTTGAGAAGGAAATCCCTACAAGGACCTATTCACCCTAGGGAAAATTTGTCCCAAGAGGACACTCAGCAGAAGCTTTTGGTGATAGGTGTATAAAATCTTACCCTTCTCAGATCTGCCAGAAGGTGATTCTTTATGTTTATGTTATACTTTAAATTGATGATTCAAGTCTTACATTACATAATTGGATTTATTTACTATTTTCTCATTTATCTCCCAAAAGTGCATTCAGTATATTTACCTTGTCCTCAATCATAAGGAAAACAGCAAGATCCCCATTAAGGTTGACTCACCTAAGGGTTGAAAGTCAATCTTATCCTAGGAGATCTTTTTTTCCTAATGAAATAAGGAAGATAGGTGCATATCCCCATTTCACATCCATTTTGGAGAACCCTATTTTTCTTTATGTCAGTTTCATCCACACATTTCTTTGATGTTGACTTAGGTTGTGTGCTTGCGCATAAATCATTTTGGATCACATTGAAAGAAGTGTTAAGATTATTTTTGGTCCTCTCTATCCTCAGGATAGGACCACATTATGCTTTGGTGGTCGACTAGTTAAATTTATTATTTATTCTTTTCTTGGCCTACCTAATTGAAGAATTCAAGTGTTACAGTCAATATAAATGCAAGTCATTTTAGATGCAACATTATGGAGAATTGTACAAGTTGAAAATAGTGTGTATGTGACTCATATTGAATACCAGGAGAGATAGTACTGAAGATAGTGAAATGAAAGATCAATTGTGCATGAATGCCTTAGTCAACAGAGAGTTGTGTTGGTATTCTTTGTAATTCCCTTTAAATTATATTGTATCCTGCTCTAAGATAGTGAATCTCATTAGGTCCCTGTATCTTGATCTTGGATTTGGTTGGTACTTCAGTGTTGCAATTCCCTCTTGTATCTTGCTCTAAGGTAGTGAGCCTTATATTGTTTGTTTAATCTCACCATGGTTTTTACCTTATTGGGTTTTGCATGTAAATATGGTATCTCCTTGTGCATGTGTGTGTTCTCTATTTTCTTCTATTTGTTGCTGATTTTTTCACTATTATATCTTTCATTAGTTAAGTTTTTTGAAGGTGTTAAATATTCTAATTACTATAATCGTCTACGTTACTGTTATGCTTAAAAATATATATCTTTATCTACTAAAGAATTTTGATTTTGCTAAAATTTTCAATTTTCAGAAGGGGTAAAGTTTTTGGGTAGACTAATTCACCCCCTCTCAGTCTTTGGAAGTATTCAATAGTATTAAGCACAAAAATTCATTAACCATCACATTTAAATAATTTTGAGTCATGGGTTTTAATTAAAAGTTTCTAAAGTTAGGCTTCCACAGGCAACCTTGGGTCGTCTGATGTCGAATGTATAATAAGATATTGGCAGGGTGAGATAATTCTCGCCTCTACAAAACAGCTGCCTAAGGGTACCAACAATGAAGAAAAATTCATGGCCATTATTCATGTGATCACATTGTGCAAAGATTTAGGTATAAGGAAACTATCAATCAAAGGTGACTCGGTGATTGGTGTCAATACTATCAGACATGGTGACCCCAAATTGGAAGTTATAGGCATTGCTAAGCAAGGTTGTGGAATTGTTGCAATATTTTGAGCTTTCTACCATCAACTATAAATACCGAGAAGGCAATGGCAATTTTGATACACTATAAAATGAAGGGGTGAATGGAATGTAACACATTTTCCCATGTACCACATGGGGCCAAATATTTTCTACACCCACCTCAGATCTGATGTGGCTAGATTTGGCATATGGGTATTAGGTTTATTTGTGGGCTTGTGGATGTGATGGATCGACCCCTTTCGTACCACGGCTTGGGATCTCATTTTTCTACTAACAGATTTTCATGTATAAAAATTATTTAAGGCATTAATGGTTTCGATTGACTCATTCCTGGTCTATCCTGTATTGGAGTGTGTTGAGAGACACGTATCGTCATATTGGCTTGGGGTGATGGGGAACGAGGTTGGAAACTTGTGCCACTTCAAGGAACTATTTTATTTAAGCTCGGAAATGATTCCTGCTTTGAAATTCATCATAGGCAATGGAGACTTTGGTTAGGTTGCACTCTAAGAGGCAAATAGCTTTTATAGGCTTCATCTCGGATCACAGATTGAAGAAAATATTCCTTGTCAAAGACATGTTTTCCATCGAGGCTATGATAACGGTAATTGGTAGAGGTTTATCTATCTCCTCCAATAGGCATCGGGTTAATTTAGACATTTCATCCTAGCTCCTGACTTCTCTGGTAGACTTGGAGATCCCCAAAGTTCATTGCTTGTTGTCACTGAGGCTCATGTTCAAAGTGGATTTCCTCTAAGATGATCTTGACACTGTTATAGTGGTTGAGCTTGGCTTTGGTATTCCTTGGCCCGACGACATCGACTGGATGTTTTGTTTAGCAGTGGACGTGGAGCAACAACCTTTCATTCTGAACATGGATGAGCATAATTTAGCTCATCACATGTGTTGGGCTTCTACTAGATACAACTTCCTTTGTCGTCACCTGGGGTTGGTGGTGGTCGATGATGTACAGTGGATGATTAACTTTGTTGTTACCTTGGAGGAGGGTGGTTTCTACGATGAAATCAACTGAGTATATGGGTGTTACTTGTATTTTGTATTTGGTTTTTCTCATTGTTTTGGTCACGAGTCATGGATTTTTGGTTGATATTTTGTATTTTGGGGTTGGGGCTGCAATTCATGTTTTACCCTCTTGACCCTATGGATTTTGGGGGTTGATACAATGTAAAAATCTTTTTGAATATCAATACAAACCATGTAACTTCGGTTGTGTATTGCAAATCAAAAAAAAAAGTTTCTAAAATTATTAATTCTTAGTGTTGTTTTGACCCACCCTCATGAGACAGTGTATTAAGCACAAATTTTTATTAACCATCACATTTAAATAATCTTGAATCGTGGATTTTAATTAAAAGGTTGAATTGAGTTCAATTTTGTGTTATCTTGTATTGAAAAAGGAATAAATTTCTTACTCAACTAAAAATGTGATCTCAAGTTTTGTGATGGAAACTTATTAAAATGTGTCCTTTCTTCTTAGAATAATAAAATGCACAAAAGTGAAAATATTTAAAAGTTAATAAATTTATTGATTTGTATGAATTAATTATATTTTTTCCATGACTTGTAGGTACTCTTAACTATGTGATAAAATGGAAAAGGCGAACAAATGAAAAGTGAATTAAAGTGTCATTTCTTATGGCTCCCATAAAAACAAAATGTGGTAGAGGCATAGATCAAGGAAATTTGGTGGAATTATGAGAGGATAGTGTTTTCTTTACATTAGTAAAAAAGAAAAAAATGAGGAAAACTAGGATTCAAACTAAAATTAAAACTTTGTTACTAGAATTTTAAATAGTTAACTCGAGTCAAATTGGAGTTGATAATATAATATTTCATTTTGGAGTTCTTTCATGCATAAAATTTTCAATATTGCATGTATTTCTATGGTGGGAAAATTGTTTCCTTTTGTTCTATAAAAAGGTAAAAAAAATCTCATTTGAAGGGGATCACAAGGTTAGATAGTGGATAGATTGGAGAATTTGACCACTAGCCATTTTTAGTTTCTAGTTAGTTTCCAATTTAATTTTTTATAATTTTAGTGTAGTTGGGGACAATTATGGATAGATGAAACTAAAATTTCTAGTGTTTGCATCTACTATATTGTATTTGAATTGAAGAAGAATGAAGTTTTATAAATTTGGTCTTTTTCTCTAGATTTATCTCCCTGCATATGGTGTGGTTCTCAAACTTCAATCTTTGTTCATTGATTGCTTAAGAGATAGATGTGTTAAATGAAATTTATTGATTTATTTTTAATTTGTGTAGGAAATATAGTGTTTGTAAATGAATTGTATTTTAATATTATCAAATAGCTTTTAATCTTATACTATTAGTATAAATGATTTTATTTAATCTAATTTTAATGTTGTGGTTAATTAATTTATTAAGTTTGAATGAAGATTCAAGTAAAAGTATTCACATCATTCTCTTGCATTCCCTTTAATATTTTGATCTTTCTTTCCTTTTGGGTAGATTTTGATCCAACATTTAATCAAGAAACACTAGTAGACCCCTTGAACAAATAGCTAACATTGACCACTTAGCTATATATCATGGTTATGACCCAACTCCTAAGACCTTTGAAGGTGATTGACTCAAGGATTGATTATATTTTTTAGGAGAGATAAGATGAAATTTTCCTTGTTGGTATTGCATGTGTCAATTTGGTCATCATCATGTTGTGTTCACATAAAATCATAGATTTACATTGCATACAACATACATAGTTGTATAGTGGGAAAATAGGGTCCACCAAAATGAATCAACAAGATGATGGACCACTAATTTTTCTAAGACCCTAAACACTAAAATTATGTGTATGATAAGATGTAAATAACAATCAAAAAATATACCTAGCTATTATAGCAACTATGGGGGAAGTTTTTAGAGCATAAAAAGTTGTGTACCTATCCAAAATGTTGTTTTTGAGCTATAGAGGACTCATTCTCCTTCAGTGGTGAATGGGTCTTTTTAGGGTTTTAGAAAACTGATTTCAAGATCTTGTTCCTCAATGTCTACACTCTTAAATTCCTTATTACCAACTTCTAAAAGTTTGTAGGAAATTTTGTAGCTTCAATTCTTTGATTTTTCACTTTGAAAGACAACTTTTGCAACTTTACAACTTTGACAATCTTTCTCTTCAACCTATAAATCTTGGATGATGTATTGTGAACCAAATCTATAAACTAACATGTAGTGGCCATGAAGAATGTATATCTTGGATCTTTGAATGTGATTTGAATAATGCTTACAATAGATCTTCAATGCTACACTCACAATATTAGCTCAACAACATGAATACATGTATCAAACCCTTGACATGATGATATGAATTTGAATTTCTGCAATAAACTCTATAAATCTGACTTGTAATGCTCTATAATTCTCTCTCAAAGTTTCTAGAATGTCTCATAAACTTGCTAGGAGAAACAATGTGAATTAACCCCTTATTTATACTAAATTAGGAGATTAACCCCAGAATTCAAACAATTAAGGCTAACAACTGATCTAGAAAAAATATTATTAAATTTCCATCAAAATGAAATTCAAAAAGGGGGGTCTCATTAATGGAGGACCCATTCGGCACCTAGGGCGAACGGGTCTTGGCTCAATTTACTAGGACCTAACCCCAGGGGATTGAAAGAAGGATAAAAACCCATTCTAGATCAACTAAAAAGGGGGGTCCTGTTAAAGGAGGACCCATTCAGGACCTAGGGTGAATGGGTCCTAGCAACATTTTCCAAGACCAAACTTTTCCCAATGCAATTTTTTTTAATTAAATTATGGGTGTCAGGATAGATCTTTAGGAGGTGCCAAAATTAAGGCTTAAATTTGAATAAAAAGGGGTTAATTACTCCAATTACCCACAATTAATTAATGACCACCTAGATAAGTGTGAAAGTTTCTTGTAACACTTTACAACACTTAAATAAGGTACACATTATGTACATTTTGTTAAGAAAGGGGCCCATAAGGATTAATTAAGCAAATACATCATAGAAAAGTATGAAAGTGTGTTACAACACTTTACAAAACCCTTGCAAAGGATCAATTAAGGAATTTTTTAGTCAAATAAAGGTCCTAGAATAGTGTGAATGCATACAACACATTACAACACCACTCCAAGACATCATTAGTTTAGTTTTAATGTCAATTATCAAACCAAGTAAGGGAAAAAGGCTTACTTTTTCTGTTACTATATTTTTCCCCCACTTTAGTGAGAGGATGACCCCATGTAAAAGTCACACAAAAGTAGACATCCAAGACACTTATGTATATAGCAATAACAAAGATACATGATCATACCCTGTCAAAGGCCAAAAATAAACAAAAACAAAGGATCAAGTACAACTGTTTCAACATGATGTGAGACAAGGTTGTTTTCCCCTAACATATGTTTCTCACTCCGGGGTAGTGGAACCTCAGTCTGTCCTCTAGGTGAGTTGTCCCAACAAAGTGGTTTAGTGAGAAATTCATGCCAATGTATCGGCTTCTCACTGTATAATGAGAAATCCATGCCAATGTATCGGCTTCCCATTATACTAACCATACCCAAGTTATCCTCCTGATAACTTCAATAAGGCACCACAATGTAAATAATTTTGTAAATGCTTTTTTCATGTAAAAAAAAATTATTAAAGGGTATTTTTCTTTGTTTGAGTAGTGATCTTCCTCTTAGGGAGCATTGTGCTTAATGCCTCCAAGAGTGGACAAGTCAAAAGTGTCAAATCATTGCCCATGGGATGCCTCATTCACATCATGCCATTTCAATAGATCATACACTCTTGGACGGCATCAAACCCAATGACACCACCAAGAAGAGGACACATCACAAGAAAAATAAAAATCACGCCATGAAATTTTTCCAAAAGATGTCATCTATGTATGCCCCCACTTTAAAGTGGTTGCTACAGCATCACTATGAGAAATTGCTTTAAAGTATCCAATTTTTTTATCTAAGACATGAGAGCTTTCCTCAAAAAATCCTATTCCAAGTCATATGTTTCTAAAGTAAGTTGTGTCATGAAATAGGAAGGAAGGGTTTCCCCCACAAATACATAAGAGATCTATGGATTTGGGGTCAGTATGTCTATGCTACAATGTTGTCATAAAGCATGGAATACTCATCATTCCCCAAATACTCATAGAACTAGAAGAATTACACAAAGAGAGTGAAAATAAAGAAAAAGCCTTTCGGGTCAAAATGGAAGAAAAATGAATGTCTTGATGCCTTGTGTCATCCCCAAAAGGAAAACACAAGACAAATGAAAAAGAGAAAGACAAAGCTTTTGGGTCAGCATGGAAGAGACATAAATGTCTCAACACCTTACATCATCCCCAAAAGGAAAACACAAGAAAAACGAAAAAGATAAAAGAAAAGCTTTTGGGTCAACATGGAAGAGACATAAATGTCTCAACACCTTGCATCATCCCCAAAAGGAAAACAAAATACCAATGAGAAATTATTATGACATAGAGAAGAATGAAGGTACATATAGAGGAATGCACAAAAGAGAGAGAAATCAAATGAAACATCGCAGGGGATCACATTATGTACATGCAATCACAAAGAAAAACAAAAGACTAGTAAGGTACAAGAAAGTCAACCTAAAGTAGGTCATTTGCCTCCCAATATCGGTCAGTATAAATGGAAGGCAGGAAACTAGCCAAAGGGACAACATCAAGTGTTGAACTAAGACATGCACCAAGTTCAACACTCTTTTTAGGAGATTTTTTGTAATATCAATGTCATCATCTAAATTAATCACAGTAGGATGTCGAATAACAATGTCCACGCAATGTGCTTGTTTATGTTGTAGAAAGGGTTGAGATTCATCATGCATTGCTTCAGGTAGGTTTGGATTTTGATTTTCTATGTTATTGTTATTTTCTTGAGTTTTCAATCTATGAGCAATAGCACGACATCTACATCTACGCTCTCTATCACTTTGATTTCCTTTCAATTTATTATCATTTTTTTTGTGTAAGAGTTGGTTTGTCAATCATAGGTTCCTTCTCTTCCTTGGGAGGACTAGAAGAAACAAGAGTAGGTTGTTCAACTATTTTCTCTTTGACTTTTTAAACTTGTTTGACTCTAGGAGGGACAACGAGATTTCTTGTATTATCTCATGGTCTCTTATGGGAAATTTCAAGAGATTGTTCTTGTATGTTTGGAAGTATTTTTGGTTCAATCATTCTCTCATCAAGTATGGTTCGTTTAGCCATAGGTTGAGGCATGTTGCGAAGGGATAGTTCCGCTATTTTCTTTGCCTTGAATTTTTTATATGATTTGAAAATGAAATCTTCACAAGGCTTGATAGGTTCCATAGGCTTGGGCCAAAATTAATTAGTGAAAATTTCCCTTTTTCAAGGAAAGATTAAATCCACTATGATGCATAGTGAAGATATCATTGTCAAATGGAAACTTTAGACATTTATGCACAACCGAAGGAATGGCATTCATGGAGTGAATCCATGGATATCCTAGCTCCACAAAAAAATGTTTTGATTGTGGGATGATGGAGAATGAGAGTGTTAATATTTTAAATTACACCTTTAAAGGGAGATCTATCAAGCCTATTGTAGGGAAAGCAAATCCGTTATGTGTCTTGATCCATGCTTTTGAGTTATCATATGTTTCTTGATATAGTTCATGCACATTTAAGAATTCTTTTGTAATCACATTCTCTCCACATATGGGATCAATCAATATCCCATTATTGGGCTTATTATTGATTCGGCCAGCTATGTAAAGAGGACCATCAGGTACACATTTAGGTATGTCATTTTTTGAGAAAGCAATTTCAAGAGGTTGTCTAGTCGAGCCCTTATGAGGTCTAGCTTTGATAAATGCTATCACATTCTCTACAAGATGTGGTTGCATATGATCATGATCCATGTTAACATTGCTCTTAGTTTTAGTAGGAGGGGTAATTTTTGCATGTATGTTACTATTTTCTTGTATGTTCAAGTATTCATGAATGAAGCAACTAAGGCTATAGAGGATTTGTGTTTTGTTTCGAGTTTTAAGCATTTTCCTTAAATTTTGTATAATGAGAACCAAGTTAATGTCTATGCATTCACTAAGGATATGGGCTTGTAAGTTTTATATTTGTTCATATAGCTTGTCAATGACATCATGCACATTAATTGTAGGAGGTGATGTCATAGGAGATGAAGTATGCAAACTATAATCCATGGAGGGTTGATTCTCAACATTATTAGAAAGAGAGGTAGAAAACCCAAGATCTATGGTGAATGAGATATCATGAGATGACATGAGCCTTGAACTACGTCTTCTAATAGTATTGCAAATAAGACACCAAGTTTTAAATCTCATGCAAGTTTTACAACCCCAATGTAAAAACCATAGAATAGCAAAGGGGCAATGCAACAACCTAGAATGAAATGCAATTTACTGATTACACAATGTAGTAAGCTAAAAATGAAATGTTTTGATGCAATTTTAAACTTTTAACAATGCATTGAAATGAATCAATTTAAGTCAAATGCAATGAAATTGATGAAATAGAAAATCAGGAAACTAAAATAGAAAGGTAACAACACCAAACAAAAGCTAAAAACTGATATTTTAATGTCTTAAAAATACAGAGTAGTAGCTAATAAGGACTCATTCACCAGTAAGGGCGAATGGGTCTTGGTTAGATATTTTTGAGATGTTTCTGTGGATTTCAGAGTGACCTTTGATGCTTTTTCAGTTGCCAAAAGGTTCAAATCAGACCTAATCAGGGACTCATTCACTAGTAAAAGTGAATGGGTCCTGGTTAGGTATTTTAAAACCATTTTTTAATGATTTGAAATTTTTTAGATATATCTTTCAGTTCTAGATATGAGACAGTGAGCTTCAGTTTCATATTTTCCAAAAATTTAAGGTAAAAATACAATGAAAAGATGAAATGCAAGGCCTAATTTGAAATGCAATTTTTTTTATTTTCAAATGCAATTGTATGAATTCTAAATGAGATGCAAAATGACTAATTTGTTTTGTAATTTTTAGATTTAGAGAGATGCAAAACAATGCAAATCTAAACCCTATATGATATGCAAGATTTCAATGCAAAACAAGTAACCCTAAATGAGATCTTAATTCAATGCAAATGAAAATGAATGCAAGATCTAACTTAAGATGCAATGGGAGACTCCAATAATTAGAAAATTGTCAGTATGTTGGGTTCACCATTAAATGTATAGGGAAAAAATAGTGTCCACCAAAATGAATCAACAAGATGATGGACCACTAATTTTTCTAAGACCCTAAACACTAAAATTATGTGTATGATAAGATACAAATAATAATAAAAAAATGCTACCTAACTATTATAGCAACTATGGGGGAAGTTTGTAGAGCATAAAAAGTTGTGTACCTGACCAAAAAGTTGTTATTGTTTAGCCACTGAGGACTCATTCGCCTTCAATGGAAAATGGGTCCTTTTTGTAAGATTTGATGAAAAAAAAATCTATTAAGCCCAAGAAACCTGCATGCAAAAACCTGTCACAAGGAAGAAATTTGTAGGAAACAAAACAAGGGTTTTTCTCTAACAATATGCAAGAATTGTATTATCAAACTGAAAAAAGAACATCAAGAAGTGAATACAATACAAGATATCAATCCTTATAAAAGGAGATCAAAATGGAAAGGAAAACCTAACCCTAAGGTGAGTGCATTTAATAATTAATATTTAATTATTAAATGACTAATATGTGTGCATAAAGTGAAATCTTAAGAGGAGAGTAAAGTTAATTAATTACTTTACTCTAACACCCCCCCTTAAGATGAGCTACAATGCAGCTACAAACAATGCAGAAGAAAGCAAAGGAACTACAATGCAACAGAGGGTCCTGACAACATGGCCTGATCAGGTACCTGAATACAAGAAAATCTCTATAAAGCGGAGTAAAGGAGAAAACCCAGTGGAAAAAAACTCCTCTCCAAAAAGAGATAAAGAAACATGCTAAAAAGAAAACATGAAGGAAGGAAGACCTCACTGAGACCCCCCAAGGACAACTTCCTTCACCCCAAGCATGGAGCGCAATTGAAGATAGCGTGGAGATGCCAAAGGTTTAGTGAAGATGTCTAAAACCTGCTCCTTAGTAGGAATGTACTCCAAGATGAGAGAACCATCCTGAATCAACTGCCTGATGAGGTGCATGTGGATTTCAATGTGCTTTGTTCATTGATGCTCCACTGGGTTGCAAGAAATGTGAATGGCACTCTGATTGTGACACCAAAGAATAGTGGGACTATCTGGAGGAAACCCAAACTCTGTCATCAACTGTCGAAGCCATAAAACCTCCTGACTGGCTAACACTGTTGCACGGTACTCAACCTCTATAGATGATAATGCAATAGAAGACTGCTTCTTGCAAGACCATGTCATAGGACCAGAACCAAGGCAAAAAACAAAGCCAGAAGTAGACTTTTGATCGTTGGCATCACCAGCCCAATCAGAGTTAGTGAAGCCAAGGATGTGAGGGGATCCTGAAGTGTAGTGAATGCCATAATGAGTGGTGCCCCGAATGTACCTCAAAATACATTTAGCTACTTGCCAATGGCTCTCATGAGGATCATGGGAGAACTGAGAGACAAGGCCAACCACAAAGGAAAGATCAGGATGAGAATGTGTCAGGTACAACAAACTGCCAACCAACTGCCTGTATAAAGTGGGGTCTACTGAAGGAGTAGAGCAAGTGGAAGACAAAACAACACCTGACTGAAATGGAGTGGGGGCAAACTTGCAATCAAGCATGCCAAAATGTTGAAGCATATCAAGAGCATACTTCTCCTAAAATATGGAAATCCCATCCGAAGACTAAATAACCTGAAGACCCAAAAAGAAGTGCAGGAGACCAAGATCTGTCATCTCAAACTGCTCCATCAAAGCTCTCTGAACACTCTGAATCATGGAGGATGAGCTACCTGTAAGGATGATATCATCTACATATAGCACAAGAATCAAAATATCACCCTCCTGACATTGAATATACACTGTGTGATCGGAATGAAAGTGTGTGAAGTGAGAGGAAAGCAAGAAAGAGTCCATCTTCTCATACCAAGCCCAAGGGGCTTGTTTGAGACCATACAATGAATGCTAAAGTCTGCAAACCAAAGAAGTGTCCTGCACAAATCCCTGAGGCTACTCCATATAGATCTCCTCATGTAGGTCTCCATGCAAGAAGGCACTCTTCACATCCATCTGAAACATTGTCCATCCCTGTGAAGCTGCAAGTGAAAGTACAAGGCGTATAGAGTTCATCTTGGCGACAGGAGCAAAGGTCTCGAAGTAGTCAATACCCTCCACCTAAGAAAACCCCTTCGCAACAAGATGTGCCTTATACTTATCAATAGAACCATCTGCAGCATACTTGGTACGGTACACCCACTTACACCGAACCAACTTTCTACCCTTAGGAAGAGGACAAAGATCCCAAGTATGATTCTTCATCAAAGAAGAATACTCTGCATCCATGGCCTTATCCCACTCAAGGTGACCTATCACCTCTGAAAACTTTTGAGGATCATCCGAAATGGCATGACTCAAAAGACTAGAACCAGATGTCTGAGCACGAGTATGACGAGTATCTGAAGGATCACCTGCCAAAGAACCAGCTGCATCAACAGTGACACAGGCCCACCTAGGCAAATATGGAGCAACTAGTGGTGGTGGAGATGGTGGATCATCATCTACATCATCCTCAAGAGATAAGTAATCCTCAAGAGATGAAGAGGGAGGAGTAGGCAATGAGGGAGAAGCTGGTGATGGAGAATCCATTTGAGGATAGCGCTCATCAAACTGGACATCCCGCCAAAACAAGACCTCTCTGGAATCAGGATCAAACAACCTGTATGCCTTAACATCCTCACAGTAGCCAACAAATATGAGTGGTCAACTCTTCCTCTCCATGGCTTTCCGCTGAGCATCAGGAATAAATGCCCAAGCCTCACTACCAAAAACTCATAATTTAGAAACATCAGGCTTGACATGGGTCCAAGCCTCCTCAGGAGTCATATGTCGCAATGCCTTATGAGGCATCTAATTTTGAATATAATTGGCACAATTGACTACCTCAGCCCAAAATGAAAAACTCATAGCTCGAGACCGTATCATACAATTTGCCATCCCCCGTAAGGTTCTGTTCTTTCTCTCAGCGACACCATTCTACTAAGGGGTGTAAGGGACTGTAAATTGATGCTATAAACCATGCTTAGTGCAAAAATTTGTAAAAGCCTGATTAACATATTCTCCCCCATTATCTGTGTGTATCCTCCTGATAGAAAGTCCAGATTGCTTCTCCACAAATTTCTTAAAAGTCCTGAATGAGTCAAAGACATCAGACTTGTACTTAAGAAAGTACACCCATGTACGTCTGGAGAATTCATCAATAAAAGTGAGCACATAGCGGGCCCCTGAAAAGGAAGGAGTCGGAAAGGACATAAGATCACTGTGTACCAACTTTAGGGCTGCCCTAGCATGAGTGGCTCAACCCTTAGGAAAAGGATCTCGATGATGTTTGCCAAGGACACAACCACAACATACACCATCAGTACAAGAAATCTATGGAAGCCCAATCACAAGTGCCTATGTACTCATTTGTTGTAGATATCTGTAATTGACATGGCCAAAACGCTCATCCCAAAGCCTACTCATTGAATCTGCATGTGCTATAAGAGAGGAACCAATAGTGTTTAAACTCTCAAAGCCATCAAATATGTATAAGCAAGATGCAAAATCCACACTCCCAGTAGCCACAACCAAGTCAGGATCATGAAGGTCTCGAATAACCACATCATGTGGTGAGAACTCAACTGTCTTACCAGAGCCAGAGTGGCAAATCTGATAAACGAATAGAAGGTTTGTCGAAATGTCAGGAACTAGAAGCACATCCTGTAGACAACCACCATCCAATGAAATAGTATTTGAACCCTAAACTGAAAGTTGTGCTGAGTCACCAACTACAATATGTCTAGTGCCTATGGGGGCAAAAGGTGACCAAATCCTCTGTGTGTGTCATATGGTGAGAGGCACCAGAATCTAGAATCCAAGTGGATTCTAAAGACAATGCTCATGCAGAAAGAGCATGACCTTTCCCTGTGGGTTGTGAAGGAGGCTGAGGTGCACTGATATTATGCTATTGCATGGCTTCCTCCAAAGCCTCTAAATGTTTCCAACACCTGGAAACTAGATGTCCTTCCTTGCCACAAAAATTGCAAGGATCACCGGATTTCTTCTTAGTCTTGGAGGAAGACTCACCAAACTTCAAAGATTTTCCCTGTTTAGAATTGGACTGTGGTTTTGAATCAAACTTAGGTGGTGGCTTGGAGGAATTCTCACTAGCCCTTGAATCTTTCTTAGGCTTCGGTTTCTGCTTATGTTTTTCTTTGGAGGACTGGGCTACCAATGCTTGGTTCTGTGAACCTGAAAGTGAATCCAACTGCTTGAGCTTAGCTTGCTCACGAGTCAGATGATCACAAAAGACCTCAAAAGAAGGCATGACATGTCAAGCACCCAAGGCATCCATGGTGGAATAGAAGTTCGAAGAGAAGATCTAAAATGGACCCCGAAGCTTGGAGAGGATCAGGAAAATGCACTTTGTATCAGTCTTAGTCTTACCACAACCCTGCAAGATAGATCTTTGTTGTTTGAACTTCATCAGAAATTCCTCAATAGAGGGAAATGAATCAGGTACCAAGGAAGTTAACTCTGCCTCAAGCTGCAAAGCTCTGAACTCGTTGACAGTACCAAAAAGTCCATCAAACTTGGTCCAAATGGCTCAAGGAGTGAGACAACCCTCAAGATGAAACAGGAGACTGTCAGAAATGTGTAAAGCCATCAATCCCATAGCCTGATTAATATTGTTCCTATGCTGCATAACCTCAAAGGTGCGAGTCAACTGAGGCTGAACCTCATCCAAGCAGGACCATAACCCTCGAGACTGGAGAAGAGTCATCATGCGACCCTTCCAAGTGTGATAATTATGTAGTGTGAGAGATTCAATAGATCTATTGGCCATCCTGTGAACTGTGCCTCAACTACTCTGAATTTTTTTATTATTATTTAGTGGTCTTTCAAAACTAGACAGAAGATGCAGAAGGGGTTTGTTTGTTTGTTTTGGTGTTTATAGATTCTAGTTTTCTGATGTAAATGACAGAAAGAAAGAAAAAACACCCCCCCACAATGCAAAAATCCAATCCCCAGTACAAACTGAAAGCTAGAAAAAAATAGAAAGCAATAGATGATTGAGACAAATCTCTGTATACCTGAAGAATTTACTGATGAAATAGACTGTAGATCTGGATAGTAATCATCAGTAAAAAAACTTTCAAGTCAAAGTACGGCACCCGCAGGGGTTTGAAGTTCTACCTTTTCAGATCTGCCAATGCAGACATCGGCTCATGCACAACGTTCAGAGGAATAAGGTGAAAGTCTAGTAAACGATACCAGGAAGGACACCACTATGAACAGCACAGAGAAGGACACCCCAAAAAATGCCTTTTTACATGCATGCGCTTGTAAAAAACCCTAAAAAATGCCTTTTCACATGCATGCGCTTGTAAAAAACCCTAAAAAAATTTGATTTCTTTTTTGACAAAAAAAAACAAAAAATATCGTTGGGCAAGGAATACCAAATCTGAAAACTACACCTAGAACCTCTCAAATTAGCTGAAGAATCCAACAAAAAAAATTGTCAAACCCTTGCTCCCTTTTTTCTTCAAACATGAACAAGCTACAGTAGATCCAGCTCTGATACCATGTAAGATTTGATGAAAAACAAATCGATTAAGCCCAAGAAACCTGCATGCAAAAACCTATCACAAGGAAGAAATCTGTAGGAAACAAAACAAGGGTTTTTCTCTGACAATATGCAAGAATTGTATTATCAGACTGAAAAAAGAACATTAAGAAGTGAATACAATACAAGAGATCAATCCTTATAAAAGGAGATCAAAATGGAAAGGAAAACCTAACCCTAAGGTGAGTGCATTTAATAATTAATATTTAATTATTAAATGACTAATATGTGTGTATAAAGTGAAATCTTAAGAGGAGAGTAAAGTTAATTAATTGCTTTACTCTAACACTTTTAGGGTTTCAAAAAATTGATTTCAGGATCCTGTTCCTCAATGTCTACACTCTTAAATTTCCTATTACCAACTTCTTAAAGTCTGTAGGCAATTTTGTAGCTTCAATTCTTTGATTTTTCACTTTAACAATCTTGCTCCAAATCTTGCTCTTCAACCTATAAATCTTGGATGATGTCTTGCAAAAAAAATATGCAAGATAACATGTAGTGGCCATGAAGAATGTAGATCTTGGATCCTTGAATTTGATTTGAACAATGCTTGCAATAGATCTCCAATGCTACACTCACAATCTTAGCTCAACAACATGAATTCATGCATCAAACCCTTGGCATGATGATATGACTTTGAATTGTTTCAATAAACTCTAGAAATATGCCTTGTAATGCCTTATGAATTCTCTTTAAATGCTCTATAATTCTCTCTTGAAGTTTCTAGGATGTCTCATAAACTTGCTAGGAGAAACAATGTGAATTAACCCCTTATTTATACTAAATTAGGAGATTAACCCTAAAATTCAAACAATTAAGGCCGACACCAGATCTAGAAACAAACATTATTAAATTCCCACCATAATGAAATTAAAAAAGGGGGGTCTCATTAAGGGATGACCCATTCGCCACCTAGGGCGAATGGGTCTTGGCTCAGTTTACTAGGACCTAACCTCAGGGGATTGAAAGAAGGATAAAAACCCATTCCAAATCAACTGAAAAAGGGGGGTCCTATTAAGGGAGGACGCATTCACCATCTAGGGTGAATGGGTCTTGGCACCATTTTCTAGGACCAAACTTTACTCAATGAAATATTTTGTAAATTAAGTTATGGGTGTCAGGATAGATCTTCAAGAGGTGTCAAAATTAAGGCTTAAATTTGAATTAAAAGGGATTAATTACTCTAATTACCCACGATTAATTAATGACCACCTAGATAAGTGTGAAATTTCCTTGTGACACTTTACAACACTTAAACAAGGTACACATTATGTACATTTTTTTTAGAAAGGGGCCCATAAGGCTTAATTAAGCAAATACATCCTAGAAAAGTGTGAAAGTGTGTTACAACACTTTACAAAACCCTTTCAAAGGATTAATTAATGCATGTTTTAGTCAAATAAAGTTCTTATAATAGTTTGAATGCATACAACACATTACAACACCACTCCAAGACATCATTAGTTCAGTTTTAATTTTAATTATCAAACCAAGTAAGGGAAAAAGGATTACTTTTTCTGTTACTATAATAGTTAACAATCCATAACCAAAACTACAATGTCACACCCCTTTTTTGGACTAGTTTAAATATATTATTTTAACTAATTATACATAAAATACTTTTCTATGAATTTTAAATTGTGTTATCAAAATTATGATTTGAGGATAATTATGTTGAAATTGTTTTCTTTATTTATGATATGACAAAAGAGAATATCAATGTGATAATGATTAAAATAGTAGATGTGATTTTTAATCTTCATGATTATTGTTTAATAAATGTTTATATTATGTTATTGATGTTATAGTTAATAGAATAACTACCTTTTTGGTAAAATGTGGTGGATGTGGGAAACTAGTTCTCTCTCCTAGATGAGGAGGGAGAGTATCACCGAAGAGAGGGAAGGAGATCAAGGAGAATCAAAAGTACATAATGACTTCAAGAACCCACACACATAATATTATGTCTTGTTGCATATTTTGATTGGATACTTTTCATGTGTCATAAGTATAGTAATAATTTACATCTTAACATCATCATTGATTTTTTTCTTTGATCATTCTCTATCTCATTAAGTTTTCATGGTACCTTTAGTAGTTTGATGTCAACTTCTTATCTTACACTTCTCCTTATCAATGTTATTTTAAGTTTGATAAGATTTCCATCACAAGAAAATTACATGGTTATAATACATCAAATAAAATTGTAAGAGAGGGGACCACCGCATGAAAGACCCCAGGTCACAGAGGGTCGAGACACAAGAGGCTGACCTAATTTACCTCAGTTAAGTGTATTTTTTAGGGTATAAGGACAACAATGATGAGGATTACAATGTCCTTCAATCACTCTGCATTCCCAAGTTTCAAGGTGGGGATAGGTGAGTCAGTTTCTAGGTCCAACTCTGCTACAATGGTATGGTCCCAAACTTTCTCTACCGACGTGATGGAGTGCGATATTATTGCTATCAAATGTTTGGAATGCTTTGAAGTGAACTTGTGAGAGTGAGAGTATGAGATCCAATTCTGTTCAAGATTTCTTCCAACCTCCAAATACAAGTTCAAAGACTAATTATGAAGGAATGAGAAATAAAATGACCATATTCAGGTCGGGTGGCTGAAGGAGGCGTTACAACTTCACTACCAATGGGAAGAGTAATGCCTCTATTGGCTCAGCCGCAGGAAACTGCTAGGGACGTAAGCGCACCGCTTGGATGTCTATGCATTGTGTAGGCATCCCTGATAGAAACACCTCCACTGACATGCAAAAAAGGTGCCAAGTGGATCGCCATCAATGGGCTTAAGTATAATTAAGCCTTTGACTTAGGTTTTCTAAAGTGTATAGAGGCAAAAAGGGGAATTGTGCCTAGGGTGCAAATTTTCTCTTATACATTTTTCCCCCACTTTAGCGAGCACAAGTACTGATGAGTGCTCTATAAAGTAGATCAAGAAGAGAGTAGGGTTAGAAAATTATACCTAAACTATGGAGGAAGCAGACTGTGATCTAGAAAACCTAAAGATGTAGGGAAAACAAAGGACTCCATAGCTGCTCGAAACTATGAAGTTGGAATAACAAAGTGCCTTATAGGCCCGCAGACCTCCAAGGAGGTAACCCACAAGATCTCTCACATGTAGGAAGCCTCAAGGAAGTAAACTCTATGGAGTCAGGAAGAGGCGACATGTCTACCCACAGATAGAACATGTCAGAAGCGGTGACACATCTACCCACAGATAGAGCATGTCTAAAAGCGTCGATACGTCTACCCACAGATAGAACACATCTAAAAGTAGCAACACATCTACCCATAAATAGAACATGTATAAAGCATCGATACGTCTACCCACGGATAGAACGCATTTAAAAGCGGTGACACATCTACCCGTAGATAGAACATGTTTAAAGTGTCAATACATCTACCCGCAGATAGAACGCATCTAAAAGCAGTGACATATACACATAGATAGAACATGTCTGAAGTGTCGATACGTCTACCCGTAGATAGAACGTATCTGAAAGTGGTGAAATGCCTACCCATAGATAGAACATGTCTAAAGTGTCAATACATCTACCCATAGATAGAACACATCTAAAAGCGGCAACACATCTACCCGCAAATAGAACATCTCTAAAGAGTGGTCGGTCATGCAGACCAAAATACTTTCAAAGGGATCCCTTGGGAACCCTTCAAAAGGAGAGGGGTCCACTCAAGGGATGCACCATTTGAAAAATTAAGATCTAGTCAGGCTGCCCCCAAGCTAGACGCGAAGGATGAATGGAACGAGTCTAGTCGGGCTGCCCCCAGGCTAGACGTAGAGTACATTCATTACGAAGGATTTTGAAGAAAGGGTCCTTGAGGAACCTGCCATGAAGTATAAGGGGGTCCATTCAAGGGACACAATTCAAAATTCACCATCTTAGGGTGATTCATCATCAAGGGATCCTTTCGAAAGATGTTCACTTCATCAAGGAATTTGAATGTAAGGTCATGCCCCCACACAAGGGGAAGTCAAAGCAATTCCCACTTCAGAGAAAGGTCTTCAAGTCCTTTCTTTATGAACCTATGATGAAGGAAACACATTTCATTAGGGTTCCAAGTTGAGAATGCACTTCCAAGGAAAAGGTACTTTGAGTAATTTCAAGAAAAGATTCGTTGGCAGCGAATTCATTTTCTAAAAGTTGAAGTGTTAAAGAATGTTGTCACACATAGGAGGGACAACTCAAGAAAAGAAGAGAGAAAGATAAAGAGAAATTGAAAAGTACAAACAAAGTGCACAGGGGGATCTGGTTTAGGGAGGTTAGATCTATTTGAGCTCATATAATAGTAAGTAATTGCAATGTAAGGTGAAAGATCATCAATCCCCAGCCAAATCAAGAAGAATGCACGGAAAACAAAGTAAAAATAAAAAATAAAAAATTGGGTCAACATAAAAGGGAAGCCTAAATGCCCCCAACATTTTGCATTGTCCCTAATTTATCGAAAATCAAGTACAAACATGGAAGAATGATGGTACAAATAGAAAAAGGTTTACGACACAAAAACCATGTTTCTATCTAAGCACCAACAAGGGTGACAACGGTCATCCAGGCACACATAGAACAAGTATAGGGGAACACATTATAATACATGCACACATGCACACAAGATCAAGAAAAGGGGACCTCCTTCTAACATTGATCATCCAAAAGGTCGTCTGCTTCCCAATCTAAATCTGCATAATCAGAAGGAGGATGAGCTTGCAAGGGTGGAATTTTAAGAGGAGGGGCGTCTGATCCTCTCGCAACAAGGGCCAAGGAAGAGGGCCCCTTGAGTTCCTCTCTACTAAGCTCTTGTAGAGTAAAATTCAGTGATTTCATGAAGATCACCAACAGAGTCGGGACTTCATCCATAGAGTTAAACATGCACCCCATGGGAGTGTCATGTCTTACTTCAGCAGATGAGACGAGTTGTGCCTGAGATCCACCACTAAGCTCACTGAATGACTTGGGAGTGGTGACAAACTCAGGGGAGGTCGGGACTAATTCTATCACAAGGACAAACTAGGTCATCACAGGGCCACCTTACGAAGGTGGGCTCCTCTTATGTCCTTTATCGTGAGAAGGACTAGCCTCTCCCTCTTTCTTCGCAGGAGGAGATGTACTCCCCATGGACAAAGCCAAAGGTGCAGAGGAGGAGGATAGAATCGCAGTGGATATGACTGAAGTGTTGACCATATCCACAGGTTTTGGGAAGGGTTGAATACCTAGAACGAACATCAACAAAGGCGGCTTTGTTGAAGGAGCGATAAACAATTGTACCCATTTAGGGTTAGGTGCATTCGTGCTCACAATGGAAGTTGGAAGAGGATTAGACAGAAGGGAAACAATAGGAAGGGGGAAAGAAGATGCTACAGAGGGCCTTGAAGCAAGGGCGGTCAATTCTTCCTCCTACTGCGAAGCGGCTTGCTTGGCCAAGAGAGCCTTTTGCTGGCACTTGTGCTCTCGTGCAAGGAGGTTCCTACAGCTCTTGGAGTTAAAATACAAAGCTTGTCAAGGGATGGGAATTTCCTACTTGATCATAGGAATGTCCATTATGGCCATGTTAGGCGGAGGAGTGGGTTCCTATAGAGGAGGAAGGGGAGCAAGCTAAGGAGCGACAGGAGGAGTTGAATATAGAGCCTCGATAGTAGGCCTCTTTCTGCTCACTACCTTAGGAGCAGGAGCAGTATGAGGCCATGAAGGTTGAGACAAGGAGGACTCTCTTCAAAGGATCGTCTTCCTTTCATACTGAATGGGTCTAAGCTCCGTCAACAAAATAGGAAGCTCAAACGCAGGACGCTTCGGCTTTCGCCAAGTGGGCATTGAAGGGTTCTCCTACAAACAAGGAGCAGAACCTGAGGGTACCACATTTGAGTGAGATGAACCATCAGGTTGGGTAACGGAAGAGGAAGAAGGAGGATCACAAGACCATTTCTCTTCCTTCCTCTTTCGAGCCTTAACAGCATCATTGTCAGCCTTCAAGCAAGCTCTATGTGAAATAGCATAAGGCGAGGGAGGGTACCTCACCTTCGACCTCAGATGCCCTTTCTTATAATTCTGATATGTCTTATGAAAAAGGTATGTCCTAGGTGGAAGGGGACCCACAGACATAGGCCATTGGTGATCCAGGGAGTAGCTACCACGTGCGACCGGTGGTCGATAGCTGGTGTCATGGATCACATGTACAAAACCTTTGTGGACAAATTTTAGACACTTATGCATGACGGAGGGTACCACGTTCATCGCTACTAACCAAGGGATACCCAATTTTACACGAAAGATTATGGACCCAGGGATGATATCAAACAAGAGATTCACAATCTTAGGTCCGACTAAGACCGGCAGGTTAATGCTACCTAAAGGGGGTACAGAAAGGTCGTCATGTGTGTGAATGAAACTTTCAGGAGCATCATATCCATCCTTATGTAAAAAAATTATAAGCATAATCTCCTCCATTATTATGTTCACCTATGATGTCGGATTAACAAGAACAATGGCTACAATGTTTCCATTGATCCGTGTAGGAATATAGAGGGGAGATGGTTCCTTATTAAATCCCATCGGCAGGTCCTATGAAGTAAAGGTTATGCCAACACCTTTCTCCACAAGCTACACTTAGGGGATGGTTTGATGCAGGAAGGAAGTCATTACACACTTTATACAATGCTTTCATTGTGTCCCTAAAGGTTAACGAGTAATATGGTGACCCAATTAAGGCTTCATCATGCAATACCTTTGGAACCTTCCAACTATGTCAACTAGGGGTCGCAGGTTGGGTTGCAAGGTGACAGCCTTACAACACTCCTAGAGTACGAGGAAAGGAACCAAAATGGTTCATGTTGGGTTCACCAAAAATGTAAGAGACGGGGACCACCACATGCAAGACCCTAGGTCATAGAGGGTCGAAATGCGAGAGGCTACCCTAACTTACCTCATCTAAGTGTATTGTTTAGGGTATAAGGACTAGAATGATGAGGATTATGATGTCTTTCAATCACTCTGCATTCTTGAGTTTCAATGTGGGGCTAGGCGAGTCAGTTTCTAGGTCCAACTCTGCGCCTCAGAGAGCTCTCTACCCGAGGACGTCAGCGCAGACTTCAAATGATAGTGCGGCACGCTGGCATCTCATAAATGTGTTGTGGTTTGTACGATCATATCACAATAGAGACAAGGTCAGACTCGTCAAAATTACTAATAGCCTATCTCAACAACTTCTAAGAGAACAAAATAGTACTATGAAATATGATAATTACAAACGAAGGTGATAAAGTAGATATACCAAAGCTAAGATAACGAAGGCAATCTCGTAGAAGACCCTGCTCACCTGCTAGCTCCTCGAAGTACATCCTCCTACACACAACAAGAAAGAGGATGTTGGGGGTGGTTGTATAGGGGTCTACCTCTGTTAGACCCCTGTTTAGGTGTTCCCACCTCCTCGGATAACCAAAGGAAGAAAGATAAAGAAATGATAAAAATACAAGCACTACAAACAGTACTATGCTACTCAACCAAATGATAGGGGAGAGGAGAGGGAAGCTTACCACCTCCACCAAGAGCACTCAAGGCTGCTTGGAGGAGAAATGAGAGGAAATCAAGCCTCTTCTGCAATGGCATGGTCCCAAACTTGCTCTACCAATGTGATGGAGTGTGATATTGTTGCTATCAAATGCTTGGAATGTTTGGAAGTGAGCTTGTGAGAGTGAGAGTATGAGAGCCAAATCTGTTCAAGATTTCTTCCAACCTCCAAATGCAAGTTTAAAGACTGATTATAAAGGAATGAGAAATAAAATGGCCATATTCGAGTCGGGTGGTCGAAGGAGGCATTACAACTTCACTGCCAATGGGAAGAGTAATGCCTCTGTTGGCTCAGCCATATGAATCTACCAGGGACGTAAGTGTGCCGCGTGGATGTCTGGGCGCCATGTGGGTGTCCCCGACAGAAACACCTCCACCAACATGCAAAGCAGGTGCCAAGTGGACCACCATCAGCGGGCTTAAGTATAATTAAGCCTCCAACTTAGGTTTTCTAAAGTGTATAGAGGAAAAAAGGGGAATTGCGCCTAGGGTGCAAATTCGCTCTTATACAAAAATATATGAAAATAACTACATATATATATATACATACATTTGTATGTGTGTGTATGTATCTATAAATGTATATGTGCATGTATGTATGTATGTATGTATGCATATATTAATATATAAAAAATACATATATATATGTATGTATATACATGTATATATGTATATATGTATATATGATGTATTTTTATATATATTAATATATGCATATACATATATATGTATGCATACATACATGCATGCATATATGCATATATAGATACATATATATACATTTATGCAAGCACATCAAGTAGTGTAAGGGAAATATTGCATCACCCAAAAAATTGTTTTTTCTTCTATTTGTAGGTTTATTTAGCTTTTTTTGATCCTATGATGACACTTCAAAAATGTAGGATAGTCAAAATTCCAAAGTTGATCACTTATTATTTTAGTAAGTCAACCTAAAGGGTCATGTATAGACCTAAAAATGTACACCAAGGATTGGGATTGAAAAATGAATCAAATGGTGAAAGAATCATCTCAATATCTTGTGCCATTTGGGAGATATTAAAGTTTTCATCTTGGGAAATTTCTCTTATAAAGTTTCAGACTCAAATTTGAAGCCCTTAGAAGCCTCATAAAATCTTGAAAAGTGGATAAAATAATCTTCAAATAATTTTATCATTGTATATATCTTTGCGATCTTTCTAATGATATATTATAAGAGTAAATTAGATACTTGAGTCAAAAGTTATGGCTTTGAGAATTTTAAATGAAATATATCCTTCGGCGGGAAAATGAATGGTTGGACCTCTAGGCACCAAATAAAAAAGGAAGAGTTACACTTTCCAAAAGATTGTAAGAAAATTATTGGCTCCAAATCAGGGAGTGAATGGGGGTTAAGGAAGGTAGTTAAATCAATGTAGATTGTGGCTCTAAATTGTAGGGTTTTCTAAGAGAATTGATTTTCTTTGTAGTTAGTCAAGCCCATGTGGTTGTAGCTTTGTAATAAATGAATCTATAATTCCATTTTATAGAGAAATAAAAAGTGGTTATTTTTATCCTTGTATTTTTATTATTTATATCTATTGTTGTGCTATGTGTAGGTGTTGGGTGGAGTAACCGCTTAATAACACCTAACTTCTACCATAGATACTCAAAATTTTCCTTTGAAAGTTCCTTTGTAAAGATATCTACAATTTGATCCTTAGTAGGCCAATACTCTAATATGACTCCATGCTCTTCAACCTTCTCTCTTAGAAAGTGATACCAGATAGAAATGTATTTGGTTCTTGAATACATTACCAAATTCTTAAAAATATTAATTGCACTAGTATTATCACTCATTATAGGAATGGATTCATCATATAACACCTTTACATCCTTCAAAGTTTGCTTCATCCAAAGCACTTGGGCGCAACAAGATGTTACAGCAATATACTCAACTTTTGTTGTGGATAAGGGCATTGATTCCTGCTTCTTACTGAACTAAGAGACCAATTTTTATCCCAAGAAAAATGTAGTTCCACTTGTACTTCTTTGATCATCCACACATCCTACCCAATTAGCACTAGTATAGGCACTCAAAGATAAATTATTATCCTTCTTATACCACAAACCATAATCTAAAGTTCCCTTTAAATATCTAAATATTCTTCACTTCTTTCTCATGAGACTTCTTAGGATTGGCTTGAAATATGGCAACCAAACATACTCTATGCATAATATCAGGTCTAGAAGTAATCAAGTACAATAGACCTCCAATCATAGATCTATAAAGATTTTGATCAACCTTCGGAGACTCATCATTTTTTGATGAGGGCTACACTTCCCAAACCCGAAAAACACAACAATAGATACCAACACAAAAAATGTGAAACATAAATTAACCCACTTTCAATTATTTTTAGAAAATGAAATTACAGATTCAAACTTACATGCTACAGCCTCACTAGCTTGATTCATTACAACAAAATCAACTTGGAAGAAAAAACTATTATTCAGAGCCACAATTTGCACTAATGAAGCCACCTTCTACAACCCTCTCATATCCCTTTTAACCCAATAACCACCCTAGAATTTTCTATAAAGTGTAACGTTTCCTTTTGTTTTGGCACCAAAATTCTTGTTGTTTGATTTCTGGCCTAGGAATAAATTTTAATGAAATTCACTTTTTAGAGGGGAAACTTCACAAGGCCATAACTTTTGATTTGAGTATCCAATTTTCTATTACTGCATATTGTTGAAAAGCTTTCAAAGAGATCTATAATTCATGAACCCACTATAGGTCGGTTCATCCACTTTTTGAGTTGTTTCAGGGCCTCTAAAGATTTATATTTGAATTTGAAGCTGAATTGGAGAAATTTCTTGAGACGGAAAATTTTCATTTCTCCCAAATCATTTAGGGTATTGAGGTGATTCTTTCACGACTGAAAAAAAAATTCAACTCTGTTCCTTCAGGGAAATTTTTAGGTCCATACAAGCCCATTTAGGCCAACTTACTAAAAATAGTAAGTGACTTTTTTTCACTATTTTTAACTTTTGACTATCTTATACCCTTTAAGTGTCATCATGGGACTCAGAACAACAAAATAAAACAAAGAAAACATTTTTTTTGGGTGATGTAAGATTTCCCTACACCGTTGGATGCTCCTGCTTCAGACACCCAGGGTAATTTGAAAAGTGACCATGTTACTTCTCAAGAGTTAGAGGGAAACCAAGATGGTTAACCTCATCCTTAGACAACCATTATGAATCTTCAATGGTTATTCCTTTCCATTTAACCATATATTCTTCATAATGTATGTTCCTTGTACTTTTTCCCACATGGCTATCCAATATTTCTTCTATCTCCTCCTTTTCCGAAGTAGGTGTTGGGATATTCCACCGTGATTCTATTTTTTCTTCACCAATTCCTCCTTCATGGTATTCTGTTAAATCTGAAATGTTAAACAAAGGTGAAATATGAATTGCATCATGCAACTCTACCTCATATGCATTTCCTGAATCATGCTTCTTTAGGATCTTGCATGGTCCAAACTTCTTCATCTTTAACTTGTTGTATGTACCAACTAGAAACCTCTCCTTTTTCAAATGAGTCATGACTTCATCTCCTACCTAGAACTCCTTATACCTCATTTTTTTATCTACCTTAGCCTTATATTGTGAGTTCATCTTATTGATATGTTTCCTCACCTCTTCATGCAAATTCTTTAGGTGCTCAGCAAAATATTCAGCCTAGACACTACTCTTCTCCCCCTTATCCATCTTCCTCAATTCAGAAGCAGTTCTTGGACTACTTCCATACACAATTTGGAATGGTGATTTTCTAGTGCTCCTGTTGACAAAATTATTGTAAGCAAATTTTTCCTATGGTAGAATCAAATCCCATCCCTTGGGCTTATCACCTACTAAGCATCTCAACAGGTTACCCAAACTCCTATTCAACACCTCTATTTTTCCATCATTTTATGGATGGTGTGTGGAACTAAACTTCAAATTTTTCTTCAACTTCTTCCATAATTTCCTATAGAAATGACCAACAAATTTGGTATCTTTGTCTAAAATTATACTCTTCAATAGACCATGTAGTCTTACCACCTCTCTAAAAAATAACTCTACAATATAAACATCACTAGTCTTATGACACAGAATGAAATGTGTCATCTTTGAAAATCTATCCACCACCACAAATATGGAATCACGCCCTCTCTATGTCCTTGGAAAGCCAAGAACTAAATCCATGCTAATATACTCCCATGGCCTCTCAAGTATAGGTAATGGTTGATACAATCCACTATTCTGACTTGTTCCTTTCTCCATCTGACATACTATGCAACTTTGTACAAACTTATTCACATCTTGTTATAACTATGACCAATAATAATTCTCACTAACTAGAGCAATGGTCTTATCTCGACCAAAATTTGTAGCCAATCCTCCACTATGCTTCTCCTTGATTAGGTTCTCTCTCATAGAACTCCTTGGAATGCACAATTGGCTTCCTCTAAACAACATCCCATCTTGGATTAATAAATCCAACCATCTTGTCCTATCCAATGTAACAGATTCCAAACAATCCTTCCAAGATTCTGCAAAGTCTGGATCTTTAGGATACAAAATCTTGAGTTCATTGAACCCAAAAACCTCTATATTCATCTCTATCAACAATTTTTTCCTTCTACTTAAGGTATTTGCAACTCAGTTTGACCTTCCACTCATGTGCTTCAAAACAAAAGTATAACTCTACAAAAACTCAACCCATTTTAAGTGCCTTTGATTTAACTTTCCTTGACTATTGAGATACTCCAAATCTTGGTGATTTGTATATACAAAAAATTATTTTGCCAACAAATAGTGTCTCCATTTCTTCAAAGCCTGAACTATAGCATAAAACTCTTGATCATAGACAGAATATTTTTTCTAGCATCATTCAACTTCTCACTAAAATAGGAAACAAGCTTACCTTATTGACTCAAAACAACTCCTGTGGAAGTGCCACTAGTATCACAATCTACCTAAAATACCTTATTGAAATCTAGAAGTACCAAAATAGGTTCCTTTGTAACTTTCTTCTTAAACATATCAAAACTTTTGGCTGCTCCTGTAGTCCACTTGAACTCTTTTATATCCCCTATCATTGCTTCAGTTAGAGGTGCATAAATACTACTAAAATTCTTAATAAACTTTATGTAAAAACTTGTTATACCATGAAATGATCTTACCTTTGTAACACTCCTCAGGGTAGGCCATTCAATGATAGATCTCACCTTCTCTGGATCCATTTTAAGACCTTCTGTTGAGACAACAAATCCTAGATACACCAACTTTCTCTTCACAAAACTACATTTCTTCAAATTAATCAACAGCTTCTCCTCCTTTAGCTTCTCAAAAACTCTTCAGATATGCATCAAGGGCTCCTCCAATATCTTACTAAAAATAAAAATATCATCCAAATAAAAAATATCAAATTTTCCTAAAAATTCTTTCAACACCTCATTCATAAGTCGGTGCATTGGTTATCCCAAAAGTCATGACTAACCACTCGTGTAGGCCCTCCTTGGTTTTAAAGATTGTATTCCATTCATCTCCTTCTCTAATCCAAATCTGGTGATATCCGCTCTTCAAATATATCTTCGTGAAGTACTCTGCTCCACTCAAACAATCCATAATGTCATCCATTCTCAGCAAGGGAAATCTATACTTGATAGTGATCTTTTTGTTGGCTCTAGAATCTATACACATCTGCCATTCCCCATCCTTATTTGGTGCTAGTACTGTAGGTACTGCACATAGATTCAAACTCTCTCTAATCAATCCCTTCCACAATAATTCTTGCACTTATTTATTCAACTCTTCACTCTCTCCTAGAGTCATATGATGAGTTACCTTATTCGGAAAACTAACTCCAGGAGTCAGGTCCATCTAATGACTAATCATTCTTACAAGAGGAAAACCTTCGAGTACCTTATCATAAATAATAGCCAAAAACTCATTCAACAAATTTGAAACCTCTATAGGTACCTCATTAGTATCTTCTTTATCAACTCTTGGGATCAATCCAAAACACATATGCTCATTCCTCATACCTTCTAGGAACTTTCTTCCATCAACCAAACAAATTCTTGCATTATTGCATACCTTTTCCTCCACCTCTTTCAAGGGCTTCAGTTTATGACAAACTCCATCCTTTGTCAAAGAGTAGGTGTTGGCATGTCCATCATGTACTGCTCATCAATCAAACTACCATGGTCTACCTAACAACATATGAAAAACATCCATAGGCATAATATTGCATAATACATTATCATGGTAATTTCCAATCTTGAACCTTACCATACATTGTTCATTTACCAAAGCTTTATGGTCCTGTAACCAAGCAATCCATTATGGATTCGGATGCATTCTTCTCTCCAACCACAACTTACTAACCATCTCTTCTGAAACAAGGTTATCAGTATTACCTCCATTAATAATAACATTACAAACTTTACCTTCATACTTACATCTAGTGCAAAAAAAATCCTTCCTTTGAGTTGGCTCTTTCTCCTCATTTAGCAAGGCTCTTCTAGTAACAAGAATCTCTCCTCCTTTTGCATCCTCAAAATTTGAAGACTCGGCATCTTCATCTACATGTGCAACTTGTGCATTACCCTCAGGTCTTCTATTTTTCCTTCCTTGATGTTGAGGACACTCATATTCCCTATACCCTTATTCTCCACATTGGAAACACTTTCCACGAAAGCCTCCTCTCCCTGGTTCTCATCCAGATCTTCCTCTTCCTCTTTGGTCACCATTATTTTGGTCATGAGGATGATAGGTTTTATCTCCTTTCTGGTTATGGCTGCTACTGGATCATTTTCCCTTTTGTTGATCTTCATTTCAACCTCCATATGACCATCCACTAGTCTTTCCACCATGACCTCTACCTCTTTGCTTGCTTTCAAACCTTTTCTTCAACCTTTCTTCTACCTTCAAAGAAAACTAATATGCATCTTCAATGGTAGACATTCTTACCAGACTCGGCTCTTCTTAAATGCTCAGCTTCAACCCATTTATGTAACAGGAAACTTTCTCCTTGTTGACCTCAGAATGACCTATTCTAATTAAGACTCGGTAGAATTCCTTTGTATACTCATTAACATATTTTCTTGCTTGTTTCAACCCTTGCATCTTCTTCAAAAAATCCAACTCATAGTCCCCAAGAATAAACTATCTCTTCAATTTTTTCACCATCTAATCTCATCTTGTTATTTTCTCTTTTCCTCTTCTATTTCTTTACAACTGGACTTCTTTCTACCATATGCTAGCATGGCCTTTCAATTTGGCCTTTACAAATTTTACCCTGTCTAGGTCTTCTATTTCCTCATACTCAAAATACTCTTCTATGCCATTAATCAAATCGATCAACTCCTTTGGATTTAGGTTTCCAGAAAAATTAGAAACTTTTATCTTCAGCCTCTTTCCAATCTTGGAAATGGCCCTAATCAGTCTGACTTCTCCATGATCCATGACATCATGTGATTCCTCTTCGAATGGCCCCTCTTATTCAACCTCATCCTCACTTTCAGATCTCTTCTTTTGACATTAGCTCCTCTATGGAGCTCCTCCTATAGCACTTGAACTTGTCTCTGGAGGTATCTAAAACCCTCTTCTGCTACCCCAACATTTCTTCTACCATGGCTTCTTCATGGAGGCATCTTTTCTCACAGACCCACAACCACAAGTCCTAGTATAAACCGCCTCATGTTCAGCGATCTATCTACACACTCAAAAACTCCTACTCTGATACCACTTCATGAGGGCTACACCACCCAAACCCACAAAACACAACAATAGATACCAACACAAAAGATGCAAAATAGAAATTAACCCACTTTTAATTATTTTTAGAAAATGAAATTACATATTCAAACTTACATGCTACAACCTCATAGGCTTGATTCATTACAACAAAATCAACTCGGAAGAAAAAACTATTATTCAGAGCCACAATTTGCACTAATGGAGCCACCTTCTACAACCCTCTCATATCCCTTTTTATTTTACCAAATAACCACCCTAGAATGTTCTAGAAAGTGCAATTTTCCCTTTTGTTATGGCGCCAAAAGTTTTGTTGTTTGATTTTTGGCCTAGGAATAAATTTTAATGAAATTCACTTTTTAGTGGGGCAACTTCATGGGGCCATAATTTTTTATTTGGGTGTCTGATTTTCTATTATTGCATATCATTGGAAATCTCTCAAAGAGATCTACAACATGCAAACCCACCATATGTCAGTTCACCCACTTTTCGAGTTGTTTTGGGGACTCTAAAAATTTATATTTGAATTTGAAGCTGCATTGGAGAAATTTCTCGAGATAGAAACTTTAATTTCTCCCAAACCATTTAGGGTACTGAAGTGATTCTTTCACGACTGGAAAATTTTTTCATCTCTACTCCTTTAGGTAAATTTTCAAGTCCATACGAGCCTATTTAGGTTGACTTACTAAAAATAGTAAGTGACTTTTTTTTGATATTTTTTACTTATGATTGTCTTATACCCCTTAAGTTCCATTATGGGACTCCAAACAACAAAAGAAAATAAAGAAAAAAAAATGGGTGATGCAATATTGCCCTACACCGTTGGATGCTGGACTGCATCAATTTTTCTCAAGTGACAACTAGTAACCATAGGAGTACCCACTAATTTAGAATCTCCCATGTCAAACTTCTTTAATATCTCTTTAACATACTTATCTTGACAAATAAAGACCATCATTTTGTTGCACAATTTGAATCCCAAGGAAGAAAGATAACTCGCCAATCAATCTCAAATTCTTTTTGCATCTCTTCTACAAAATTCTTACACATATCATCATCTCCACCAAATATGATGGCATCAACATATACAACTACAATCAACAACTTTTCTTCCTAAACCTTAACATAAAGATTACTATCTGCAGTACCTTTCTTGAGTCCTTGTTGAATTAAATACTTATCCAGTCGAGCATACTAAGCTCTAAGAGTTTGTTTGAGACCATGCAAATATTTCTTGATTCTACACACCATGTCTAGATCTTTTGATAACTAAAATCCATCTAGTTGCTCAATATATACCTCTTCCTCTAGATCACCATTTAAGAATGTTGACTTGACATCCATCTAATAGACTTTGAATTTCTTATGAGCAAGAAGAGCAAGAAACATCCTTATTTCCTCCATTATGGCTATCAGAGAAAAAGTTTCCTCAAAATAAATACCTTCAACTTGTGAGTAGCCCTTGCAAACTAATCTGGCCTTGTTCCTCACAACTTCACCATCTTCATCTAGCTTGTTCTAGAACACCCACTTTGTTCCTATCACATTTTTATTAGTAGGTCTAGGAACCAATTCCCAAATTTGATTCTTCTCTATTTGAACCAATTCTTCTTCCATTGCCTTTATCCAACCATCATCTTTTCTAGCATCAAAAAAGTTTTTGGGCTCTGCTTTTGACAATAAGCACAAGTTCACTTGCTCTTGAGAGTCTTATCCTAGTCAGCACACCTTCATTCTTGTCTCTAATAATTTGATCTACAAAATGATTCTTCTGAACATATTTTGTTAGAGTTTTGGGAGCCTTCACTGGTTCTAGTTCCTTCTCTTATTTATCTTCTTCTTCTTCTTCAATCCAGGGAGGAATATTAGATCCACAAACCTCTTGTTCTTGTAAGATCTAACAAAATTCTTCATCTACCTTAGCATTTGTGTTTTCAATCATCTTTCCTAATCTCTTTTTGTAGCATATGTATTCCTTGCTCTTAGTTGAGTAACCAAGAAAGATCCCTTCATCACACCCTAAATCAAATTTTCCAAGGTCTCCTTCATCTCTCCTAATGTAACATTTTCTATCAAAAATTCTAAAGTATCTAATAGTGGGAGGCCTACCATACCACAACTCATAAAGGGTTCTTAGTGCTATTGACCCTCAACTACACTCTGTTAAGAAAATAGACAATAGTGTGAACCATTTCCTTCCAATACATATCAAGCAAATCAACATCTTTCATCATAGCCCTAGCCATCTCTTGGATAGTTTTATTTTTCCTCTCCACTACACCATTTTGTTGAGGGGTCCTAGGAGTAGACAGATGTCTCCTAATTCCATGACCTTCACAAAAAAATTCAAATTCATTTGAAGTAAATCACCTCCTTTATCTTACCTTAAGCATTGTATCTTAACATCCTATTATCCTCGAATTCAGCCGAGCTTAATTCATGGGATAACCTCTATGAAACTTGGTTGTTTTGTAACCCACCCTCTAAGAACGCAAAACAAGGAAAATTGCATTAGTCTCCGTGCTTGGTCCCCTAGCCTTGAAAATTCATTTTGATTGTTAACCCTTTTCCTTTTTGTCAAAATTTGCATTTTTTTCCAAATTGTGAATTTCAGTTACAAGTTAGAAATTTTTTTGCCTTTGTAGGAGTGCTAAAATTCAGCACCCTTGCAAGGAAAATAAAAAAATAAAATAAAAGTGCAAGGTTAGGGGTTTTCACCAACCTTACATATCATTCACTTTTCCAAGTTGTGTGGGTGTTGTTTTTTCTTACCCCTACAATTTCGGCCTCACACAAGTTAGTAATTAATGCAAGATCTTATTTATGATTTGGGGATTTTAAATTGGTTTAAATGTTTAATGTTTCTTTTCAAATCATTATTTTTCTTTCTTCTTTCCACTGTGAGTTTGTTTGAAGTCTCCAAGTTCATTTTTATCTGTTTTGAGGTAGATCTTGTGTGCTTCTAGCTAGGTTTTTTGTCATTTTTTTGTTGTTTCATCTTTGAGTATGTGGTTCATAGTGTTCATTTTAAATTCTCTCAGTTTGGTGTTGAATTATTTAGGGTTTTTTATGTTTAAATATTTTATATACCTATTTTAGATGATTACATCTTTTAAAGGTTTATTTCTATGCATTTCTATGGTTTTTTTTCTATTTTTTACCACGTATAGTGTTGACAATTCGAACCTTAGCTCCATTCATACATTGAACCTTAACCTTTGAGGAAAACACTTTAAATATTGTGCTTTAAATGCTACCCTAATCCACTGTGCATTATGGGTATTAAACCCCTCAATGCATAGAGGGGTTCGTTAAATCTTCCAAACGATATTTACCTTTGTCGACCTCCCACAAAAGGATGTCATTTTTCACATAACAAACATTATAACACTTGGTTTTACTTGTTGGAGCGGAGTATCTCTCCATGCGCACATATATCATTCGCTTTACGTACAATGTTTGTAAAATTTATCACCTATGTAAATTTTTTGATCTACCATCTTTGGTATGTAATGTCCAGTAATTTCAACAACGTTGCATATGTTACTATTCGAATAAAGTGTCGAGTCAAGGTTTTTCCTTGCCTAAATATTGTAAACCCAAACCCACACTTTACCCATAATTTAAGGTCATGGTTTTTCCCTGACCCTACATTAACATAATCTATTTTCCTTTTGGAAATGATGGGTTTTTCCCCCGACTAAACAAAGGATCATTTCAATCTTCCTAATGTTCCATGGTAAGTCGATGTTTTTCACCACTCAATCAAAAAAAAGTCAATCTATCAAAATTCACTAGCAAAAATTTTTGTCGACTGTGCATACAAAGGAACTTCCCAAGATTAAAATGTAAGATCAATGATTTTTACCGATCCTGTACTTGATCACTTATCTATATGAAATGTCAACAATTTTTCATTGATTTTACAAAAATAAAAGATTAATTCAAATTGCCATGTCATTGAAATTTAATGGCTTTACAACTCTTACAAACTCCATTATAAGCTTGCAAGTGTGCCAAATTTTAGCGCCTTAACACATCAAAGCCATCATTCCACCTGCAACAACGCTGACTTTCAGCAACCTAGCAAGACAATGCAAAATTTCTCTAATACTAGGGAAATTTTTCCTTTTCCCCAATTTGATTGCTCGTGCTCCATTTTTCACATCCATTGCTTTCAAGCCCTTAAGTTCACGTAATCCATCTGAATTTCCCTAGCTTTGTAGTTTCCAATATGCTAATTTTCCTAACACTATAAATATGCTAAAATTTGTCATGTAGCTTCTTTTGCACATACTTTGAGATCTTCACATTTGAATTCCTTCAAAGGCACAGTTTTCTTCATATTTTGGAGTTGTATCCTAGTAAGGACAAAGCAATGAAATACAAGTATCAAGAAGTGTTTTTGGCCACTGTGATCTCATCTAAAATTGATGAGATTAAGGATACAGAAATTGGGCATGTTGACATGTCTGAATTTCTTGAGAGGAAAAAGAAGCAACCCTTGGACAATGGTATGAGGTCCATTATTCAAAGTAATAAATAGCTAGTGTCCTCATTTCCTATTGTGGCACAAAACCTGGAGTTGTTTTTACAAGTTTCTTCTCATTATGACAAGGATACCAAAAGTTTCAAGGATGTAAATGGGAATGTGATTATAAGATTGGATGTTGAATTCTTTACAATAATTTCATATGTTTGAGCATTGATAGGTATGTGGAGATCACTAAATAATCTGCACAAGTGGAATATGATAAAGACCCAGACAATGCTAAGTGGATAAACAATAGTAAATGGTTGAAGACACCCCAGTCAGGAATCTCTAGGTGGCCCAAGAGTTTCCCTCACAATGATTTCATTGAGGAGGTGAACGATCTCATCACTCTTCTTACTAGAGTGCAAGGGTTTCTTGTCATCCAATTTTGAAAACTAGATGTATCTCTACATCAAGATAATTTTGAAGAGGAGACAACAGAACTTCCAGGGTGAAGAAATCAACAATTCCATTCATGAACAATTGACCAAGGTGCTTACAACACATAATTTCTATATGACTTCATAGTTGGTATATGTTGTTGTAGTGATAAGTAATTTTCTAGGTTTGACAACAAAGGAAAATAGAAGAGTAACCCAAGTGTATAACTACTTTTCACACAATAACTTTGAATGGAATAATTCACCATTTTTGAAGGGTGAATGATGTTTTCTTTGGTCTGTTCATGTGGGCATTGGATCCAAAGCTTGAAAGGAAAAAGAGTAAAATGAGTGACAATATTTTCTTGATGGAGTTGTGCAGAAAAATCATTGCAATGAATAGCAAGAAAATAGAATCCCATAAGTTGGGTTTCAAATTTCCATTAACAATCGATAGGAGAAGGCTTGATTTTGATTACCGAGGTATGAAGGATTGAATCAAGAAATCTTATTCACATGTGCACCAAATTGAGGATATATGGGATGACATCAAAACATATGAGGAAATCAAGAAGTTGGACTATTGTAGGCTCACATTAAAGTAGATTGAAGAGTTGGACTTGGCTGACATTCCTGAGGACATGGAAGATGAAGGTGACGTCTTAGATCTAGACTATGAAAAGAAAAAAATTGTAGGATCTCCACTCCCTCCTATTCAATGGCCTCAGAAAGAGGTAACATCGATCCGAGAAATATTTGAACCTATCCTTTCTAACACCAATGTCTGGTTACAAGAAAGGTGAATTTAGTTGAAACTTTTTCTCACTGGGATGGAGGAGGAGACTCAAGATCCTATTGGTAAGAAATTTGAGTTGAGAACCAAGAACAAGAGTGATGCTCCAAGTTCAAGTAGTCCATCCAAACCCAAAATCAAGTTTTTGGTCAAGGGTGGTAGTAAGAAAAGAAAAAGGACCACAGAAGAGACATCTACTGAAGGACATGAGGAGTCTGTGCAAGAAGAGAGGCAAGCAGAGGAAGATCACCATGAGGAATCAGAAATGTCTCCTCATGAGAACATTCTAGAAGAGCCTCCTATCTCCTCTTCCCCATTCTCACTGTTGCTCCTACTCCTCCTCCTATGAATTCACATATTCTTGACATTCTTGCTACAATAGTTGACCAATTTTTTCCATCTATTACAGTCACTCCTACAAACACTATTCATATTCCCCCCTGAGTATCATTCCAAACCATACAATCATCCCTTTCAAGGTCTATTTTTAAAAGTCCCAAACATGGTTTGGATAATGTGTTAGGATCTCCAATATCTTTTTCAAGCTTTTCTTCTCCATCTTTTGACATTGCATCTCATTCTGACTTAGAAGAATTCATGACTAAGTCTATTCAAGTGCCGAGTGTTGAGATTCCTAGTATCATTTTAACTAACACTCCTCCTATCATAACCACTACTTTTTTGAATGCAGAAACATCTCAAATAATGGCTAAAAATATAGGAGAGAGCTCACCACTCTCACCTTGGCTCTCATCAAAAACACCAAAGAGGAGAAAATAATCCATCTCCCTAGATGACTTTGACTTCACGTAACTTACACCTACAAAAAAAAGGACCAAGAAGAATGCAAAGACTCTCTCAAGGTTGTTTGATAAATAAGGTAACATGTATGTGAAGGTGGCACAACCTCCTCCAGATAAAACATAGGAAGAGGTGGATATCTTAGACTATTCTATGACAAGAGTCAAATTGGGGAAGATCACACATGAGACTACAAAAGAAAATTCCCAATCAACATTGTACACTCTTATTGAGAAGTTTGATATTGTAATGGCATGAATTTGCACCCCCTCACAAATTCCTTGTTTATGCTACCTCCTACCTTAGAAAATTAAAACCAATATTGTAATCCTTATTTTTGCCACCTTCCCCCATCCACTTGGCAGCTTTTTTACATGTTGGTGGGGGATATTCTATTGAGGATGCTAGTGTGGTGCATAGACATCTGTGTGGTGCCCTTTCGGTCTAATAGGATTCTCGCCTTTGGAATCCATAGATGCATTACACTCCTCCATTTAGGACAAAGTGTAATGTCTCCTACCCTTCAGACAAACTTTGAACGGTCTTTTTCCTCCATTTTTACCTTTCAAAAGACTATGGCATTCATCCCTTCATGCTTCTAGATTAGCTAGACACTTTGGACAAATTTCTTCACACTTCCCACTCACTCTCAACTCTTTCAAGCTCCACCACCTCCATTGAAGCTACAATTTGATACTTTGTTGGTTTACTCTCTTCGTTGTTGCAACAATGTTGGTCTTTGAAAGCTTGCAAGCTCACTCCTTCTCCCATTTTCCTTGAGTGCACATGGTTGAAGGTGATATCACTCCATCTCCCTTTCACTTTGCATTATCATTTTAATATTGTAGCATATTGTTGTTTACATATTGCTTATTATTGTTATTTAAATATCTTTCTTTATCATTTTTCTCCAATTGTTACTATCTTGGTTATCTGTGGAGGTGGAAACACAAAAGTGGTGGACTAACTATGGTAGTCCTCTAAACACAGTCCCAACATTTTCTTGTTCTTGTATGTGTAGGTTGTTCAAGTGAAGATCTTTAAGATATCAACTCATGGGTAGGAAGGTGCACTTTCCTCATCCTTCTTTGTCACATCATAGTTAAACTTAGTCTTAGTTCTCCTCTCAATATTCTATCATTTTAGTTACTCTTTCATTCTATTATTCCATCAAACTGCAACTGTTAGTTCATTAGTAGGTTCTCCTTAGTTTTTTTACTATACACTTTTTGTCTATACGGATGCTAGTGCACCATCGAGACGCCAACGTGTCTCATTTTATTCCTCTAGTAGTGGGTTGTCTAAGTCATAGTGTGGATTCTAGAAACTTGCTCACCTGACTTCTTAATACATCTGGGCTTGTAAAAGGATAGCAACAACCTAGTTTTTCTTCCTTTCATCCTTTAAACCTTAAACCTTCCCAAACATTTTGCTAGCTTGAGGTAGATCAAGGCAACCTATTTTTCTAGACCCTCCCATGACCTAGGGTCCTGAGTAGTCGATCCCCCTCCTCTATAGATACAATCAAGAAAGTGAAGGATCATTACAAAGAAAACATAGAACAACTGACAGTTGTACTACAGAAGATTACCCAAACTTATGAGTATGTTGTACCAGTGGTTGTTAGTATTGAGGACCCTATAATTCAAAAGGTGGAGAAGGTACACACAAGGGGGAAATTGGTTGGTGAATTATTGGACCAGATGGTTGCACAAGGTTATGAACTCTTGTATCTTCAATGAAGAAAATGAAAAGGATGGAAGCCATAAAATCTGAGTTAGATGAAATTTCTAATGCTTTTGTTCAAGAAAAGGAAGATATGGAAAAAAATTTGTAGGATTGGGTGAAAATAAAAGAGCTCAAACCAGATACGCTGGTGGAAGTTGAAATCATTCCAAATCAAGATATTTATGTAGAGGTGAAGGATACTATGATACATAAAGTAAATTTCATCAAAGACTTGATCCATGACTTGCAAAGTTATCAAGAAGTTGGCCAAGACAGCAATTTGAACCTTATCAATAGGGTTGAAGAGCTTCCTTGTAAGTTGTGTGATGATAATGATAAGGTCCTCTCCTCAAAGATAGTTGTCCAATAATTTACCAGCATGATCCAAAAGTAATTTGAAGATCAAGCCTTTTCAATGGCTTCGATGGATAAGTTGCTAGACATTCAGTTGACCTTGGACAACTTAAAAGTATTCTTATGAAGGCATGATGAAGCTTGTGATACGCTGAAAGAGTCAATCCTAAGAGTCCTCACCATTGCAAAACATACTTCAAGGCTGAATAAAAATGAAGTTCACACCATCATGAAGAAGTATGATGATTTTCTAATGAAGGACATTGGAGAAGGTTGATTTTTCCTTAGTTTAGTTTTTGTCATTTTCATGCTTTTGTAATTAGTTCCAAATAGTTTACATGTCTTTTTCAGAATTGTAAATACATGTAACAATAGAGAATTCTTCCAATAATTTTGAACTCCAATGTTGAATAAGTCAAATTAGTTATTTATTTCCTAGATTATCTCATTTTCTCTCCTCTATAAATATGAGAGAGCTCATTTATATTAGTACCTTCTAATCTTATACAATGAATTTTTTCCAAAATTGTCACTCAACTTTGAGACTTTGTGTTCAAATTGCAAGTTCAAATTCAATTAATAAAAGGAGGTGAATTTTTATTTCAACCTTTGTTTTGAATCAAGTTTGTATAAGTGAGGTTGTTCTTATGTTGTTCTTGTTGATTTCTCTTATTGTTAATTGGATACGTGGTAATTCTTTATTATGATTGGAAGGAAATTCAAGATAGAATATATAAAGTTTAAGTTATATTGCTTACTTGAAATTGTGTGATGTAAGTATTTCTTGGTGAAAATTATCAATACTTTGGGCTTGGAGTTATTCACTTTGAGTTTGGATCTATTAGTGAAGTGGATTGATAGAATTTGTACTACAATGTACATCATTTGTTACTTCAAAACTATCATAGAAGGAAGCAAGAAGACTTTGTGCTTTTTTGTGTCTTCCAAGTACATAATTTAGTTGCACTGGTACTCTTTTATTACTCCTATGTTTAATCAAGAATATTGGTGATTACTACTTAGGTAGAGATTTAGAGGTGTAGAGCATTGTAGAATATTACCGTGGAACATTGTAAACGTATTTTTTGAAAGAAGAGAAAATGGGGAATGTAGCACACCTCACATGGTTAAAGCTAGTGTAAATAATTTATTTTAGCATAGTTTACTCTTTTTTTCCAATAATAAGTAAGAAGGGAGCCTCCCCTTTCTAAGAGGAGAGAACATTCTCATCATAGTTGTGGTTGAAGTCCTTATTTTGTAATTTGTAAAGGAATTACAAAATATTCACCCAACACATCCATTTCATTCTCAACTTTTGCTTTGAATATTTTAAACTTGTCTAAAGCTTCTAATTTATCTCTTAAAAATATAACCCAAGTCATTCTAGTGTAATCATCTACAACCAAAATGAAATAAATTTCACCTTCTTGGCTTCTTGTTCTTGTAGGTCCACATAGATCAATGTGAATCAACTCTAGTGGTATTGAAACATAGCACTCATTGATTTTGAAACTTTTCCTTGTTTGCTTTCCTATTTGGTATTCTTCACATAATATGTTTGCAAGCTTGGTTATCTTAGGCATATCTCTTACTGCATGAGTAGAATCGATCTTCACAATATTTTAAAATTTCATATGTCTCATCCTTTTGTGCTACATCCAACACTTACAAAACTGAGACAATAAGCATATTCTTTCATTTGCCTCCTTTAGATGATAGACATTGTCATTTTTCCTTGTACCTTCAGCAACTAGTCTTCTGGACCCTACTTTCTTGATATCACAACCATTAGAATTAAAATTAAGATTGTATCCTTTGTGCACATTTGACTAACATTAAAAATATTATTCTTCAAACCTTTGACATAGAGGAAATCTTCAGTCCTATTCTTTCCATCAATTGTTATGGTACCTTTTATATATATTTATGTTGACTCATCACCACCAAACTTAATAGCTCCACCATTAACCTTTTTGAGATTGATGAAACTTCTCTTTTCACCAGTAATGTGGTTAGAACAACCATTTTCAATCACCCAAGTATTTTCTTCTTCCTTTGCATGAAAGGAAATCCATACTTCCATTGATCTTTCATTAACTTTGTCAGCCTACAAAGTACTGGGCCTCTTGCATTCTCCAATATTGTTCTTTTTATCTTTTAAAGCCATGAATAGAGTTCCATCATTTGAATCATTGTCTTCATATTCAAAGGAACAACTACTCTTCGTAGAATATAAACCTCTTTTGACCTTCTCTCTTTTTTTATCATCAACAGATTCTTTATAGGGGCATTTAAATGTAAAGCGACCAATTCTTCTACAATGAAAACACTTGAAAGGTAACTTCCTATGTATTTACGAGTGCATTTCTTCAATATTCTCACAAATTTTGCTTCAACCTTATCAAATTCATCATTCTGATTAGTAGCTTCATCTTTTATCTTTTTGTTGGCTTTAAATACAGCTTCCCTTTTGGAACATCTTGTTGTGCATGTTTTTCACACACGCCCTCCCAAAGGTAAGGACCCCCCTTTTTTTCTCTTTTTCCTTGCTCTTGTTGGCTTGGTCCCTTCTCGCTTGCTTCACTTTTTCCTTATTTTTTGACTTTGGGGACAAGTTTCCTATGGATTTGGGATGTTTCTATATGCAAAAGAGAAATACCAAGGTTTCGTCAAGTTTTAAGAAGTTGTAGAAATTTCACTGCAGGCTTCTGTGTGCAGGTTTCCATCTACAAGTTTTCATGTGCAAGTTGCCATCCATGGGTGTTCATGTGCGGGTTTCCATTTTCAGGCTTCTGTGTGTAGGTTTCCATGTGTGGAATGTTGTTTTTTTATAGTGTCAGACCCTATGGCTTCCACCTTCCAAACTTCCACATTTCAAAAGAGGGGTACAAACTTCAATTTTTCAACATCTAGGGCCCATAAAATTCATGTCTCCATAATCATAAAGGGGTTTAAGCCAAATTTTCTAAGTGTTTAGACATTTTGGAAACTTCACTGTGAGAAGCCATTTGTGGGTTTCTGTCCACGGAAGTCTGTTTGTGAAATTCATTTGCTAATGGCTCTAGACCCTCCAGCTTCCGCATTCCAAATTTCCACATTTTTCAAAATGAGTCAAATCGTAAGGAAATATATCTAGACACTCTTTCTACCCCTTTTCCCACATGCTAAAATTGAAAAATCTCAAATTAACTAAGTTTTGTGACATTGTAGAAATTTCATTGTGGGTTGTTGTCTACGGGTTTTCCTCCACAGGTTTCCATGTGCAGGTTGTCATCTATGGGTTTTCGTGTGAAAAATTTCATCCACAGGTTTTCATGTGTGGAAGTTTGTTTGCATTTCTCCATGTGCAGAAGTTCATCCATGGGTTTCCATGTGTGGAATTCCATCTTCAAGGTACTATTGTGCAGTTTTGCACACACGCCCCACTTGGAGTGGGGACCCCCTATTTTTTATTTCGGATGTCTCTTGGACCTTTGGTTTTTATTGGATTTTTCCTTTCAAGGTCTTGAGATGTTGGTCTTGCTTGTCTTGGTTTTTCCTTGAAGGTTGAATTGATCAAACTTGGTTTTTAATGGAAGTCTGGGTTTTGCCCTGGGTCTGGGATTTTCCGATTCGCCTGGATTTTCCCAGGTCCTGGTTCATAGTCTGGTTGCTGTCAGGATTTCCGAGGTCCGGGTTTTTGGATGAATTCAGTATTTTTCGGGTGACCTGGATTTTCCTGGACTACGTCGGAGTCCCGAGGGGTGCGTTATTTGCGGAGTTCGTGCTCACCTAGATAGTCCGTCTGGCTCAGTTTTTTTCGGTTTTCCGTTTTGAGCTCGGGTTTCCGGATTTCGTCGATATGTCTTATCGGCCATTAATGTTTGAGGTACGTTTTCTCTGGCATGAATGTAAGCGAGTTTAAAGGTTTCTAGTGCTTTTCATGATTTCATTATTCATTTGTCATCCACTCTGGTGCTTGGAGTTCTTCATTTGGAGTCTTGATTATTGGATTCGAGTTGCTTGCATGTGGATTGCTTGAGCGCTTGTGTTGAGTGTTTTCATTGCTAGGGCACCCTGTTTTGCAGTGACTTCTTTGGGTTCGAGCTTCATTCAGAATTGATCCATGGTAATTCATTGCTGACTTCTCCTTTTTGTTTGCATTTTGATCGAGTCTTTCGGGTTGTTGATTGGTGGTCTTTTTAAGTTGGCCCTTGCTTGTTTCATGATTATGTATTTAGCGAAATAGGGTTTGACCCACCTTTTCACAGGTTTTATCACCCACACTGTGCATCCCTTCATTTATTAATTGAATGTAAGGTATATTCCTATGGCTAGGTATTTCTAGTAGGGCCTTGCCTTCTGGGCGCGTAGTCTACTATATATTGCGAGGTTAGGGTTTCGGTAGGTTTGCCTGAATTTGCTAAGATCAGTGGAGTTGTCACGATCTTCATGTCTTGCATTTAGCTTGATCCTGCTCATATCTTGAGAGATCCCAGTGTGCTTTAGCTTGATCATCTTGCAAGATAGTATTTGAAACTCCAAGCTTATCCCAGCTTTCATGGCGGAGGTCTGATTATTGAATTTAGGGCATTGTTGTTTTCGTCATGAGGATCAGTCCTTTGAGAGTTTTGGGAATTCAAATTCATGTGCAATCAAAATTTGACTTATTGGGATTGATTTTAGGACCATTGGAATCCGCATAGGGAATTTTGCATGATCATTCAGTCGGTGGTTTGCCCGTTAGCAATTGTCAAGTTTCCAAGGTGTCCGCAGAATTTCTGCACACCCGGATTTTCCCGGATTCTGCCATTTCCTCATAATATGATGAGTTCCAGAATTTCAAGCTGCCCGTGGAAATCCGACCTGTCCGGATTTTTCTAGTTTTCTACCTGGTTCCACTTCTTTCAATTTTTGATGTTGGGGATAAGGAAGTAAATGTTAAATGATGATTTCTTGTTGCTAATGAATGGATTTCTAGGTTTCCATTTCAAAGGAATCTGGTGAGGATGATTCTGTAGAAAAAACTAAGGTGAGCTCACCTTTCAAGATTAAAATTAAAGGTCCTAAGGAGAGTGAGCCTGAAAAGAAGAGGAAACCTAGAGGGAAAAAGAGGAGTCATACTCTGAAAATAGGTAAGTCTGTTGAGGAGGAAGAACTTGAGAAAGCAGCGGAATAAGATACCCCTCCAGAGCCCAAAAGGACAAGGACAACCAGGGTTTCTACGAAGAAAGGTCAGGAAGCTCCTAAGGATGAGGCAAACCCTCCAGTGGTTGATGTGGAGAGCTCAGGAGAGAAACCCCGGGTTTATTCGAGGAGGTCAAGGACTCCATCTCCCAAGGAGACCATGCAAAAGATAGATCCTCTTCCAATGGCATCCACTATGGAACAGCAGAAGGATACCTCTCCTTCATTGAATATACCTGAGCAAACATCTCATGAAGAGCATGAGACTAGTGGGGAGGCAGAACCATTCAAGGAAGGATAACTCTTTGGCGCGGCAGCCGAGCTTGAGGTTGAAGATGTGGAAGTGCATCCTTCCCCGTTGGTACAGTATGAGGATTCTCCTATGAGCAGTAAGGATAATAGATCCCCTGAGAAGGAGGATGTTCATGTTGAGACTCCATCACCCCTGTAAGAAGAAGAGCTAGAGTTGGAAAGAAAAGGTGATTAGTCTCCTGAAAAAGAAAAGGATGAGACAGTAGAACAGCATGAAGAAGTCAAGAAAGATGAAGTCTGGGTGGATCCTGCTGTCCCGAATTGGTTAGATAAAGAGATGAGAAAGAAACAGGTCATTGTTGAGGACACCCCACTCGATTGGGATGAAATATTGGCCAAGATTGGTAAAGGTAAGAAAAAGAAGATGGCCAAGGTAGTTTCTAAGATAGAAAGAGATGAAGCGAGTAACAGGGTTATTCATATTACCACCCCTACTACTGATAAAAGTAAAGATGAGGTCACTGGAAAAGATTACAATGTACAGACTATCAATCTTGGACCCACTTCTATGGAGCAGGATATTGAAGAGTACAAAGGGTCCAGTGCAGTGATAATTGGGAGATTAAGGAAGGAAACATAGTCCAGGCATGAGCTTAAAAGAGAGAATGAAAGGCTTAGGAAATGTCTAGAAGATTTGATGAATCCTTTGCAATCTCTTCACCCATCTTCTTCTGCTGCTACTGGTTTCTTTCCTAAAGAGACTATTTTTGAAATAGAAAGGATGAAGGCTTCTACCATGACTACAGTGGATTGGTTGAAGGATGTGCAAGTGAAAGGAGAAGATGCAATAAAGGAAATCCTTTCAATTGGAAAGGATGCAGTAAGAGCTAAAGATTTATTAGAGCATGTTTTATCTCAGGATAAGGAGGATATTGACCTTTTATTGCAGAAAGCTAAGGTGATCATGGAGTATGGTAGGGATCAATTGGTTGTAGATAGAATCCTTTCTTTATCTGGAGTTAATGAGCCTTGGGAATGGTTCGAGGCCTTGCAAATTCAACAGAAATCCATCAGGAAGATTCATAAGCGAAATAAATAGATGGATGGTGATCTGACTAGTGTTTATGATGGATGTATTACATTCTTTGAAATAATGACTGGCAGGAGGAAGATTGCCCCTAAGTACTTGAGCTTAGAACAACTGATGGAATGGTGGCATGATGTATATGCCCCTAATTCTGAAAATGTTGTAACAGGGCACCAATTGGATGATGCGGCAACTTACTTGGTTGTGATGGACAAGTACCAAGCACATAGGGGTGAGTGGGATAAAATTGTTAAGCAGTCAAAGGAAGAAATTGAGTCCATTGAATGTCGGATCAAAGTCCTACCTTTGCCACCTGTTGTTGAGCTAGATAGGGTGTTTTTGAAGGTTCATGAGGCATTGGATTAGAACAAAGATAAGGGAGGCAAAAATTAATGTCAACCTCGAGATTTGTGCTTCCCTATTATTATAGGGCATCTGTTGATCCGAGCTGCATTAGGGAATGTGTTTTGGCTGACCTTGATGGTGTATCGGCATTTAATGTGTGCCTTATTTTGAAATTCCTAAGGCCGACTTGTTTTGGCTACTTTATTTTGTAAATGTTTGGCCGGGCTGACATGTTTGAGGATTTTCTATAAATGGCATTCCTACCTCATTTGTAAGGGGTTAGTTAGAAAGATAATAGAGACAAGCTAGACCAAGAAAGAGCTAGAGCATTTTGTAGTAGAAATAGTATTTAGTTCTTTGAAGCAAGTGTTGTAACATAGAACAATGGAATTGTTGCTATATTCAATGATCTAATACAATTGAAGGCATTGTGGTTTCTCTGGTGAATTCCTTTGTGTTAGTTTATCTTGCATGGTTCCTATTGTTCCATCTTTTAAATTTCTTTAAGATATAAGATTTGATGTTAGATTTAGAATTAGATTAGTTTGGTGAATAGTGTTCATGATTTCATGCTTGGAATGTTTATAGCAATCGTTGGTCTATACTCCCAGTAACTATCTGATTGTAGTAGACTAGTGAAGTCAACCTGGACCATACATCTATTTGTGCTTAGTTTGATTGTGGGTGAATGTCTATGATTTGAAAATTTGTATGCCTTAGAAGATTGCACCTTTCTTGTGATATTGCATTGTGGGTTAAGTAGGAATTGGTTATTTAAGATTGGTCCATTCCAGGAATTTATCATTTGCATTATTCATCCTAGAAATAGTTTATAGTTTAGATTTCATTACATCTCTTGCACCCTCACCTTTTGTTGTTTCCTTATTATTTTGGTTAGACTTAGAATTTAAGATCATCATATTGCAAGATTTGATAAATTGGAAAGATACAGTTTTCTTGTAGTAAGGTCCGATTGTGATTACCAACATTTTCACATATTATCTGAGTTGTTTATGCATTGTCATGACCTGACACCCGAGAGACCTTGGGGTGATTTTAGCACTTCTTGTTGAGAATTCACCTTTCAAGAGAGATAGAATACTATTTTTTGTCTGAGTTGTTGCTGTGCAGAAAACACCATCAACAGATTGGCGCTAGAAGGAGGGCCTAAATGAGCACACTAAATCATTTCTTAAACGCCATCTCTCCTGAGAGATATAGGAGAAATACCAGATCTACCCTAGGAGAAGAAGATTTACAGGAATTGCAATTCCCCACTAGGTCAAGAAGGACCCAAGAAAGGGGAGAATCATCATCGCCCATCCCTTCACCTGTATCATCTGCATCTTCACTTCCAGAGGTTGAAGCCATAGCCATCCCTGAGGCAGTTCCCATTCAGCAACCCCAGCCTATCATTAATCAACCACAACCACCACCCCCACTTTTGCCAATGGCTTTCCTTGCTAATAATCCATCTCCCTTGTTTTTCAATGCCTACAATGTTATGCCCAAGAACCCTGAGCATTTCTGTTCAAAATTTCATGTTAATGACCCAAACAAAACTACAGAGGAGCATATTAGGATCTTCCAAACCTGTCTCAAGGATAGAGGGATTGTTCATGAGGATGTTACCTGTAGATTGTTTCCTTATTCACTAAGAGAAGAGGCGTTTTACTGTGACAATCACCTCCCATCTAGTTCAATTCTTAACTGGAATGATCTTGAAACTGCATTTTTACAGAAGTTCAGAATACCTATTAGTGCCAATGAATTGTATCTGTAATTCACTAGACTCAAGAGAGAGGTTAATGAACCAATATCTAGTTTCAATAATAGGTTTCACAGAGCGTACACCAGACTTCAAGACCCTTATGTTTTAGACAATAATACAGCCCTGGGAGTCTATTATGAAGCCTTGGATATCCTTACAGTAACCTTTCTGAAGTGGAGACCCAACCCTCCAGCTAGCCTAACTAATGCCTATACAGAAGTTGTTAAGCTTAGTACAGATCTAAGGCAACATTTGACTGGATCGTTGCCTTCTTTGGGACCAATTGTGCATCCAAATTAGATTCAAGAAGTAAATCAGGCACTCGCCATTCATACTCCAATCATGAATCTAGTACCTCAATTACCTTTAGTGCCACATCCTGGTCCCCCCATGAACCAGGTCTCTCCTGTGATGAATTTCCCCTAGCAGCAGGTTAACTAGCCCCTGTATCAGCAGCAGCCAACTAGTTTCCCTGCTTACTTGCAGAATTCTGAAGTGTTGCATCAGTCTATAGGATCTGCTACAATGCCTATTCCTCCTCGGAGTAATCCAATCCAAACCCCTTATGGAGATACAAATAAGGAAAGGATTGATGAAATGGTTGAACAGATAAAGAAGTTGAACCTAGAGGTGACTTACCTTAGGAATCAAAAACAGCCAATTACAAGCTGCTCAAAAGAATATACAATCTAATCAGAATAGAGAATTTCCACAGGGGTATAATTTTGATAGAGGACAGTGTTTTTTGAAAGTGGATTCAATAATGATAGGGGATATAATCAGGATAGGGGTTACAACAATGATAGAGGGTACAACAATGATAGGAGGCAAAATTTTGATAGAGGACAAGGTGGTGGACCAAGATTTGATCGGAGGCAATCACAGGGACAAAGCAGGACATGGAATACAGGACCTAACAATGGAGGAGTCCCCACTTCATTAGATCAACCATTCAATCAAATTTTTAACCAATCTGGAAATCAGCCAGTCAGTCAAGACAAGCCTCACAATAGTGTATATCTGGCTGAAGCTGCCTTGTCAGGATGGTGTAGGCCCCATAAGACAAGCCATCATTTGGAGTTAGAATGTCCAGAGTTCCAGACTGCGACCTCTATTTTCCAGTATGAGGTAGAAAATAATGCAAATGGTCAAGATATTGTTCCCTCAAACCCATACAACTCTCCTGTGTTGGTATTAAACCATGCTCCTTTTCCAGCAGGCGAAGCAAATGTTTCAGAAGAGGAATCTGATTCCCAGGAGGATAAGATAGACCAAATTTGCAATGGAGATGAGGTCACTCAGTTGTTTAATGAGGAAGTAATTGATGATAATGGCCCCTTGGATAAGGAAGAAGCTTATGTTGAAGAAGTGCAGATGTTCAAGAGGTAGGGTTTAAGAGATGGCACCCACAGGCTGGGGGACCTTTTACCACCTCCATTCCTCCTAACAATTTCAATATCCCTCCAAACCCTAATGCTAGTAATAATCCATCCTTTCCACATGTTTCCAGATAGTACCTCTCAAAGGAAGGACAAGCTCCGACTGACCCACAGAAGGAAAAAGTTGTTCAAGCAAGTAAAGACAAGGTGGAGGAACCTTCTAGGGAAGTCCCCACTGATATGAGTGAGGAGCAAATGGTTTTGTATGTTGCTGAGGAGTTCAAGAAATTAAAGTTAAATCTTTTAGCATTTGAGTTATTGAGGTTCCCTGTAATTAGGAATGTAGTTCTAGGTACCTATGGTACACACCCCGCATCCTTGGATAAATCTTCCAGTGAGAGTATCAACAAGGTTTCTGGTTCTCAACCTGTCAAGACAAAACCAGGCCTGCAGTCGAACTAACTTGCCCGCTGGAGACAAAGGAAAGGAGAAGGACAAAACTCAAGTTGCCCAGGTCAATACTTAGCCAACTTTATTTCAAGGGAAGACAGATACCCCACCATTCTTGATCTCTGTGCGCATATTTGGTAAGAATCTACATAACTGTTTACTAGATTTTGGTGCTTCTACTAATGTGATGCTATTCAGAGTATGTAGAGCTTTAGGGATTACACCTGCTGACTCCCAGAAGAAGGTAACTCAGTTGGATAGAACTGAAGTAAATGTGGTGAGATAATTAAACATGATTCACATGCAAGTAGCTTCTGACCCAATAATTCAACAGGTTATCAATATTCAAGTAGCTGATATCCCTGATGCATATGGTCTAATTCTAGGAAGAGATTTTACTAAAGCCTTAAATGGATATGTATCTACTAATCACTCCCACATGTGGCTTCCTTGGAAAGGGGTACCAAATCAGATCAGAATAGAGAGAGAACCAAGAATGAAATACATGATTACGGAGTACCAAAATACTTCAAATGAAGTTTTGATATCAGAAGTAGGCATGGGAAATTATATGTTGTCAACTCCTTATGAGGATTCAGACTCAGAGGAGGTATTGATGTTACATATGATGTCTATTGATATAGAGACAGCTTCTAGCAATGCTACTATTTCGACAGAATCAATTAATGAAGAAGAAGAATCCAAAGGTAATTAGATTAGCCTACTAGACAGCTTCTAGGAATTCATCAGACAGTGTGTTGAAAATCAAGTTCACCTAGGCAGAAGGACAAGCTTTGAAGAATTACTCTTACTTAATTGGTGTAGAGTTCATAATGTTTCTCATTAAGAGTTGGAGTGTTGTTTATGCCAGACAGCAGTAGAACAAGTACAGAAATACATGAATCCAACCCTGGTAGCCAAGACGGATATTCCAAGCCCTCAGGAAGACTATAAAGGAAAGAAAGCAATGTTGTCTGAGGAACCATCCAGCAATAATAGGCCAAAGGATGTGATGAAGAGGACTGCAGCTGCTGAGTGCTGGACTCTCAGATTCAATGGATCTAAATCCAAACATGGAGCTGGAGTAGGATTCAAATTGATCAGCCCAAAAGGTAAAACCTTCTTTGCAGCCCATAGACTTCAATTTCATTGTACCAACAATGTAGCAGAATATGAGGCATTAATTCATGGACTTCTTATGGCACTCAAGAAAAAGGTTAAGATTCTGCAAGTTTTTGGTGATTTTGAGTTGGTAATTAAGCAAGTAAGGAAACAATATTCATGCCATGATAGGAGAATGACTAATTATAGGCATAGAGTATGGGACCTCATTGAGGGATTTGATGCCTTCAATATTCAATTGATACCATGGCAGAAGAATCAAACTGTAGATTCTCTAGCTCAGGCAGCAAGCACCCTGCAGCCTCTATCTTTGTCAGGTTTGAAGAAGTTTACTATAGAATTGACTCTTGTGCCATCAATTCCGGACAATGTTACTAACTTTCAGGTATTTGAAGATGATAAGCATATCCTGGACATCATTACAAATACAGATATTTTTGCTTCCCAAATTATTGATGAAACAGAACTTTAGGAAGCAAAATTGGATTTGGAGGGAGTGTTAAATTTGAAGTCTAATACTATTTCAAGGGGAATGGTATAGTTAGAGCGGATTTTTGATATGGACAAGATCAGAGATCAGGAGAAAGAGTCTAAAAATAAATCTATCAGTGGACAGTGTAATACTCACAATATGGGAACCGAAGATAATGTTAAGAACATTTTCATTGGCCAAGTATGCACTCCAGAGGAAAGACAAGGAATAATTGAAGCATTGCATAGCTTTCTGGATATAGTAGCCTAGAGTTATGAGGACTTGAAAACTTATGATACATCAATCATAACTCATACTATACCTCTGAAGCCTGGGGCTAAGCCTTTCAGGCAGAGACAGAGATCGATTAACGCACTACTGGAACCAATTATACAGAAAGAAGTTTAGAAATTACTATCTGCCAGAATTATATTCCCTGTCAGGCATTCAACATGGGTGGCGAACCTAGTCCCAGTAAGAAAAAAGAATGGAGAGATCAGAATTTGTGTGGATTTCATAAATCTAAACAGGTCATCAGAAAAGGATAATTACCCAGTCCCTTCATTGGATGAAGTACTTCAAGTAGTAAATGGTTCTCAGATGATGTCCTTTTTGGATGGCTATTTAGGGTACAACCAAGTAATGGTTCAGTATGAAGACAGACATAAAACTGCTTTCACAAAAAAATGGGGCACCTTTGCTTATAGGAGGATGCCTTTTGGCCTTATTAATGTCGGGGCCACATTTCAAAGGGCCACGGATATTGCCTCTAAAGACATCATAAGCAAGTGCATTATTATTTATATGGATGATCTAACTGTCTTTTCCAAAAATAGAGGGGACCACATCTCAGACTTACGCAAAGTGTTTCAAAGGTGTAGGGAATTCAGTATATCCCTGAATCCTAAAAAGTGCATTTTTGGAGTGACAGAAGGGAAGTTGCTGGGACATGTCATATCTAAAAAGGGAATTGCTATTGATCTAGAAAGAGTGGAAGCCATACTGAAGATTCAGCCACCTGCTAGCAAAAAAGAGATGAAGTCTTTCTTTGGTAAGATTAACTTCGTTAGGAAATTCATTACTGGATTTGCTAAAATTGTTAAACCGTTGAATGCAATGTTGAAGCAAGACGCTAAAATTGAATGGACTACGGAAGCAAAGGAGGCATTTGTAGAAATCAAAAGAGCCATTTTTGATGCTTAGGTATTTGTAAGCCCTAATTATAGTAAGCCCTTTTACATCTATTCATTTGCCTCAGACCATTCATGTGCGGGAATGTTGACTCAAAATTCTGATGAGGGAAACGAACATCCTATTGCTTTTATGAGTGTGCCATTAAAAGATGCTGAGTTGAAATATCCAAGTGTAGAAAAGCAGGCATATGCCCTGGTTAGAGTAGTGAAGAAATTCAGACATTATATCCTTAGGAATAAGGTTTATGCAATTGTCTCAGATCCTGCAGTTAAGTTACTGTTAATGCATAATGAGTTGGGTGAGCGTAGAGCTAAGTGGGTGACAATGCTACAAGAATATGATATTAAGATTCAACCTATGAAGTTGGTAAGAGGGCAGGGACTTACTCAGACTATGGTTGAAATGGGGCCTGAACTGACTATTCAGAATTATAATCTTCAGGAAGTTTCCCCAGGTTGCTGGTATGATGACATAGTTTATTATTTGTTGAACCAGTTATCACCAAGCCATCTCAATGTTGTTCAAATGAGAGCTCTACGACTGAAGAGTGATGGTTTCATGCTCAAGGGAGTTGTTCTGTATAAGAGAAATCATGAAGGCATTTACTTGAGGTGTCTTGGGAAACAAGAAGCTGAAAGAGTGATGAACGAATTTTATGCAAAGTATGGTACTGGCCATGGTTCTGCTATTGCCACAGTGAATCAGATTTTAAGGGCTGGGTATTATTGGCCCACATTTTTCAAGGATGTTCACCATCATGTTAGGACCTGTCACATTTGCTAGACTGCAGCAACGAAGGAAAGGTATGCAGCACTTCCACTTCAACCGGTCACTAAGGTAAGACCTTTTGCTCAGTGGGGTATGGACTTCATAGGCCCTATCAACCCACCATCTTTTGTGGGGAACAGGTACATTCTGACTGTGATAGGTTGAATATGAGCGTTAGAAAATGAGCAGCAAGCTAAAGAGTGCAAATAAACACCAAAACAACCTACACCTCAAGATTAGCCTATGTTGGAATCAACACAAGATAAAAGCAACAAATGGAAATTTATACCTTGTGTCGAATCGATCCTTTGGTTGGCCCTTCGATCTTGGATGTGTATGCTCCTTGGATGGCAAGATTCAAGCTAAATGATGTTGTGAGGATGAATTGAAATGGATGAAAGCATGAAAATGGCTAAGTGTAGATTGAGAAATAAAATTGCAAGAGTTTGGCTAGCAAAATGATCTCCCCCAAAATGAGAGAAAAGAGGGGGTATTTATAGGAATTTTGAGAATTCCTAGAGGAGATGGATGGCCAAGATTGAGCCACCAAATATCAAGATGTAGGGCTAAGGTGAGTTGAGAACTCACAAGCCCTCACATCTTGACATGTGGCATGGGGAGAGGATTAAGAAAGATGATGTGGAGATGAGGTGTAAGCGAAGTACATGATATGGATGTACTTCAAAGGACCATAGGGATTTGGTCAAGATATCCTCATCAAGGATGTCCTTGCCCCATGTGGGTGAGAGGACATGTGAGGAATTAAAAATTCCTCAAATATCCTTATGGGGGGATGGGAAAGAATAAATAATTCCAAAGGGTGCATTAGGGGATTAAATGTGAATTAAAAATTCACATAGGGAAGTGGAGATGCCTTGTCAAAAAAGAAAAGCATTTAATAAGGTTGACGAGGACATATGTCATAAAGGACATGGGGAAGAGAAAAGGAATTTAATATTCCTTGAAAGATGAGAGTGGAATTAAAAATTCCTCAAAGGACTTTGGGAAGACAAAAGGAATTAAAAATTTCTTGGGGGATGGGAAGAGTTGACTAAAGGGGGTGATTAGACAAGTTGATGAGGGTTTAGAGGAAGGTTAGGTGACTAAGAGAGAATAGAGGCCAACTTGCAAAAGTTGGAGGATGTGACACATCCTAATCAAGGATTAGGCATGTGCACACCTTAATGATGAGATTAGAAGATGGATTAGGATAAGATAAAAATGATGGAGAATGTGACATGAAGGGAATTAAATAAATGGAATATTTATCTAATTCAATTGATGGAAGGAGGATTAAAGAGATAAGGTATTATTGATTAAATACCTTAGGGATTTGGCATAATTAAAGATATTAATTAAATAATAGCAGTATTAATTAACGAAAGTAAGATGAAAGGGGATGAATTTGGATAAATTAAGTGTCCAAATTTAGATGTCTACACTAACTATTACTGATTATTTCACAAGGTGGACTGAGGCTTTTGCTTGTAGGCAATGTACATCTGAAGTAGTGATTGATTTTTTAGAATCTGCCATTATTAATCGATTTGGATGCCCCATTGTTGTTGTCTGTGATAATGATCCTACTTTCGCATCTTTAAAATTTTCAAATTGGACTTTTGATCATGGCATTATTATAAAGTTTGTGTCCAATTACTACCCTCAGGGTAATGGCTTAGCAAAGTCCTCCAATAAAAACTTGTTTACTGTTATTTGTAAGTTGCTGGAGAGGAACCCAAAAGACTGGCATACCCAACTTCGGTTTTCCCTCTGGGCAGATCGTACAAGGCTTAAGTCATCCATTGGAACATCTCCCTATCACTTAGTATATGGTCTGGAGCCAGTATTCCCCATTCAACTCAAGATCCCAACCTTGCAATTTATTAATGAGTTTTATGATGGAGAGGATAGAAGGGAAGCTAGGTTGACAGAGCTACTGAACCTTGAAGAAAATCGAGACAATGCCCTTGAAAACTTTGCCAAACATCAAGGGGTAGTTAAGAGGTGGTTTGACAGAAGAGCTAAAGTCAAAGCTTTTAGGATTTCTGACCTTGTGTTGTACTAGGATAAACCTCATGATCAAAAAGGGGACCATGGGAAGTTTGATAAACTATGGCTCAGTCCATATCAGATTGCTGAAATTCTTGGGGATAATGCCTTCCATCTGAAGACTCTCACAGGAGAAGATATTCTGCTGCCTATCAATGGGCAGTATTTGAAACATTATTTCCAATCCTGAGCTGTTTTCAGCTCCTTGCTTTGTATATAGTTAGTTTAGGTTGCTTTCTGTTATTTTGCTTTGGTTAGAGTATGTTTCCTTTCGGTCTTTCCTATTTTTGTTTTGGTTAGAGTAGGTTTGCTTTGGTTTGTTTTTTTTTGCTTTGTGTTGCTCTTGCTCTTGGTTCCTTCTCTTTCTGGGATCTCTTGTTGCATTTGTATGACAGTGGTGACAAAGTAGGTGTGGTGCTCTTAGTATTTCTTTTACAAACTTTAATCACCTTTCCAAAATATTATGGTACGCATTCTCTACCCAATGTCACGTATCCTTGTGTCTAAAGCAAAGGGTCTTCTAGTCAGATTGAACAGGAATACATTGGGGTCTCACATTTTTGAATATTAACAATACTTGAAATTGCAGAAGGTCCTTATAAAGTTTGGACAAGTGAAAAATCATTTTTCTACTCTAGTGCCACTGTGGCTCTCATCCTTGAAATGTGAACTTCATTGTTCACTGTGAAAACAGTGAAAAGACAAGCAGTATCAAAAAAAAAAGAGAAATAATATTGAAAATTAAAAGTTTGAATTCAACTCATCAGGGGGATCTGGATATCTCTACCGGGGCTATAGACGCTTGGCTGGTAGTAGAGCTATGTTCAGGAGGATCACAGCGATAACCTCATCAGGGATATGGACGCTTGACTAGCAGTGAGGCTCTATCCAGGTTACTTTTAGAGTATGAATCTTTATGTAGCTTGTTCAGACCAAGTTTGGATCTTGTTGCAGCTAAGGGGCGGTAATGAATGCATGTGCACACACTTCGACCCTAGTGTAGGAAAGATCTTGATGACTGGTGGGTTCTTTGGTTTAACTGTAGGTAGTGGCCGGATGGATGAGTTGAAACCATGAGTTATGGGTTCTTGATTCTAGTTTGTCATTGAAATGCTCTGGAACATTTCCCCAGCGAAGTCGCCATTTGTTGTGCAGTTTTGCACACATGCCCCACTTGGAGTGGGGACCCCCTTTTTTTATTTTGGATGTCTCTTGGACCTTTGGTTTTTATTGGATTTGTCCTTTCAAAGTCTTGAGATGTTGGTCTTGCTTGTCTTAGTCTTTCCCTGAAGGTTGAATTGATCAAACTTGGTTTTTAATGGAAGTCCGGGTTTTGCCCTGGGTTCGGGATTTTCCGGTTCGCCCGGATTTTCCCGAGTTCTGGTTCATAGTCTGGTCACTGCCGCAATTTCCAAGGTCCGGGTTTTTGGATGAATCCAGGATTTTTTGGGTGACCCAGATTTTCCTGGACTACGTCAGAGTCCCGAGGGGTGCGTTATTTGCAGAGTTCGTGCTCACCCGGATAGTCCGTCTGGCTCAGTTTTTTCCAATTTTCCATTTTGAGCTCGGGTTTCCGGATTTCGTCGATATGTCTTATCGGCCATTAATGCTTGAGGTACATTTGCTCTGGCATGAATGTAAGTGAGTTTAAAGGTTTCTAGTGCTTTTCATGATTTCATTATTCATTTGTCATATGCTCTAGTGCTTGGAGTTCTTCATTTGGAGTTTCGATTGTTGGATTTGACCTACTTGCATGTGGATTGCTTGAGCGCTTGTGTTGAGTGTTTTCATTGCTAGGGCACCTTGTTTTGCAGTGACTTCTTTAGGTTCGAGCTTCATTCAAAATTGATCCATGGTAAGTCATTGCTGACTTCTCCTTTTTGTTTGCATTTTGATCGAGTCTTTCGGGTTGTTGATTGGTGGTCTTTTTAAGTCAGCTGTTACTTGTTTCATGATTATGTATTTAGCGAAATAGGGTTTGATCCACCTTTTCACAGGTTTTATCACCCGCACTATGCATCCCTTCGTTTATTGATTGAATGTCAGGTATATTCGTGTGGCTAGGTATTTCTAGTAGGGCCTTGCCTTCTGGGTGCATAGTCTGCTATATATTGTGAGGTTAAGGTTTCAGTAGGTTTGCCTAAATTTTCTAAGATCAGTGGAGTTGTCGCAATCTTCATGTCTTGTGTTTAGCTCGATCCTGCTCATATCTTGAGAGATCCCGGTGTGCTTTAGCTTGATCATCTTGTGGGATAGTATTTGAAACTCCTAGCTTACCCCATCTTTCATGGCGGAGGTCTGATTATTGAATTTAGGGAATCATTGTTTTCATCATGAGGAATAGTCCTTTGAGAGTTTTGGGAATTCAAATTCATGTGCAATCAAAATTCAACTTATTGGGATTGATTTTAGGACCATTGGAATCTGCATAGGGAAGTTTGCATGATCATTCGGTCGGTGGTTTGCGTGTTAGCGATCGTCGGGTTTCCGAGGTGTCTGCAGAATTTCTGTGCACCCGGATTTTCCAAGATTTTTCCATTTCCTTGGAATATGATGAGTTCCATAATTTCAAGCTACCCGCGGAAATCCGACCTATCCGGATTTTTCTGGTTTTCTGCCTGGTTCCACTTCTTTTGATTTTCGATGTTGGGAATAAGGAAGTAAATGTTAAATGATGATTTCTTGTTGCTAATGAATGGATTTCATGGTTGTCACACAACTCTTTTGTTCGTATTAATGATTTATCTGATGAATGATGTCTTGATAGCAGGAGTCTGTCTGGGTCAGATTTCCCTGAATTCTGCCCCAACTGGATTTTCCTGGTTTACTTCATTTTCCTGGGTTACTTATTTTTTCCATATTTTCAAGATTGACGATTAGTGATGAATCTTAATTGTTTTATGTGGTTTCCAGGCTAACCTTTGATTGAAATATGGATGATAATTGGATTCTCATAAGGCTCTTTTGTGAATGCAGGCTGAATCGAGCAAAGCTACAGTGGGAAAGTCCAAAGGTGATACAGAAGGATCCTTAGTTATAGATGCAGAAAGGTTGAGGTTGGATACGAAGAGTCAGTTTCCAGACAGTAAGATAGCTTCAGTATGGTCTAAAGTCTCTGACACTAATGTAGGAGCATGGAGGTATGAAGAGTTCAAGGCAAGGATAGCTCAGAAAGATCTATCGGCTCTGACCAAGGGAATGATGAAATTCAGACTGGTCCATGTAGCAGGATTCCCTCCTGCGGTTCAATGCTATGAATTGATATTGGAGTGTGCCCGGCAATATGACTTTGATATGCAGAGGGTCGTTAGCTCTGAAGGAAGAGTCTTGGTGAACTTCAATCCAGTTTCTATTGCCCAAGCATTTGATATGCCAGATCTACCATGTGTGTGTGCCTTGGATATGGACTTGGCCAGAACTTACTATGAGGATGAGCCTACCAAAGCCCAGTAGATGATTAATTCCTAGTTGGAAAAACCAAAGTCTCATTTTTCCAAATTTCCCAAGCAATTACACAGGATCAAGTTCAGGCAGGATATATATGATGTTATCACACTGTTGAGCAGGGTGGCTAGCTTGAAGAGTGTTGGGGCATTGGAGAATTGGATGGTGCACATTATTAACAGGATTACCAGGTAGGTATGTGACTTTGATGCTATTGTTAAAAATGAAAAGCATAAGACAGGGTTCGGTGGAGACTTCCCTTTGAAAATTGGTATAAGTGAGGTTTGCCTTCAATCCAATCAGCTCATGTATCAGAAGAGGAATTGAGTGCTCTTGGTTTCTCTTTCCATTCTAAGAGGACAAATTTTGACATCACTAGAGAGGCACAGAAGAAGGAAACTAAAGAATATCACCACAAGGATGATCTAGAGGATTACTGGGCAAACATCAAGGATGACTTTGAGGTGAGGAAGAAGAGATATTCTGGGCTTCCAGTAGATGTAATCAGAATGTATAATGTCAAGTTGATCCCTGACCAGTTAGAGGATGATGGGAATTTGGTTCAAGATCATGCATATGAGTCAGTTAAGGATAGATCCATTGGGGAGATAAACTGGTCAGAAAATGAGATAACTGAGCAGGAAGAATTAATGGCTCTTGTTATGAAATTTACCAAGTCATGGTTGAAGCACAAAGTATGGGAATTGGAAAGTGAGAAGGTACCCTGTACCTTCAATTTGATGGGGAATTTGAATGCCCATTCCATTTCAAAGGAATCCGGTGAGGATGATTTTGTAGAAAAAACTAAGGTGAGCTCACCTTTCAAGATTAAAATCAGAGGTCCTAAGGAGAGTGAGCCTGAAAAGAAGAGGAAACCTAGAGGGAAAAAGAGGAGTCATACTCTGAAAATAGGTAAGTCTGCTGAGGAGGAAGAACTTGAGAAAGCAGCAGAAGAAGATACCCATCCAGAGCCCAAAAGGACAAGGACAACCAGGGTTTCTAAGAAGAAAGGTTAGGAAGCTCCTAAGGATGAGGCAAACCCTCTAGTGGTTGATGTGGAGAGCTCAGGAGAGAAACCTTGGGTTTATTCGAGGAGGTCAAGGACTCCATCTCCCAAGGAGACCATGCAAAAGATAGATCCTCTTCCAATGGCATCCACTGTGGAACAGCAGAAGGCTACCTCTCCTTCATTGAATATACCTGAGCAAACATCTCATGAAGAGCATGAGACCAGTGGGGAGGTAGAACCATTCAAGGAAGGAGAACTCTTTGGCGTGGCAGCTGAGCTTGAGGTTGAAGATGTGGAAGTCCATCCTTCCCCATTGGTACAGTATGAGGATTCTCCTATGATCAGTAAGGATAATAGATCCCTTGAGAAGGAGGTGTTGTGTATTTTTGCACACACGCCCCATTTGGAGTAGGGACCCTCTTTTCACAATATCTTTGACCTTTGGTTTTATTGAATTTGTCTTTTCGAGGTCTTGAGATGTTGGTCTTCCTGACTTTGGCCTTGCCTTGAGGTTTGAATTGGTTAAAATTCATTTTTAATGAAAATCTAGGTTTTGACCTGTGTCCGAGATTTTCCAGCTTAGGCAAATTTTTCGGGTCCTGGTTCATTGTGTACTTACTGCTGAATTATCTGAAATCTAGGTTTCTATTTGAATCTGGTATTTTTCAGATCGAGCAGATTTTCCCGAACTTTGTTAAAGTCCCAAACTTCGTTAAAGCCCCGGTTTCTGCCATATCCGCAGAATTCATGTTCATCCGGATTATCCACTTGGCTTGGTTTTCTCTGGAATTCCGTTTTAGGCTCAGGTTTCTGGATTTCCTTGACATGTCTTGTCGCTCATTAATGCTCAAAGTACATTTGCTCAGGTGTGGGTGTGGATGGATTTAAGGGCTTTTGGGCATCATTTTTATTTCATTATTCACTTGCTATATGCTTTGGCATTTGAGATTCTTCATTTGAGGTTTTGATTATCGGATTTGAGCTACTTGTGCTTGGGTTGCTAGAGCGCTGGTGTCAATTTTTCATTACTAGGGCACTATTTCTTAGCCACCTCCTCAAGTTTGAGCCTTGTTCAGATTCCATGGTATGTCTTCGCTGGCCCCTCCTTTTGTTTGTGCTTTGATTGAATCTTTCGAGTCTAGTGATGGTCACTTCAGGTCGGTCTTTGATTATTTTATGGTGTGTGTTTGTCGAACTAGGGTTTGACCCACCTTTTCACTGGTTTTTATCACCCGCACTATGTATGCTTTCATTTTATCAATCAAATGTTGGGTATACCCCTGTGGCTAGGTGTTTCGGTTAGGGTCCTGTCTTGTCAGCGCATAGTTTGTTATATATTGTGAGGTTAGGGTTTTTGGTGTTTTGCCTAGATTTTCTAGGTTCGATGGATCCGTCAAGATCTTCGTGTCTTGCATGAAGCTCAAACCCGCTCATATCTTGAGAGATCCCAGTGCTATCAGATTGATCTTTTCGAGGGGTAGTGTTTGAAACTTTGAGCTTACCTCAATTTTCATGGGGGAAGTCTGGTTATTGGATTTAGGGCATCATTGTTTCACCTTGAGGATGTGTCATTTGGAAGTTTTTTGAAATTCAAATTCGTGTGTGCATCCCAAGCTCGCCTATTAGGATCGATTTTGAGACCATTAGAATCCAAAAGGGAGGTTTGCATGATCATCTGATTAATATGGTTCGCACGTTAATCATCGTCGGGTTTCTGAGGTGTCCGCGGAATTTCTACGTACTCGAATTTTCCCAGTTTTTCCAAGTCCGTAGAATATAATGAATTCCAGAGTTTCGAGCTGTCCGCACAAATTTGACCTGTCCAGATTTTTCTGATTTCCTGCCTGGTTTCGTTCCTTTTCAATTTTTGATGTTAGGGGTAATGGAGTAAATTTTAAATGATGATGTTTTATTGCTAATGGATGAATTTCATGATGATCACATAACCTTTTGTCTGTACTAATGATTTATTTGGCGAATGATGTCTTGGCAGCAGGAATCCGTCTGGGTCAGATTTCTCCAAATTCCGCCCTGACCGGATTTTCCCGGGTTATCTCATTTTCCTGGATTGCTTCATTTTTCTGGATTTTCAAGGATTGATGATTAGCGATGGTTCTTAATTGCTTTATGTGGTTTTATGCTAACTCCTTGATTGGAATATATATATGATAATTGGCCGCTTATTGGGTTCTTTTGTGAATATAGGTTGAATCAAGCAAAGCTACTGCAGGAAAGTCTAAAGGTGACATGGAGGGGTCCTCCATTTCAAAGGTAGAAAGATTGAGATTGGATACCAAGAGTCAATTTCCTAACAGTAATATATCTTCTGTATGGTCTGAGGTCTCTGACACCAATGTAGGGGCATGGAGATATGAGGAATTCAAGGAGAGAACAGCTCAGAAGGATCTATCGGTCCTGAGAAGGGGGATGATGAAGTCTGGATTGGTCCATGTGGTAGGATTCCCTCTTGCAATCCAGTGCTACGAGTTGATACTAGAATGTGCACGGCAATATGATTTTGACACACAGAGGGTTGTTAGCACCGAAGGGAGAGTCTTGGAAAATTTTAATCCTGTTTCTATTGCCCAAGCTTTTGACATGCCGAATTTTCCATCTGTGTGTGCCTTGAATATGGATTTGGCCAAAACTTACTATGAGGATGAGCCCACCAAAGCCCAGCAGATGATCAATTCCTAGTTGGAGAAACCAAAATCTCACTTTTCCAAACTACCCAAGCAATTACACAGAGTCAAATTCAGATTAGACATATATGATGCGATCACACTATTAAGCAGAGTGGCCGGTTTGAAGAGTGTTGGAGTGTTGGAAAACTGGATGGTCCATGTGATCAACAAAATTGAACAAGGTATTAATTACCATTAGGTAGGACTCATCAGTGCAGTGATTGATAGACAGATGAGAGATGTCCTAGAAACAAAGAAGTTTACCATGTCTTCCTATGTGGTGTATGTGTTGGCTAGATTCTACCCATACAAGGGTTTGAATCCAAAGGGAACATTTGGAAAAGATATAGTTTATGATATATATCCATAATTGCACCTAGGACACCGGGATTATAGAAGAGAAAATGATGCATTTATAATGTATATCACTAGGCTGCTTCAAAATGTGGAGCATGTGAGATTTTCTGATGGAGCAAAGGAGCTAATAAAGAAATATGGAGCTTGGTTCATTCAGTTTCCCACCTTCTCCTACATCAGAATTGACGGATTTCAAACTGCTCCATATAGGTTGCCTAGATATCCTACTGATCACATTGTGCTATTGGAGGTTATAAGACAGATATGTGACTTTGATGCTATTGTTAAAAAGGAAAAGCATAAGACAAGGTTTGGAGGTGATTTCCCTTTGAAGATTGGTATAGCTAAGGTATGCCCTTCCATCCAATCAGCGCATGCAGCAGGGGAAGAATTGTGTACATATGGTTTCTCTTTTCACTCTAAAAGAACAAACTTTAATATCACCGGAGAAGCGCAGAAGAAGGCCACCAAAGAATACCATCACAAGAATGACCTAGAGGATTATTGGTCAAATATCAAAGATGATTTTGAGGCGAGGAAGAAAAGGTACTCTAGGCTTCTTGTTGATGTGATTAGGCTGTACAATGTTAAGTTGATCCCTGACCAGTTAGAGGATGATGGGAATCTGGTGCAAGATCATCCATATGAATCTATCAAGGATAGATCAATTGGAGAAATAAACTGGGCTGAAGATGAGGTAACTGAGTTGGAAGACCTAATGGCCCCTGTTATGAAATTTACTACATCATGGTTGAAGCATAAAGTTTGGGAGTTGGAAAGTGAGAAGGTACCCTGTACCTTCAATTTAATGGGAAATCTGAATCCTCTGTCCACCTCAGAAGAATCTAGGGAAGATGATCCCACAGGGAAAGCTAAAGTCAGCTCACCCTTCAAAATTAAATTTAGAGGCCCAAAGGAAAGTGAGCTAGAGCAGAAAAGGAAGCCAAAGGGGAAGAAAAGAAGCAGAACTTTGAGAATTGGTAAGTCTGCAAAGGAAGAGGAACTTGAGAAGGCAAAAAAAGAAGATATTCCTCCAGAACCTAAAAGGGCAAGGACAACTAGAGTTTTAAAGAGAAAATATCAAGGGACTTCCAAGGATGAGACAAACCCTCCAGTTGTTGAAGTGGAGAGTTCAGGAGAAAAAACTAAGGTTTATTCAAGGAAGTCAAGGACACCATCTCCAAAGGAGACCCAACCAAAAGAAGGTCCTCTCCCAAGGGCGTCCACTATGGAGCAACCAAAGGCTGCTTCCCCTTCACCAAGTGTACCTGAGTAGGCCACCCCTGAGGAGCATGAGACTAGTGGAGAGGCTGAACCGTTCAAGGAGAACTCTTTGGTGTGGAAGCCGAGCTTGAAGTTGAAGATGTAGAAAGACACCCTTCTCCACTAGTGCAATATGAGGATTCTCCTGTGAGCAGCAAAGACAATAGATCCCTTGAGAAGGAGGATGTCCCTATTAGAACCCCATCACCTTTGCAAGAAGAAGAGCCTGAATTGGGTAACCAAGGTGATCAGTCCCCTAAAAAAGGAAAAGATGAAACAGTAGAACAACATGAAGAGGTCAAGACAGAAGAAATCTGGGTGGATCCTGATGTCCCGGATTGGTTGGAAAAGGAGATTACAAGGAAAAAACAAGTCATTGTTGAGGACACCCCCCTCGATTGGGATGAGATGCTGGCCAAGATTGGTAAAGGTAAGAAGAAGAAGATGGCTAAGGTAGTTTCAAGGATAGAAAGAGATGAAGCAAGTAACAGGGTCATTCACATTGCCACTCCTGCTATGGATAAAAGCAAAGATGAAGTCACTGGAAAAGATTACTATGTATAGACCATTACTCTTGGACCTGCTTCTATGGAACAGGATATTGAGGAGTATGAAGGGTCCAGTGCAGTAATAATTGGAAGATTAAGGAAGGAGACACAGTCCAAACATGAGCTTAAAAGGGAAAATGAAAGGCTTAAGAAATGTCTAGAAGATGTGATGAAGCCTGTGCAATCTCTTCACCCATCTTCCTCTGTTGCTCCTGGTTTCTTGCCCAAGGAAACTATTTCTGAAATTGAAAAGATGAAGGCTTCTACCCAGACTGCAATGGATTGGTTGAAGGATGTACGAGCGAAAGGAGATGATGCCATAAAGGAAATCCTTTCAACTGGAAAGGATGCAGTAAGAGCCAAGGACTTGTTAGAGCATGTTCTATCTCAAGACAAGGATGATATCAACCTTCTATTGCAGAAATCTAAAGTGATTATAGAATATGGTAAAGATCAGTTGGCTGCAGATGGAATCCTCCCTTCATCTAGACTTAATGAGCCTTGGGAATGGTTTGAAGCTTTTCAAATTTGGAAAAAGGCCATCAGGAATATCCATAAACGAAAGAAGCAGATAGATGGTGATCTGACTGGAGTCTATGATGGGTGTATTGCATTTTTTGAGATAAGGACTGGCAGGAGGAAGATTGCTCCTAAATATCTAAGCCTAGAACAATTAAGAGAATGGTGGCATGATGTTTATGCTCCAAATTCCAAAAATGTTATAACAGGGCACCAACTAGATGATGCAGCAACTTACTTGGCCGTGATGGACAAATACCAGGCACACAAAGGTGATTGGGACAAAATTGTTAAATAGTCAAAAGAGGAGATTGGCTCCATCAAATGTCGGCTCAAGATTTTACCTTTGCCACCTGTCACCGAGCTGGATAGAGTATTTATGGGGGTTCATGGATCATTGGCTCAGAATAAGGATAAGGGAGGTGGCAATTAATGCCAATTTTGAAGATTTGTGCTTCCCTATTATTATAGGGCATGTATTGATCCGGGCTACATTGGGGAATGTGTCTAGGCTGACCTTTATGGTGTATTGGCATTTAATGTGTGCCTTATTTTGAAATTCCTGAGGCCGACTTGTTTTGGCTAATTTATTTTGTAAATGTTTGGCTGGGCCGACATGTTTTAAGGACTCTCTATAATAGGACATTCCTGCCTCATTGTAAAAGCGAGTTAGAGTTAGAAACAGTTGATATAGGGACGAGCTAAAAGAGCTAGAGCATTTTGCAGTAGGGATAGTAGTTAGTTTCTTGAAGCAAATATTGTAACAGAATAGTGGAATTGTTGCAGCATTTTGGTGATCTAATACAATTGAAGACATTGTGGTTTTCCTGGTGAAATCTCTTGTGTTAGTTTATCTTGCATGGTTCTTATTGTTTCATCTTTCAAATTGCTTAAAGATCTAGGATTTAGTGTTTAGAATTGGATTAGTTTGGTGAATGGTGTTTATGATTTCATATTTGGAATGTTTGTAGCAATCTCTAGTCTATACTCCCAGTAACTATCTGATTGTAGTAGGCTGGTGAAGTCAACCTAGACCATACATTTATTTGTGCTTAGTTCGATTGTGGGTGAATATCCATGATTTGAAAATCTATATACCTTAGAAGATTGCACCGTTCTTATGATATTGCATTGTGGGTTGAGCAAGAATTCGTTATTTGAGATTGGTCCATTCCAGATATCTGGCATTTGCATTGTCCATCCTAGGAATAGTTTAGATCTTATCATATCTTTGCACCCTTACCTTTTGTTGTTTCTTTATCATTTGATTAGATTTAGGATTTAAGATCATCGTATTGCAAGATCTGATAAATTGGGAAGATACAGTCTGCTTGTAGTAAGGTCCGATTGTGATTACCAGCATTTTCACATATTATCTAAGTTGTTTATGCATTGTTATGACCTGACACCTGAGAGACCTTGGGGTGATTTTTAGTAACTTGTTGTTGAAAATTACCTTTCAAGAGAGATAGAATATTGCATTCTGTCTGAGTTGTTGTTGTGCAAAAAACACCATCAACAGGAGGATGTTCCTGTTGAGACTCCATCACCCCTACAAGAAGAAGAGCCAGAGTTGGAAAGCAAAGGTGATCAGTCTCCTAAAAAAGAAAAGGATGAGACAGCGGAACAGCATGAAGAAGTCAAGAAAGATGAAGTCCGGGTGGATCCTACTGTCCCATATTGGTTAGATAAAGAGATAAGAAAGAAATAGGTCATTGTTGAGGACACCCCCCTCAATTGGGATGAAATGTTGGCCAAGATTGGTAAAGGTAAGAAAAAGAAGATGGCCAAGGTAGTTTCTAAGATAGAAAGAGATGAAGCGAGTAACAAGGTTATTCATATTGCCACCCCTGCTACTGATAAAAGTAAAGATGAGGTCACTGGAAAAGATTACAATGTACAAACTATCAATCTTGGACCCACTTCTATGGAGCAGGATATTGAAGAGTACAAAGGTTCCAGTGCGGTGATAATTGGGAGATTAAGGAAGGAAACATAGTCCAAGCATGAGCTTAAAAGAGAGAATGAAAGGCTTAGGAAATGTCTAGAAGATTTGATGAAGCCTTTGCAATCTCTTCACCCATCTTCTTCTGTTGCTACTGGTTTCTTGCCTAAAGAGACTATTTTTGAAATAGAAAGGATGAAGGCTTCTACCATGACTACAGTGGATTGGTTGAAGGATGTACAAGTGAAAGAAGAAGATATAATAAAGGAAATCCTTTCAATTGGAAAGGATACAGTAAGAGCTAAAGATTTATTAGAGCATGTTTTATCTCAGGATAAGGAGGATATTGACCTTTTATTGTAGAAAGCTAAGGTGATCATGGAGTATGGTAGGGATCAATTGGTTGTAGATAGAATCCTTTCTTCATCTGGAGTTAATGAGCCTTGGGAATGGTTCGAGGCCTTGCAAATTTGACAGAAATCCATCAGGAAGATTCATAAGCGAAAGAAATAGATAGATGGTAATCTGACTAGTGTTTATGATGGATGTATTGTATTCTTTGAAATAATGAATGGCAGGAGGAAGATTGCCCCTAAGTACTTGAGCTCAGAACAATTGAGGGAATGGTGGCATGATGTTTATGCCCCTGATTCTGAAAATGTTGTAACAGGGCACCAATTAGATGATGTGGCAACTTACTTGGCTGTGATGGACAAGTACCAAGCACATAGGGGTGAGTGGGATAAAATTGTTAAGCAATCAAAGGAAGAAATTGGCTCCATTGAATGTCGGCTCAAAGTCCTACCTTTGCCACCTATTGCTGAGCTGGATAGGGTGTTTTTGAAGGTTCATGAGGCATTGGATCAAAACAAAGATAAGGGAGGTGGCAATTAATGTCAACCTAGAGATTTGTGCTTCCCTATTATTATAGGGCATCTATTGATCCGAGCTGCATTGGGGAATGTGTTTTGGCTGACCTTGATGGTGTATCGGCATTTAATGTGTGCCTTATTTTGAAATTCCTGAGGTTGACTTGTTTTGGCTACTTTATTTTGTAAATGTTTGGCTGGGCCGACATGTTTGAGGATTTTCTATAAATGGAATTCCTGCCTCATTTGTAAGGGGTTAGTTAGAAAGATAATAGAGACAAGCTAGACCAAGAAAGAGCTAGAGCATTTTGTAGTAGAAATAGTAGTTAGTTCTTTGAAGCAAGTGTTGTAACATAGAACAGTGGAATTGTTGCTATATTCGGTGATCTAATACAATTGAAGGCATTGTGGTTTCTCTGGTGAATTCCTTTGTGTTAGTTTATCTTGCATGGTTCCTATTGTTCCATCTTTTAAATTGCTTGAAGATATAAGATTTGATGTTAGATTTAGAATTAGATTAGTTTGGTGAATAGTGTTCATGATTTCATGCTTGGAATGTTTGTAGAAATCTCTAGTCTATACTCCCAGTAACTATCTGATTGTAGTAGACTGGTGAAATCAACCTGGACCATACATCTATTTGTGCTTAGTTCGATTGTGGATGAATGTCTATGATTTGAAAATTTGTATGCCTTAGAAGATTGCACCTTTCTTGTGATATTGCATTGTGGGTTAAGCAAGAATTGGTTATTTGAGATTGGTCCATTCCAGGAATTTATCATTTGCATTGTTCATCCTAGAAATAGTTTATAGTTTAGATTTCATTACATCTCTTGCACCCTCACCTTTTGTTGTTTCCTTAATATTTTGGTTAGACTTAGAATTTAAGATCATCATATTGCAAGATTTGATAAATTGGAAAGATACAGTTTGCTTGTAGTAAGGTCCGATTGTGATTACCAGCATTTTCACATATTATCTAAGTTGTTTATGCATTGTCATGACCTAACACCCGAGAGACCGTGGGGTGATTTTAGCACTTGTTGTTGAGAATTCACCTTTCAAGAGAGATAGAATACTATTTTCTATCTGAGTTGTTGCTGTGCAGAAAACACCATCAACAGGTACCATGTGGGGAAGTTTGTTTGCGGGTTTCTATCTTTGGAATGTTGTTGCTGACAACTCTAGACACTCTGGCTTCCGCATTCCAAATTTTTGCATTTTTTGGAAGGGGTCAAATCTTTGAGGAATGGGTCTAGGCACCCTTCTAATGCATCTTTCATGTGCTTAATTTGAGAAAACTCAAAATTGCTAAGAGTTATGGATTTGAAAAACTTTTCATGCAGGAAGTCACCTTGCAGATGTTGTGGTCCCCAATTCCACTTTTATGGTGTAAACTTGTCTGGATCCCCACCTCGTGATATTTGCATCTAGTGCTTTCATGAGTCAAACACTTGAGTCCCAAATATCAAAATCCTTAAGTCAAATGGATTGTTGTGGGTTCACCCCAATGGGATACCTCATGTGGAGGTTCGTTCACCAAATGTTGTTCCCAATGGAAAAATAAGGAATTTTTGGATTCTTCTTCCATTTTCGCCATAGGGGTATAAAGTGTTTTCCTGAAAAAAATTTTGAGTCTTCATGTCTGTGTGAACCCACCCATGCAGGTCTCCAAATGCAGGTCATCGTTCTCTCTTTTCCTTTACCTTATGACGAGACTATCACGTCTTTCCACTATATGGGGCAAAAACCAAAACTTTGAGCCTAGTAACAAAAATTCCAAGTCCAAACATCTTTTGCGGGTTTGCCCTAGTGGACCATTGTCCCCAGGAGAATTTTACTCCTCATCCATTCTTAGTGGCTAAATCTTACCCTCTTCCCACCTAATAGCATCCTACCTCATAGACCCTGCATATCCCATTTCCACACCTCCCAAGTGATCAAGTCTCCAAATTGAAACTAGGTAAAATGGAAAGTTTCCAAAAATGAAAGCTTTTTTGAAACATGAAATTTTCTTGGAATTTAAATTGATATATTTCAATAGTTTAAATGAGGGAAATTTACCATTTTTGGTGACTTAAATCATGATATTTTATGACACAAGTGCTTTTAAGGATGCTTGGAGGGATAATGGATCAATTCATCAAAAGAACCAACATATGAAGATGTGTTAAGAGGGGAGATTTTAATTTAAATTGCCAAGGTGGAGATGGGTTTACTTGTGGATGCACGCCAGGAGGATGCTACCTGAACATCTAATTTCCAAAGCCCGCTTAAGAATTTGTTTCAAGCAATACAACAACTGGAGAAGTGTTTTCAAGGAATACAATATGGGAGGGGTTGTTTTATTTTCACCAAAGGACAATAATGGTCAAGAGTTGTCTGTGGGACCTATTCATGGTGTTTTCTGCATAGCAACAACTCATACAAGATACAAGTATCCTATCTCTCTTGAAAGGTAGATCTATATTAGCAAGCCTCAAGAGATAACCCCAAGGTCTCTAATGTCAGGTCTTGACAATGCAAAAATAACTCAGTGATAAATGTGAAAATGCTCATAATCACAAAGGGACCTTACAAACAAATGTTGGATCTCCAAACTTATCATATTTTTCAATATGATGATACTTTGAAATTCTAAATCTAACCCAGATAATAAAAGAAATAGCAAAAGATAAGGGTTTAAGAGAGATTTCAAGGATTAAAACTACTCCTAAGACTAATAATGCAAATTATAAAATACTTGAAATGGACCAATCCCTCAAAACTAATTCCTGCTTAACCCAAATTTAATCTACAATCTTATAGAAATAGTGCAATCTTCTAAGGAATTAAAGATTTTCAGATCATGAACATTCATTCAAGCCAACCCAATTCTGTAATTGAAATGAATAAAACCTCACAATTGAACTAAGCACATGAATATAAGGTCCAGGCTAACTTTACAAAGCAACTCACAATCAGCCAGCTACAAAAATTATGGACCAGGGATTGCTACAAAAACTTCAAGCATCAAACCATAAACACCATTGAATCATTTCTAACCTTAAATCTAACATATATCAAATATTTTCCAAGCAATCTCAAAAGATAGAACAACAAGAACCATGCAAGATAAATCAACACAAGAAATATCACCAAGGCACAATGTCTTCACTTTTATTGAATCACCCAAGGGTAGCAACAATTCCAGTATTTTGTGTTATAGCACTTGCTTCAAAATAAAACTAACTCCTAGCTCTAATTCTTGCTATACAACTTAATTCACTCCAAATTCTAACTATCTAGCCCTTGCAAATGAGGCGAAATGCCCTATTTATAGAAATTCCATGCTATGTCGGCCCAAATAGGGTTACAAAGATAATCGGCCACAAAACAAGTCGACCCAGAAAGTTTCTAGAATAACAATGTTTTGCATTAAATGCTTTGGATTCTTCCAGGTCATCTTGGGTTCTCCAATGCAGCTCGGTCCAATGCATGTATAAAATAGGAAGTGAGATAATGGGAAGCACAAATTTTGATGTATTCATTCATTATCTAACCCCTTGTCTTTATCTCGATCCAATTTATCTTGTACCTTAAGAAAAATCTCCTCTAGGTTGGCCAAAGGTGGATTGATTAACACTTTGAATTTCCTATCAATAGATTTAATCTTCTCCCTTGATTGCTTATCGACCTTTCCCATTCCACCTTGAGATTTTGATATTTATCCATGACAGCCATATAGGTGGGTGCATCATCTAAATGGTGGGTTGTGATTGGACCATCATCAATTAGGGAATAAACCTCATGCCACCACTTCATTAATTTCTCTAAGGCCAAATGCTTCGGTGCAAATTTCTTCCTCCAAGTCATTATCTCAAAGAATGAAATACACCTATTGTAGAATCATTCAAAGTATTTCCTACCTGCTGATTTTGCTTATGAATTTTCTTCAGAACCCTCTGTTTGATTTGCAGGGCCTCATACCATTCCCAAGGTTCGGAAGCCTTTGAGGAAGGAAAAATTTTGTTACTTTTTAATTTCTCCTCAGTATAATCCATGATGGATTTTGTTTTGTGTAGGAGAAGGTCCACATCATTTTTATCTTGCCCCAACACATTTTTCAACCACTCAAATGACCTATGCACATCTCAACTATTTGACAAGATGTCCTAGATCATGCTATCTCCTCTAATCATCACTCCTTGCAACCATTCATGGGTAGCCTATGTGGAATCCTTCATCTTCTCAAGCTTACCGAATGCCTCCTTAGGCAACAATCCTTCAAGGGTCATTCCTTCACTTCCCATAGTTTGTAGAGGCTTCATTAGATATTGCACATATCTATACATATCATTCAATTGTTTATGCAACATTTCATTCTCCTCTATTTCTTTATCCAACCTCTTTACGATAGCCTGAGAGGATTCTTGGAACTCTTCTTTCTCTCGATCCTTGCTCATAGGCCCCAAGTTTATTGTCTAAATGGTGTAATCCTGAGGAATTATCTCACCTTTGTTTTTGTCTGTTGTAGGAGTGCCAATGTGGATTATCCTGTTATCTACCTCATCCCTAGTGATCTTAGAAATCAACCTAGCCTTCTTCTTTTCTTTTCTCTTTCCAATATTGGCTAGTAGTTCATCCTGGTTGGGAGAAGTATCATCCACAACTATTTGCTTGCTCTTCAATCTCGCACTGAGCCAACTAGAAGCATAGACATCTGACTATTACTCATCTTTCCCTTCCTTTTCTAATTGATCCATGGAGGAGTCAACACTCAAATCTTGCACTGTAGGGACCTTTTCACTTTTGTCTTTCCTCTCATCTTCCTCCTTGTCCTCCTCTGGATTCTAATTCTCCTCCTGATCAAGTGTCTTTGTTACCACTTGAATTGGAGAGGGAGTTCTCTCATGTGACTTTTCCTTTTCCATGGTCTTCTCTTCTTCATCTCCAATAGGTGAGTCTTCATATGACACCAAGGAGGACTGTAGGATATTTCTAATCTCTATCTCAGTACTATGAAGATCTCCAACCTTGAATTCTTCTACATCTTCACCCTGATGGACATCCTCAATAGCTTTTGTTTGTTCCTTTTCTTTATTATGCAATTCTTGAGTTGAAGGAGGGGCAGAAGTGTCTTCTTGTTGTTGCACAGTAGAGGGAATTGCAAGGGCACCTTCCTTTACCTGACTTTCTTTTGGAGGAGTTCTGTCCTTTCTGGTGTAAACTTGTGTCTTCTGCCCAGAACTCTCAACATCTATCAACTATGGTCATGTACTCTCTTCTCCCTTAGGATACCCACTCTACTTCCTTGATGCTTTTTCTACTCTTCTCCTTTTGGGAAAAGGGACACTATCTTTCTCCCCTTCTTCTTCATGCTCCCTCTTGAGCAGATGTTTTCCTCTTAGAAGTAGTATTCCTTCTCTTAGCAATGGGCTTCCTTTTCTTTTCTTCCTCAGCCTCTACTTGGACACCTTTGATTTTGATCTTTAAGGGAGAACCTACCTTTTCCTTTCCCTTTGAGTCATGTTCGTCCCCCTCAGAAGTGGAATGGGACTCCAAGTTTCCCATCAGATCATGTGTGTACTACTTCCCTTCACTATCTAGTTCCAAAATCTTATGTTTAATCCATAGCTTGATGTACTTGATCACAAGAGCATTGATTTGCTCCAACTCTGTCTTTTCTTCTTTCAACCATTCAATTTCACCTATTTTCATATCCTTAATGGGCTCAAAATCATGGCTCTGAATCACTTCCCCATCATCATCAACCTGGTCTGGGATGGACTTAATGTTGTATAATCTAATCAAGTGGGTAGGCAACCTTGATAACTTCTTCCTTCGAACCTCAAATTCATCTTTGCAGTTAGCCCAATAGTCCTCAATATCATCCTCATGTCTGAAATCTTTGTTAGCTCTCTTTTGAGCCCCACCTGTTCTATCAAATCTAGACCTCTTGAAGTGGAATGACAAGCCCAAAGTACCCATTTCTTCCTCAGAGGATTGTGTTGTGATTATGGAAGGACAAGCCTCATTACCAAAACCAGTCTTATGCATGTCCTTCTTCAAAATGTTATCAAAGTCAGAAATTTCCCTTGTAATCTCCAAAAGAATGATGTGATCATTTTGGTACCTCGGTAGTCTGTATGGATCTCTCTGACAACCATCAATCCTAATGTAAGAGAAGGTAGCAAATTGAATAAACCATGCTCCAAACTTTTGGATCTATTCCTTAGCAGCATCAAAAATTCTCACATGTTCTACTCCTTGGAGCAACCTTGTAATGTACATGGTGAATGCATCATTCACCCTTCTGTAGCTAGAACTTCCCAAATTCAATTGGGGATAGACCTCATAGATCACAACCTGGCCAAAGACCCCTCAAGTGCTCAATCCCTTATATGGATGGAATCTTGCCAAGGAATAGACCAAGTATGATGTCATTGTGAAGCTCTTGGTTTGCAGTACATTACACAACTGCTCATGGATCATGGCACTAATTATACCTATCAAATGATAGTCTACATCCTGCTCCATTCCCACTATTATGTAAAACATCCAATTCTCAAATACTCTTGCACTCTTCAAGCCCATTACTTTGCTAAGAAGAGTGATTGCATCATAATACTCTGACTTGAATTTTACCCTAAACAACTGCTTTGGCAGCTTGGAAATATGTGCCTTAGGTTTCTCCATCCAAGATTTGATAACTTGTAAAGACTTGTTTGTACCCTCTGCATAGTACTTCTTGGCTACCTCAATATCAAACCGCACAACGTGGGATCTGTTAGGCATGTCAAATTTTTGGGCCACTAAAACAAGAGAGAATTTTTCCAACACTCTACCTTGTGGTCCAATCACCCTCTATGTGCCTGGATCATAGTTTTTGGCACACTCCAAAACCAACTCATAGCATTTCACTATAGAAGGAAATCCAGCCACATGATCCATCCCAGAGCTCACCAATCTTCTTGCCAACAAAGGAGGGTCCTTCTCTTCCATTCTTTCCTTGAACTCCTCATAGTCCCATCTTCCCACATTTGTATTAGTCACTTCTGAACATATGGAAGCTAACTTGCTTTCAGGAACCCTGCTCTTTGTATCCAATTTGATCCTTTCAGCTTCTGATATGGAGGATCCCTCAACATTAGGGTCCATTTATTTTCCTCTGACCTTGCCAGCAATGGCCTTGCTTGATTCAGCTTGCACTCAGTAAAAGATCATAATAAATATCCATTATAGCATGAGGATCAAATTTATCCCATCACCAATAACATATTCATCATTAAAACAACCCCCAAATAATGATCAAAATCCCATTGATTAAAATAATGATCAACTCAAGAAAATCGACACCACACATAGATTCAAATTTGAGGACCATGTCTAGTAATGGAAGATGCTATCAAATCACCAATTTAGCAAAAGGACGGTGACTTCAAATTCAGGGAAGACATCGAAAAGAATGAGGGATAACCCTAGTTTCAATTGTAGACTTTTAGACATGCCCAAACCCGAACTCAAGACACACCTATGACACCAAAAATCATCCATTCTCATTAATTGAAAGCAGAGGCATTGTATACATACCATTGATGAAGAAAAATTCAATAGGGCAGTGACAAGCAACAATCTCCAAATCTTGGGAAAATGCAGATGACACCAAAAAAATGCCACCATAGTTAGCAACTCAAAGCTCGAACACCAAATCACATGCAACACTCAAGGATTGAGCCCTTCCAAATTCAAAGAAAAGCAAATGACACCAATTCAACAGCATAAAATTCCTCAAAACTCCATTAAATACGAGTTGCAGAATCGTACAATAAGCATAAATGAAGCAATATGACAACCCAAGACAAGTTTTAGTGATCCGAGGAGGTGAAGGAAATTCGAGGATCTTAGGGCCTAAAGGAATTTTGGGAAATTATGGAAGACACAAAATTCTACGAAAATCCAAAATCTTCGAAGTATAATGCAAAGCTATCCTCGTCAGGTATCCAAGGTAGGGATGGAAATCAAGGAATTTAGTCAAGGGAGGAAATTCTGGAAACCAATGAAAAACCTGAAAACACCCCAAGAATTAGGATTTTCAAAGTATTACTTCAAGGGGTCATTCGGAAAAGCAAAATAAGCATTCAAGCACACCCCAAAGAAACCAAATTCCAAAACCAAAGGGCTAAAAGCATCAAAAACCAAAGCAAGAGAGGGTCCCTTCTTTCAGTGGGGAGTGTGTACAAAAACTGCACAATAGGACCGAGGAGGAGGATTCTGCTTCTGATGAATACAAATCTTCAAGAAGATTCACCTAATCAAGTGAAATGAGGGGTGGAAATACATCAACAAAGGGGAAGCTTTTAATAGTTACCAGCTACAGTGGAAAAGGTAGCTAAAAGACAAAATAGCTACAGTAGCTAAAAGACAAAATAGCTATAGTAACTAAAAGACAAAATAGAGAAGAGGAAAAAATAGACTACAAGACAAAATAGTCTATTTTAAATTCTGAAATATTGGGGGTAGGTGAAACCCTAAGTCATATTGAATCTGGGCCATTCATTGTAAATCAATCATGTCCATTCATTTCACTTTTAGAAAACTAAAAATAGGAGTTTGCTCCTCATTTGTAAAGGATGGTGAATTGTTGTAAAGAGTAGATTAAAGCAATAAAAGGAAGCATTGCATGAAAGTTGGGTGTTTTCTTTGAGCTTGCTCATTTTGCATGCATGATTTAGCCTCCATGTTATTTTATGTTTGTTAATTTCTTGAATGGCTTTAATGGTGGTTGTTGTTATAGTATTTGATGCACTTCCAGCCCATAATTTTGAAAAAAAAATTATGATAAAATGTTGTGTAAAGTTAGTCTGGGCTTGTTTCTATGTTGCACTTAGTTCATTTGTTTTTTCATGCTAAATAGGTGAACTTATAGTCTAAAAATTTGCAAAGACCCCTTGAAGATTGCATTGGTTTTGTGTAGCTGTAGGTTTCTCTTGGTCAAGAAAAACTCAGTTCTATGGGAGTCTATCTACTATAGCATCCACCATTGTTACTATTCATTCATAGTTTAGATTTAGAATACTTCTCTCAACCCTTTCTTGTTTTGCTATTTCTATTGAATCTTTGTTAGTTTAGGACCTCAAGCATCACCACAATGTTAAACCTAATGATTGAACTAAGCTTTAGTTATTTTTTTGAGTGAGCAGCCCCTATTCATTCATTTCTAGAACCTTGAAACTCCATTTGTAGACCCAAAATACAATGCTTTGTGAACCATAAATGCCTCCTTGTGATTACCAACAAATCACATCAACCATTGAACTATTCCAAGCATTGTCATGACTTGACACACGAGAGACCTTGGGGTGATTTATCAAACTTAGTTGCAAGAAATTTCCTTTCAAAAGAGACATTGCACTTGTGCTTTGTCTGTGTTGAGAAGTGAAAAAACACCCATCAACACATCTTTGTCAAATTCTCTCATTTCAAAGGTTGTGAGAGAACCAAACATTTCATACATAGAATACTTATCCAAGTCCTTGGATTCTTCAATATCAGACACCTTATGACTATAAGCTTTAGGGAGAGATCTTAGAACCTTCTTCACAATCTGATATTCTTTTACTTCTCCAACAAGATCAATGATGAAAAAAACTACTTCATGCCCCCCGAGCATATAACTTGCAATATTTTCATCCTTTATCATCCTCAAGGACTCAAATCTGAGCTTAAATATCTACATCTTGTCTTGCTTTACTTTGGTGTCCCCTTCATAGATGTTATTAATTTTTCCCCAAACATCCTTAGCAGAACTACAATTCATCACCTTCAAAAGTTTTGAATCAGTCAATCCACACAAGATAGCATTCTCAGCCTTGAAATTGTTCTCATACAACCTAATTTCAACAAGATCTATCAGAGGAGTCATAGGAGTAGCATAACCATTCTTGATTGATTATCAAAACCCAAACCATATAGAGATTAGATGGCCTTCGATTCTTAGTTTCCAAAAGGAATAATTTGTCCCATCAAACCTAGGACCTTTGTAAGCTTCATCATGTGCCATCATGTATCTGTCCCTTAAGCAGTTAAACTTCTTCAGAGAAACTTGGCTCTGATACCAATTGTTCAACACACCCAAAGACTAAGAGGGGGGTTGAATCGGTATTTTTAAAACTTAAACCGTTCAACACAACACAAACTTGTTTACTAGATAAGAAAACCTGCAACCAAATTAGTAGCAAAGAAAGATACAAAAATTTAGTTCACTAACAAGGTTAGCAACCCTCGGTGATGAAAGATACAAAAATTCAACCCTTAAACAAATCACACATCCATAAGATAACATTAGATTTACATGGAAAAACCACTGAGGGAAAACCACAATGAGAGTTAACTTGCAATATATGAAGCTCACTACTTACAAAAGGCTCACTTCCAAAAGACTATTAAACCAAGGTGCACAACCTTAGGGCAAGATACAAAAGACTTGTAGAATGAAGAGGAAAACTCCAAAACAAGATATAAATTACAAGGACCTAATGAGATTTACTATCTCAGAGTAGGATACATAAAGATTTGGGAATTACAATATATGTCAAGAATACACTCTGTTAACTGAGGTATTAAAGATCATCTAATCTTTCTTCCACACACTATGACATTTCTTCTTCTTGATTTTCAATACATTCCACACACTCTTACTCACTATCACTTGAAAATGATTTGATCTTTCATTTATATCCATTGCAAGATCTGTTGGCAACACAAGGGTAGACAATTAAGAGGGGGGGTGAATCTGTTGTCCCAGAAATTGAAAACTTATTAACTTTATTAATCTTATTCTCAAGTCTGATAATTAACCATGAAAACATAAATCATCAACACATCAAAAACACACATAACACCAATATTTCTTTATGTGGAAACCCTATTAGGAGAAAAACCATGGTGGAGGTCAGTCCACAAGATTATACCTTGTTAAAAGTATAAAGAAATATGAGTGGGGAATGCACATGCATTCAGGCACACTACTTAGAGCTCACTGCTCAATTACAATAAGGCTTACTGCCCAAAGGAAGACACATTGTCTTATAGAAAGATTCAAATTACATCTGCAGGGATTTGAAATGATAAAATAACATCTTCTAATGCCTGATCACAATTATGGTTAAGCACATGAACACTTCTTCACACTCTGCTCTGACATCAAATGATTTAGAATATTATTCGCACAAACACACATTCGGCATACTTCAAGTGAAATAAAAATTTGCTTATATATATCCGCAACAAGAAATTAAACTACTACATGTCGGCTTTAATGAAAATAATAAAATGATAACAAATTGTCAGCCCAAAACAATAACAAATCTTAATGTGAATCAACCAAGGTCAGCCACAACTTAGTGAAGACCCAAAATAACATCTTTGAACATGAACCACCTTCAAAAATTAATCCTTGAAGATCCACAACACGCTACAAACACCTTGTCAGCCAAGAACATGAAAAACATGAACATGCAAGAGAAAATCTCAGATCACGAGCACAGCGATCAATGTGGATGTGCAACACAGATAGACAATGATCTAGAAACATCCACAAACATCATGAATCACCAAAGAAGCATCTACAACAACTGAACTTACTGAAATCACATCATCTTCATTCAAGAACATAAACTAAAGTAACAGAAAGACTATCAGAATACAAATCTTTATAACTTGATCAAATCTTCACGCGGATCTTTGAAAATCGACCTGGATAAACTAGATATACTCGACAAGAAACACTTTAGTCCACAACCTCTAATCATCAACGTACTGAACTCATTGATAGACTAAATTTCACTTCACCACTGACAACCTACAACTTATTTCATTACAATTTTCTCAATATCCTTGACATATACAACTTCTAATGCATTAATGCTAATAGTGTTGACATCAATGACAACCACATATCAGGAACACAACCAAAACATCCAACAAGATCACCAAACATTAATTAGGTCAACTAAGAAGAAGATAAACAATAATCACAACAATTTGGCCATAAAAGCATAGTGTGACCCTATCCAAGAGATAGAGAGGACCAAAAAAACTTATTACATCTTCCAATGTGATCCCAAACAACTCACACATTGGTTCACATCAACTCAAGTCAGCATCAAGGAAATGTGTAGATGAAGCATGTAGCACATAACCAGTCAGCCCAAAATTTTACTTCCAATTGAATTTATTCAATGTGGTTCTAACCAAGATAGCTCTGGTGGTACTTGTAAAATCCATGGCCATTTCCATATTTTTTTCCTTTTGAACCTTTGAGTTTCCTCCATTTTTGTCTACTTAGGGTTCAAAAATTGCATGAGGGGCTTAAACCCTTATATCTTAAAACCCTAAACCCTTGGTGTGCACTTTTGTTCTAAAGTCATGGTGGCATCTTGTGCCTACTTCGCCTTGTCCCTTTAAGTTTGCAACCTTATGTCTTTGGCTAATTTTTTTCCTAGCCACGACCCCTTCAAATATTTTTTCATTTTCCGAAGTCGCGGGTTCTCAAGTTTTCCTAACCTATGTTGCAGGATTCTTGAGTTGCGTAACCTCCTGGCTTGGCGGTCTCTTTCTTATCAGCAAGTCACGGGTTTTCCTAACTTCGTAACATCCAGCATTAGGTTCTATGGTTCATATTTTTGGAAACTTAGCGATGTCTTTGTTATCAGTGGTTCTCGATCATCCCAGTTATAAGTTATGTTTAGGCGGTCGTGTGTTTACCGTCCCCTTTACCTTGTCTTTCTGCTTGCCACCCCATTTGAAATATTTGATCTTTTCCTAAGTCACGATCCAAAATATTTTTCATCCCCCCTAATTCTTATGTCCTAAGGCGACCCCCTTTTTAAGTCATGACTTATATGCATGTGTGTATTAACCTTCTAAATATGCAGGTGGGCCCTTCATCGAACGGCAGAAGATAAAGTGAAATCATTGAATGTATCCTAACCATTCCCCGCTCACCCCGCATGAATAAAATAATGTTTTATGAAGTCTTGCAGGGTTAGCAGGTGGTTGATGTGTGGATCCTCCCATCATGTGGAGGGATGGTGGTGCCTGCAGTTTAAATGGTCAGCACTCCACGTGGTGAAATCTTATTGGTGCAATGTTGTATGACTCACATTGTCATTGTGAGTCATGCAATGTTATAATGGTGATGATTGAGCAACCCAGATTTAAAGTTGGAGATCAACAGTGATGTTTTAAAGTTTTTTAGGAATCTAGTTTCGATCACCCATCTCACATCCAATGGCTATAATTTAAAAGCTAACGGCTAGCAACCTCTATTCCGGAGCAAAGGTTGTGCAGTTATGGTGCATATGCTTCTCAGCTACCAAGATTGATCCAAGAAAATTACAGATCAGATTTTTGCTTCTCCCAAGTAGAATTTATTGTTGATCGATGCCATTTATTTCCTAGAGTGTTGATGTGGTTTTGGTTGATGTCAAGGTATGTTCTTTCTGACTGTGATGGCATATTTTTCAGGAGTACCATGCCTGTCTTCAGAATGCCATCAATGTTGGAGTGTGCTCGAGGTGTCAAAGGCCTTTATGGCTGGTTGTTGCTCTATTTTTGGGGGGAAATTCTTCATGTTTGTAATCTAATTGGATTTAATCCTTTCTGTAACTCTGAATGAGTTAGGGATAGGGTTTGAATTCGAATTCTAAGTTATGTTGGCACTATAAAAGCAAGTTTTGTTTCTTTTTTTGGGTTCAGAATCCTACTCTCCAACCTAAGTGATCTCATGTAGTGTTTTCCCTGCCAGATTCTATTTCTATGCTTTCTATAATTCTTTACTTTGAGTCAAGTTGAATAGGGTAATTCCTTTGGCCATAGATAGGGAATGTAATGAGTTATGCTCTATAATAACAACATATGACCACCATACAACATTTATATTTTGCTTCACTATATATGTCAATCTGTATGTTCTCCAAATATTGTGTGCATTATCTTTTGAATCAATATAATCAAGGGTTATGTTGATTCTTTAAACACATTTGTTGTTTGAGTTATGTTTGTGTTTTCCTATCATTCAAGGAGTGGTGTAATCTCTTGCATAGAGATAACAAAGGCATTGTAGTGCAATGTGGATAACTAAGTAACATGTTGATTGTCTTTTTGTTCATTTCCTACGGCAAGGTAGTAGGGTTATGAGAAGCCATGGTTGGTCTGTTGTAGGAGTTTATTTCATTCTTGACTTTGTGTGGATTAGGCACTGGTCAAGGAGATTCACAAAGTGTGAAGTTAGGGAAGAATCAAAACTTTCAATTAAAAACATTTCCTACTTTCTTAGTTTAGATTTGCTTTCATGTTGCCCTTTCCACACTACCACAAGTCACTACTAATAGGGAGAGTTGTGTAGATGATTTATCCCATTGAAGGCCTTCCACCATTGTAGTGTGATGATCTTTATTAATGTATAGGGATATGTTGATGGGTGTTTTTCACACTTTCTCAACACAAGCAGTAGGCAGGTGCACTACCTCTCTTGAAGGAAATCTCCAACTGCAAGCTACTGAAAATCTCCCCAAGGTCTCTCAGGTGTGAGGTCATGACTTGCATGGAACTCCTTAATTGATTTTGATGTGATTTTTCTGGTAATCATAGGGCGAACTTACGTAGTTGGATGTGAGGTAGATCTTCAAATCTGAAGCTTCTGAGATGGAGGTCAAGTTTCACTTTGTTGTAGGTTCGAACATCGGTCCAAAACTTTGATGTTTTCTTCAAGTTTGGCTTTACAATGTGCAATGAACCTTAGCACAGGCTACTTCTAAAAAAAAAAGGAAAAGAGAAAAGAAGATGGAAGGTTCCTAGATTTGCAACTAACTGTGAATAGTAATTATGGGGTTCCTGCAATGGACAACTTCCTTAAAACAAGATTTCACTTAACTAGAAATCTCACAGTCTCATGAAATTTGTCCTATCTTCTAAGGACTACAAATATTTCACCTTTCATTCACCATATGCATGCATGAACAATGATAAAAGTGTGGAGAAACTTTGAATTTAAGCCCAGACTAACTTTACACAGCTATCTACCAGCAGCAAACAGCAAAAAGTATGGACTAAGAAGGCATCTACACAACAGGAATTTTCACAACTACGGAACAGCATTTCTAAAATATATCAAAGTAAGAATACAGCTAACTAGAACAGCAACATAAATCTAAGTAAAGAATTTAACAATGGAGGTTGAATCAAGTAACATGTGAAAAACTCAGAAAATGCACCAAGTCAATGTATTTTCATTATAAATTTCTGCAGCATGTCCTTACAACTCAACTCCCTTTGCAAATGAGAGGAGACCCCTATTTATAGTGCCCAAAAAGTTAAGTTAATGGCCAAAATTAATTCTCATTGTGTGGCCAAGATTCATTACAAAATAGGGTTTCACCCACCCTCAATATATATTACAATTTAAAATTACATTCTTGTCTCTTTCCCTATTTTGTCCTTTAGTGACGACATTGTAGCACTTTGTCTTTTGTTGATTAGTCTCTTTTTTGTAGTTACTCCTTCAAAATTTCTTCACTAACAATAGGGTTTCCTTCTCACTTCTTCAAGGCCACATATTCTATGAATTTCAAGACTACTGGCTGGAGTTTTTTGACCTCTATAATTGATAAGTAGGAGGTATTTTTCCACAGCGTGTCAAATTATGATATTGCTATTAGGATTCAACCGTGTAGTTTCGAGTCAAACTCATTGACCCATGTTTCATGAAACATGGGTCAATGAGTTTGACTCGAAACTACACGGTTGAATCCTGATAGCAATATCATGACCTCTATAATCTCGGATCTCAACACTTGATAGCTCCACTCCTTGGATTGCTTAGCAAGCCTTTCCCAATCTTCCTCATGCTTGGCAACGTGATCATAGAACAGCTCTGATTGGGTGAAATCTCAGGTTGCAAAACTCATAAAGTCCATGTTTATTTGACCCAACATCCCATCTTCCATCCTTTTTTGGAAATGAGGCCTTGCTTTCTCTGGATCCATTTGCATGACAGGCATCTCATAGCCTGTCATTAACTTCAAGTACTGAATGATATCTGCTCTAATTTCTTTGACCCATTCTTTATTCGGATCCACTTTGTCAATTACTTGCTCCAACCTTTCTTTTTGGTTCTCAAAGTCCCGCCTCCACACATCCATTAGCCAGTGATCGTCCATTTTGAATGCAAGCTCATTTTCCCATATTGCACTTGGAAGCTTTAGGATGGCCTCGATCTTTGGATAGGTGGACTCGTACCTCACCGGCAAGTCAAAGAAAAGTCTTCTTGTGCCCTCAAGGGATTGTTGTAAGTCTAGGAACTTGTTGGCTATCTGGACAGGTCAGCCAATGCCCTCATTTCTGACATCTAGAACCTGTCGGAACCAGTTTTTTGTAGTTTTGTCCAAATTCTTTCTCTTCCCTAGCTTGTCAATATGTTCTTTGTACAGCAATTATGGTGGAGCCGCAAATGTGGTGGGTATCTCTTTAGCTAAGGACCATTGTTGGATGTACGCTATTAGATCAGCCACCTATTCTTTAAGCTCATCCTTTGAAACTTTGTCCTATTGTATCATATGTACCACCATGGCTACAAACTCTTCAAGGTGCTTCACCTTTTGTTCCCTAGTAGTAGTTCCTAAATCAATGGTGGAGATGTTGTAGCTTATTCCTTCCCTTCCCACCACTGGCGTGGCTATTTGCACTGCTCAACACCTAGAAGCATCCATTGTTACCTTGGATTTGATCTTAGGCTTCTTCTATTTTCTAGTTGTGATCTACGCTCAGGCTAAGATAGCCTCCAGCCTGGCTCTCAAATCCTTTGGTGCGGGAGTTTTCTTTTCAAGCTGTCTCTCTAGCCATTCAGGCATAGCAGACTTTTCCTTAGGTGCTTCATGATCACCCTCACCTTCCTCAGCTAAGATCTCTATTTTCTTATTTACAAGGATCCTTTCTTCCATTTTAGCAACATCTCCTTCTTCTTCATCGGAGTCCTAGATGAACACAAGGCACTTGATGGGAGGCTTGGTAGGTAATTGCTCCTGGGGACTTTCTTCTTTCTCTATTTCCTTCCCCTCCCTTTCTCCAGTTTACTCAACCTCGTGCACATGCTCCTTGGGCTGCTCAATTTTGAGGCCCTTGATAGTTTGAGCCTCACTCTCAGGCTTATCTTCTCCTTCATTTTCCTCCTCTTGACAAGGGGATGACACACCCTCTTGCAATTCCCTTGTAGGGAGCTCCACGTCTTCTATTGCCCTGTCTTCTTCTTGTTGTCCTTCTTCTTTGAGAGGCGACCTTTCTGCCTCTTCTTCATCGCCCTTTAGCTGTCAGGCCATCTCTTCTTCAAGATTGTCATCAAAGGTTTGTATGATGACTCTACCACTGGCATCCTCTTCCTCACCCCCGCTCTCTAAAGATCATGTTCCTTCCTCCTCGTAGGCCACCTTGTCAATTGTCTGGTGTTCATACTCTAGGTGTTCATGGTATTCATCGGCCTCCTCTTCAAATGGCTTCGAGGCCTCTTGCTCTTGTCTTTCCCACTCCTCAAAAATTAACATGGTGGCCTCCATAGCCAGTGGTCCTGCCGGAGGCTACGAAGGTTTAGTAGTAGCGAGGACCTGTGCTAGGGTCGTTTGAAGAGTAGGGTCCATAAGGATCTAGGAGAGCTCATAAGGGATATTTTGCATATGTTTTGAGAAGGCCTTAGGCAAGGCGGGAGTAGGTATTGGTGTCATCACTATAGCTAATGGGAGTGATGTGGTAAGCGACATGGCAGTGGAGGAAGGAGGAGTAGTTACGGCAGAGGAAGAGTCAATCACTATTACATGCTCGGCTGGAGGTGAAGGGGCAAGATGGATTGAGATGTCCACTATCGACAGGGATGTGGTGAACACGGCCAGGGAGGTAGATGATAGGGTAGTAAAGATAGGAAGAGCTAAAAGAGGTTCTAATGAAATCGTCCCCTTTTCTTCTTCCTCTTGGATTATGGGTTGCTCTGTGGTGCCTCCTGTTTGCTTGAGCCTTTTAGAAGGTGAGCCTCATGAATCCTTCCTTGTGTATACTTTGGGATCTGGAGACTGCTCTATTTTCATTTCTTTCCCCTTCTTAGATCTGGTGATTGGAGGAGATTTGGATGTCCCACCCGCTAAAGTTGTGGCGGAAACATCTTCGGTGGCACTGGGCTCACTCTTTAGCCCTTCATATGTCAGGACCACCCCTTGTTTCAATCAGGCCACCTGTCCATCAACCCATTCTTTGGTTTGAGCAAGAACTGGTTTAGTTATAATATCAAGGTCATCAACCTCCTATTCATCCCAATCTAGTGTTGGTAGCGGCAAGTTGGCGACTGCAGGGTATCTAGGGTCCATTACGGTGCTTTCATCCTCTTGAACCTGATCTGGTATGGGAAATGGTTGCACCCTTCTTATGAAGTACGCAGTCATCCGCATGTAGTTCCTTGCACGCACTTCCTTATCATCCTAACAATCTACCCAAAAGTCCTCAATGTGGTGCAAATGAGCGAACCTTAACCCCAGTTCTTTCCTTATATGCCCATATGGGTCCATTCGCGGGTGAGTAGTGTGTAGGCAGAAATGATAATGGTTCAATTCTTTCTCAGAAATCCCAATGCACTGGGAAGTTTGTAATTTGTACATTCCTTGGCCGAAAGTTAAGGGGTAGGAGATCCTTTCCAAGTGTTTGTTGTTGAAGACTGACTGTATGTGTTGGAGTTGTTGGGAAAGTTCTAATAGGATGATCCAGTCATTGGGGTATCGGGGCAGCTTATTTGGCCTTTCTGTGAAGCCCTGGGTGCGAATGTTTGTGAACTTTAGATACTGAATGAAAAGGAAGGTGTACTGCTTCAAGAATTCCTGAGCACTGTCAGATACCCTTCTCTTGAAATCCCCTACTATCACTCTGATGATATGGTTGATGAAGGCATCGTTTACCCTACAATATTCCTTCTTGAAGTTCTAATGCTGGAGTTGGGGGTACTTGTCATAGACCTTCATTTTTTGACCCTGCTTCCCATCGAGTGCCACAAACAGTCCACTATATTGCCTTCAGTCTACCAAGGAGTAGACCAGATAGGAGGTCATGTAGAACTTGGAGCTTTTGTTCACGTTCATGAACTACTCATGGAAGCAGTCGCTTATTATGCCTCCCTAGTAGAACGAGGATTTTGTAGTGACGTCTTCATTCCCATAGAGGATCTGCTCAAAAAAGTACACCATCCATTCCTAAAAGAAGGTAGTAGTAGGGAGAGCCATCACCCTGCTCAGCATAGTGACTAAGTCATGGTAATCTTCATGGTAATCACTGCAGAAGAGTTCTTGAGGAACCTTCGCAGCGCTGCCCCGTTTCTCTTTGAGCCAGTGTTGATTTATCAATTTCTTGCAGCCCATCGGGTTGTTGTCCCATGTTGCTTTGCATTCCTCTATGGTAGGCATCTCCATCTTGATGAAGGTGGGAATGTGGAAGGTCTTTGTAATTCCCTCAACTGGCATATCAGCAAGAATGTTCCCATCCTGGTCAACAATTGTTTGCGTCTGGGGTTGATATGCCTGTTGGCAAGCCATGACCAACTCAGGGGCCATGAGGGATGGAGGGAAGCCAACAGCTTTTGCAATTCTTCTTTGCCTGATCAGCCTTGCATTCTTGGTTGTTGGATTGACTCTGACCCTTTGCTTAAATTCATCAATATCGACGTGGTTGATATTGGTATCTGTGATTTCTTTCCAGTCGGTGATAATCTTCGAGTGCAAGGGTTCACCCTAGAACTGGTACTTCATCTGGTCCTTGTCCTCTTTTCCATAAGGAATCTTGCTTGATTTCTTTCTTGTTTCCTTCTCCGCAACTACCCCAAGGGTCCTGCACCTAATTCCATATATCCTACAAGCAAAGGCATAGTCAGTGCAACCGATCATGAAAGCTTTGATGTTAGTCGAAATCCCGTGAATGAAATCAACTTTAGACAATTTATCATTCATAAAATCATAATTTTACTTGCAAATTTCATTAGTCCTTCAATTCAGGGATTTCGGACAATCTGGGCCCGGAGGCCCGGACTTCCCCGGCAGGAATGCTATTTTCAAAGGGCAAATGGGGTAGTGCAATCCGAGAGATTTCTCCCGACCAAATTTTGATGGTTTGAAAGGCTCATATCGAAGAGGGCTGAATTTGAGCACGTGCGTCGAGATCAAATTTCAAATTTGAGGTCGTTTGGATCAATTTGAGAGCATCCATAGATACAGGGCCAGAAGGCCATCCGGGGTTGGTTGTTTAAAACGGCCATAAATAAAGGGAATTCTAGAGATGGAATTCTGGGGTTCGGGACCCAAGGGGTCCAAGGACGGCCATGGTTTTCCTTCGTATTTTAAAGCACTCAGGCCTGGAGAGTCAGGAAATCGCCCCTCTTTCACCGTTCGAAACGGCGATCACCGGACGGAAGTCCAGAGGGAGCGGCCCGACAGACTGGACCTAGTAACGAGGTTGGCCGTCAGATTTTCAATGTCAAGTTCTCATTTGGTGAACAGAAGGGCGAGGCCCGGAGGTCAGAAAGGAGTATGCACTTTTCCCTTTTGGAACAGCAGAGATGGGACGGATTCCCGGTGGGCGAAGCCCGGTAAGGGCGAGGATGTCAAAATTGAGTGTTTTACGGTCTCACAGTGAAAGGAGGCTCGGAGTCTGGGAGGTGGAAGGACATTAGTGATCGGCTATCTGAAATAGAAAATACCCCATGGAAGTCCACAGACTGGGACCTAGTGAGGTGATGGAGAGTTGGGGTTGTGTGCAACACCGGACGACGAAGGGCGAGGCGGGCTACAGAACTCAAGCAAATGGGGTCCGTAAGCCGTTCAAGAACGGAAAAAACCTCACGAAGTTCCGAACACAAAAGTCTAGAGGGTTTGGCCTGGGAAGTAGCAATGCAAGCCAATTTTTCACGTCTTAAGCTTTTCAATCTCGATGGCAAACTACCGATGGAGGTCCGAGGCGGCGGGCCCAAGAGGGTATCTTGCCGTTTTGAAAAAAAGAGATGGTTTGGTTTATAAGTTTGATGGCCATCGAAAGACCCAGGCCCAGAGGATGTAAACGCCCCTGGCGACAAATGATTGCGATGAGGTGAAGTTTCAAATAGATTTTGAGGTCATTTTGGAAGTTTTTTGAAAATTCTAAGACGTGGGTTTTGTACGTTATCTCATGTTTTATCATTTAAATGTAATTTTAACCCGTGTTGTTCATCATTTTAGGTGTTAAAATCATAAAAAATTCTTGGGAGGGCGAACAGGAAACCTACCTCGAGAGTCTGATGAGAGAAGACGTGTAATCCACTAAGGGTTGGAAAATGATGGCAACGGGTGCGAGGGCGACGATCGACGAAGGCAGTGATCTTCTTTGGCAAGCACTTTGATCTCTTTGGAAAACTTGACAAATGAAAATGACAGGTTGGGCAAGATATTTATACCCAAAAATGCATTTAATGCCCCATTTAATGTAGGTACGGCCGACCGGTTGGTTGGTAGATTTGAATTCACGGACGACGGTAGGAGGTCCAAGGTTTGGGGGCCGGAAAGACATGAGGCGGTGGCCATTTAAAATTCATTTTGCAAACTGACGGCCGAGGGGATCTCGGGGCCTGGAGGAAAAAGTTTTGTTGACTATTTTCCGTCGAGAATGGCGAAGTCTACACGGAGTTCCGGGAGTGGAAGTCCAGATGGTCGAGCCCGAAGGAGACGAAGGCAGGCCGAAATGTTCACAAATTTCACTGGACAGAAAATAGGGATCCGAGTCCCGAGGCCTGGGAAGTCAAAAACCTTAGCCATTCGAAACAGCAAACACAAGGGGGAAACCCGGCCAAGGAAACCCGGTGGGGCGGGCCCGCTAGGCTCCAAGGCCGCTAGCAAAGGAAAACTACCAAGGAGACTCCGCAAGGCACCAGGACTTGACAAAATTGAAGATGCGAAACACGGTCAACTCAAGATGAGACTTTGGAGGTATGTTGACCATCTAGGACACTAAAATGGGGGCACACAAAATGAGGCAGTGATAAAAATGACCCGACAAGAGAAAAGAAAAAGAGGGTCCCCATTCCGAATGGGGCGTGTGTGCTGAGGGCACAATAGGATACCCACCTTGGTCCTCCAAAGCCTAAAGTTCAAAGGAGAGGCTTTCCAATCAATCATCTCCTATTCATTGGCCACTAACCTAGGGTCTCTGAGTATAAAGAATATCTACCCTTTAGGATATGCTAGACCATCAGCTAGAACCTCTAATAGAATGGCAACTCTGTTGGGGATGAACTTCATATTTTGCTTGTGAACAGTCTTATCAAAAGAGTCATTTGAGCCAACAAATTGGCTACTCCACTAGGGATAACTTGAAAAGATCAGGAAGAAGACCATCTTTCCTTAAAAGAGTCAAAAAATAAAAATAAATCTTTGCGTGAGAAACTAAATATATGTTATGCCTCATTGTGAACCACATGCTCTGAGGAAGATAAAGATAAGTGTGTGAATCTCTAGGTGAGCAACTGCAAATATGCTCTCCCTCATTGAGGAAGATGAGATTTATAGAGGGAACTGCATACTTGAAGAGGGAGGTTGTTGCAATGTTTCTGGTGTGTTCTTGAAGTCTAGTGCTCTGCTGGTGGAGAGAAATTATAAATCTATTGATCTTGGAAGGAGCTCTCTGTTGCTTGAAGATATTTTCCTCTTTCAAAGAGGTGGCAACTCAGCAAAATATTCCACATTATCAAAAGAGTTGGTTGTAGTAGTTTTTAGGTATTTTCCTATTGCAACATTTTGTATGAATGTCTACAAAGAATTTCTAGTAAATATTGTCCCTTATTCAGTGCTTTAAGGTACTACTTCAAAAGGGAAAAGAGAAGTTGGATATTTTGTAGCTAGTTGTAGAGGGTTAAGATTTAAAATATATCATCAAATGGATTCCCCTTCTACTTGCTATTTTTTCATGTGTGAACCATGGCCATATCCACAAAGAAAACCTTTTTCTTTGGAGATATATAACCCTCTAGATTGCAATAAAATCCATGGTTATCCACACTCTATTTGATGGGAAATAAAGAAATTTTTGCCTAAGTTTAGAGGCATTTTAGAAGAATCAACATCAAGACATTGGCAAGATTTCATTAGAGATATATAACCCTCTAGATTGCAGTAAAATCCATGGTTATCCATGCTCTATTCGATGGGAAATAAAGAAATTTTTGCCTAAGTTTAGAGGCATTTTAGAAGAATCAACATCAAGACATTGGCAAGATTTCACTAACTTGTTAGGGGAAAGTCAAATAGAGGAAGAGGACGTTGTCATGAAATTATTTTTAAGAACATTAGAAGATGATGCTAAGGACTAGTTTGTTAATTTTCCTTTGCATTCTATTTGTTCATGGCGTGATTTTAAAGAAATATTCAATGATTAGTTTGGTGAAGTGAATAAAATTCATTTGTCTAATGTTAGTTCTCTACACAGTCAGGAAAATGAAGAGGAATATGAATCTGAGGTTGAAAATTTCTCACCTCTAGATGCATTATGGAATATAGAAATATATGGGGATGATTCCCCATCTAATTTTCATGATAAGTTCATGGAAATGTTCGTTTTCTAGACCAGAATTAGAGAGGCAAGATGAATCAGCATGTGTTGATTTGTTTTGTGAGAGACTTGAGTTGGGTATGAGTACAATTCCAAAAAGATGGAAGCCTTCAGAAGTTGGAGACATTGATGGTTGGCTTTCAATGATTGATAAGTTGATAGAAAGGTATGGAGATTGCTTCCTATCTATACTATGTGATGGTACTTACTCTAGGTATCTGGCTGGTATAGAAAAGAACAATGATGCATCTTGCAACGGTGAAGATTTTTCTTTTCAGTAGCCCACAGAAGAAGTTTGTGCAGATGTACCTCTTGCTCATGATGAAATAATGGAGACAGAAGCTTTCTCTCTATATCATATGAATGTGATAGTATGTGTGGTGATTTTCAACTAGAAGAGAGGAGTAATGATGAGTCTAATGATGATTTCTAGTGTGATAGTATGGTATATGACTCTGCTAGTCTTTGTAGCAGCAGGGAAGAAGAAGAAAATATGTATGTTAGTGATTCATTGGGTGAATCATGTCCAACTAAATATTGTGATGGGCATTCATATGATGGAAATAAAAGTAATGGAAAAGTGACTGGGTCCTTGTCAAATTTCTCACCTTCTTTTGTCCCTTGTTCTAGTTTTGAAGTTCCCATTGAATTTTTGAATGAGGATAGCATAGATGCAGCTGTATGTGAAGAATAAAAAAAAGAAATAAGTGTTGCTACAACTGAAGATGTTATTTATGATGATTCTACACCTGAGGAGTATGATTGTGTAGATCATATGATGCCTATGAAGACTTGTTTTCAAGGGTTGCATGTCATAGTCTTCTTCATGAGCAGTGGGCTTCAAACCTGTAATGGTAGAGTTCAGTTGTTGAGGTATAGTCCCTTGGTTTTTGTCATAGTTCAAATTTTTGTGACACATTTGCCTCATCAGATTGCAAAGGGGATGAAAAAGATAGGAAATATAAAGATTATAGCTCTTCACATAGAATGCCCCATGATCTGAATGGATGTGTTGATGAGGTCTGCATCAACATTGAGGACTCCCAGTGTGTTGCTTGTAGTTCTGATTGGTAGCAACAAGGTGATTTTCTAGCTACACATGTTCCTTGTGTACCTGAGCTTCGAATTTTTCAGTTTGACTTTTCTAAGGATGATTTTCCCTCTACATGTCAGCATGATGAGATGGCACATTTTTCAATTCCATGTGAGTTTAAGGCTTTTTCTTTTCACCTTGATTCATCTAAATTAATCAGCAAGTGTGAAGAGACAGAGGCTTTTTATGATGCTAATAATTGTTCTCAGTTTTTTTCACCAAATACAGAATCAGAAAATGTAATGGGTGGCAGTGAGGTGGCCTATATGGTGTGGTTACCATGTAACATCAAAGAAAAACATGGAGCAATTTCTCACTTGTTCAAGGGTAATCACATATTTGTGTTTGCAGGAAGGAGCTTGCTTGTGTTGTTATGGTGTGACAAAAAAAAATGTTGGTTAAAGGAGATCGGCTCCTTTAATAATTTGGTGTTTGATAGGGGTAAATGTTAATTCCCCTTTTTTCATTTGGTGGCCTAGGGCTATCAAATGAGGTGTTTTGTATTGGGTTGACTCTGTAGCCCAACGGTTGGCATGGTCTGCTTCTCCAGAGATGTAAATTCTTGCTCTGATTTGTCAAGCAAACATCCCCAATTGGAGCCACTGGTGGTACTTGTAGAATCCATGGCCATTTCCATAAATTTTTCCTTTTGAGCCTTTGAGTTTCCTCCATTTTTACTACTTAGGGTTCAAAAATTGCATGAGGGGCTTAAATCCTTATATCTTAAAACCCTAATCCCTTGGTGTGCACTTTTGTTCTAAAGTCATGTTGGCATCTTGGGCCTACTTATCCTTGTCCCTTTAAGTTTGCAACCTTATGTCTTTGACTCATCATTTTCCTAGTCGTGGCCCCTTCAAATATTTTATCATTTTCCTAAGTTGTGTGTTCTCAAGTTTTCCTAACCTTTTAAATATGCAGGTGGGCCCTTCATCGAACAACAGACGATAAAGTGAAATTATTGAATACATCCTAATCGTTCCTCGCTCAACCCACATGAATAAAATAATATTTTCCAAAGTCTTGCGGGGTTAGCGGGTGGTTGATGTGTGGATCCTCCTATCATGTGGAGGGATGGTAGTGCCTGCAGTTTAAAAGGTCAATGCTCTAGGTGGTGAAATCTTATTGGCGCAATTTTGTATGACTCACATCGTTGTTGTGATTCATGCAATGTTATAATGGTGATGATCAAGCAACCTAGATTTACAATTGAAGATCTACAATGATTTTTTTAATTTCGTTGGGGATCTAGTTTTGATCGCCCATCGCGCATCTGACGGCTAGAATTTAAAAGCTAACAGCTAGCTACCTCTATTCACGGGTAAAGGCTACATAGTTATGGCGTATTTTCTTCTCAACTACTAGGATCGATCCAAGATAATTATAGATCATATTTTTGCTTCTCCCAAGAATAATTTATTGTTGAGTGGTGTCATTTATTTCCTGGACTATTGTTGTGGTTTTGTTTGATGTCATGGTATGTTCTTCCTGACTGTGATCATGGATTTCCTGGGAGTACCATTCCTATTTTCAAAATGCCATCAATGTTGGAGTGTGCTCAAGGTGTCAAAGGCCTTTATGGCTAGTTGTTGCTCTATTTTTGGGGGGAATTCTTCATGTTTGTAATTGGATTGGATTTAATCCTTTCTATAAATTTGATTGAGTTAGGGATAGGGTTTGAATTCAAATTCTAAGTTATGCCTACACTATAAAGGAAAGTTTTTTTTTTTTTTTGGGTTCGAACTCCTACTCTCCAACCTGAGTAGTTTGGTGTAGTGTTTTCCCTACCAGATTTTGTTTCTATGCTTTCTATAATTCTTTGCTTTGAGTCAAGTTGAATAGGGTAATTCCTTTGGACATAGATAGGGAATGTAATGAGCTATGCTTTGTAATAACAACAGATGACCACCATACAACATTTGTATTCTACTTCACCATACATGTCAATCTATATGTTCTCCAAATATTGTGTGCATTATCTTTTGAATCAATATAATCAAGGGTTGTGTTGATGCTTTAAACACATTTTTTGTTTGATTTATGTTTGTTTTTTCCTATCATTCAAGGAGTGGTATAATTGCTTGCATAGAGATAACAAAGGTATTGTAGTGCAATGTGGATAACTAAGTAACATGTTGATTTTCCTTTTGTTAGTTTCCTACTGCAAGATAGTAGGGTTATGAGAAGCCATGGTTGGTATGTTGTAGGATTTTATTTCATTCCTGACTCTATGTGGATTAGGAAGTGGTCAAGGAGATTCATAATGTATGAAGTTAGGGAAGAATCAAAACTTTCAATTAAAAACATTTCCTGCTTTCTTAGTTTAGATTTTCTTTCATGTTGCCCTTTCCACACTACCACAAGTCATTTCTAATAAGGAGAGTTGTGTAGATGATTTATCCCATTGAATTCCTTCCACCATTGTAGTGTGATGATCTTCATTAATGTATAGGGATACCCACCTTGGTCTTGTAGAGTGTAAAGTACAGAGGAGAGGCTTGCCAATTAGTCATCTCCTATTCATTAGCCACTGACCTAGGGTCTTTGAGTATAAGGAGTAGCTACCCTTTAGGAGATGCTATAACATTAGCTAGAACCTCCAACAAGGTCAGGACCCAAATAAACCTGAACACATTTTCATATGCTATTACAAACCTCCAAGCACATGGTGCAAGAAAAAGAACAAGCCTTGTCATCCAAACATCCATAAATTTTCCAGAAGACAAACTCAAACATAATGTAGCACCAAAGAGATCAACCACTGATGTGTGTACCACAAAAAATGTTCCTTGAGAATCCAACAACACTTCCAAACACTTTTTCATATTGGCATTCCACCAATAGCCACCGCAAACCAAGTAGGAATAGAACACTTCATTTCAAAAATAGAGAATGCACAATCATGAGATATAACATTAATAAAACATCATGTGGACCACTTCAACACATGAAAATTGAACTAAGACACTACACAAACACTGAGAGCATATCTAGCAAGCCGTAGGGGAAGAGACATCAATGTGAAGAAATGTGGAGCATTTTTCAGACTAGTCTAGACAACCAGCAAAATTGTTGACCTTCTACACTTCATAGAACCCTCCTCAACAACATTGGTGACCTAAAAATATAGGATTGCAACACCCACATAGCACAAGCATTGAATCCCAAACTACAAGACCATATCTTCAACATTGGAGGAATGGAGATCACTCTCCCAAACTATCTTCAAAGCAACTTTTTCAAACATGCAAAGGCTAGAACTTCCTTACAGCTACACATACTTCATCAAGAACAACAAGAGAGTGCATAAAACACACTAGATACTATCAACAACAACACTCCACCATCAGTAACACTTCTAATTCTCATCTTAATTATTCTAATCCTCATATTAATACTTCTAATCCTCATCTTAATATATCATTATTAAATCACCTTTGCTGACAACAACCATGCACTATACAACTTTACATGACTTCAACCAAGGCATGAAATCCAACCATGAATATCAGCAACACACCATCATACATCAACAATAACCCAAACTAAATGTTATCAACAATGTCAACCAAAGCCAACAAACAATCTCACAAACACATGCAACAATCTCACCAGGTTTTGACATCAATGACAACCAACAATCAATGTTGACATCAATAACAACCACTACCAACAATATCTACATATAAATATATATACATATATATATATATATGTGTGTGTGTGTGTGTATATTTGCATATACATACATATATGCATATTATATATCTACATATACATACATATATACATTTATATACATATATACACATATATATGTACATATATACATACATATATATACACATATATACATAAATATATACACAAATATATATATATACATATTGTAACATCAAAAATTGACATCCTTGACAATTTCACACTACCTTGACAATGTTTTTCTTATAACTTTAATTATAATAATAATTTACCAAATTTAGGGCCAGATTAATAAAAATCCATTTAATTCCCCATCATCCCTATAAATTTGGTGCAAAAAGTTTTGGACACTTTGCATAGGGCGCCCTTGTCCAAAAAAAAATGAATGTTTGAAATTTTGATTGACAAGATTTTATGATTTGAAAATGACCCTAGGTCGGCCCTTACCCAAAAGGATTGATTAAAATGCGTATTTAAGCATGTTTTCATCTCATTTTGAACATTAGAAAGCAATTTTTATGATGGAGGAAATTTATGAATGGAAGAAAAAATATTGAGGAAATACTTCCAAAAATTGTTCAAGGCAATTCAAGGGAAAATTTAGTAGCATTTTTAGTATATTTCATTACCCAAGAATAATGTCATGTGTTATATAAGTTTGTTATATATTTGCATGCATTTTTTGTTATTTTTATTAATAGTTGTAGGTCTTTAAATAAAATTAATTCAAGCAACAAAGAATTCTTGAAGGTCATGAGCATGACTTTATTCTATCAAGGAGAACAAATCTAAATGGTGAGTTGCAAAAATTTGTTAGTTCATTACTCCATTATCATTTAGCCTCTATCCCTAAAAAGGATAAGCTCTCTTTATCATCATTTTTTCCATTCTGAAGTTAGAAATACCAACACATGGTTTGACTGAGGCAAGACCCTATATGGCACAACCCTTCCCCTCCTTTTTTGTGTGCAAGTTACAAATTTTAAAAGGACTGAATGAAGATTGAAGACAATTTTCTTATTTATGCATTCAATCCCTACAACTTGATAAGATGCAAAAACTTCATTATCTCGATAACAAATGAAGATCCAAGAATGAGATCTAGAAGGAAGAATCCATAGACCAGGGACTTGAGGCTTTTGAAGTTGGTTTTTGGTTTCAAATCCCTAGTCTAGTGCTCCCTTGGCACCCTTGTTCACACAAATTGGGTTGAAATTCAAATCAAAGGTGCATCAATAACTTCTATACTCATTTTTGGTCTTCAATTTGGGTTGTCAGTTTCTAGTTTGTTTGTATTCATCTTAGAATAGTATATTTTCATAATTAGCTAGTTGCATCATTTTATTTTCATCAAAAATCTATTTTCAACCCTCAAAGGAATCAAATCTAAGGTTAATTGACTCACATTTTAGGTTACAAGTTGTACTGTAAAAAAGTGTATACACTTACACTTTTACATTAGGTTTTGGCCCCCCTAAATTACTGAGCTTAATTGACCCCAAAAGTATCTAAAATTATGCATTCTATAGCCCATTTGTCCCATTTTTCAATAAGCACCAAGCATTGAATAAATGCATACAACTCATTTATTTCCCTCAAAACTATGTGTCCTAGAAATATGCGCTAGGACCCATTTTCCCAAATGGGTCTCCTTCCTTAGCCAAGACCCATTTTTGGATATGTTTTTGGTGGCAATTTAACATTCAAAATTCAACTTGCAAATGTTGACTATCAGGATCTAATTTTCAAGAAATTAAATAAATTCCTATAAATACCTAGCCTTTTCATCATTTGAAACTAGAACACAATTTGGAAAAGAACTTATGATCAAGAATTATTGTCAAAAGAAAGTCAAGAGAAGCCATTATAAGATTTATTGCAGCAACTCAATATCCAACATCATGTCAAATTTTATGTGTTTCCATGTTCATTTTATGTGAAGGATAATTTTTTGTAGGTTTCCAAGCATTCAAGCATTCACGCATTCAAAAAAATCTATCAAGAAAGATCCAAGATCCTTGAAGAATTGTGTATGTCTCCAGTCCTTCAAGGAATCCATTGAAGGGTGGTGAGTTGCAACATTGTGTTCATTCATCATTTCCTTCCTTTCCATTCAAGGTTTTATCATTGGCATTTCCATTGTGGAAGTGGGAACACTTACACAGGGTTTGACTGAGGTAAGCCCTTATATGGAAAAACATTTCCCTCTTTATGAATGTGCAAGTTGTAAGTTTGAAGTGGATTGAATAAATCTTGAAGGAAAATTTTGCATTGTGGCATTTGTTGTCATCAACCTTGTCAAGACATGGAAACTCACTTAGAAAATTTATTTATGGCATTTCGACAGTGGGACAAATAGAAAGCAAAGGATCAGATTTGGCACCATAGGACCCCAAATTTTGAGCATGACCCCTTACAAAGACCCATTTTCGATATGGAAAATGAGTCCTTGTAGGCACAATAAAACCAATTTTTCTAGGAAAGTACATATCAATCTGCACCTTCTAGATCTATTAGAACTTGACTATTTTTGTCTATCAATTATTGGATAATTGTATTTATTGCATTAGGTCATATAGTTTAATTAGGGTAATCAAATACAATCATTCCAAATCATTTTTATCCCCCTAAAGGATGTAGGCCTAGGTCTAATTGACTCACCTTGAGGGTTGAAAGTCAATAAATGCACCTTGTTGATTTGTATCCTAATGGAATTATAGAAATGATGGGATACACCCTACAATGTGGACACTAAACTTAGGGTGTACCACATTTTTATGTTTCATTTTGGTGAACATGACATGTTGACACTATAAACTTTTTGAAATTGGATTTTTTCAAACCCTAGATCTAGGTTGTGCTTTGCATTGCTTTGCATTTTTCATTTTGGGTTTCATCTTTGGATCATAAATTGTGCATCACATATTGCATTATAAGTTGCATTAGATTCATATTTAGATAATATTTACATTTAAATTGCATTCATTAGGATTATAAAAGTTTGAAATTGCTAATTGAATTTAATTTGCATCTTTCATTTAAAGCCTAAAAAGTGAAAAAAAATTGCATTGTTTTGTTTCAAGTTTTCACTAAATCATCATTTTCAAAAAATTTCATCTTCAAATTAGTTAAGTGTTCCATATTTCATATGGAAATTGCATTCACAATTTTCGTTTAGTACTTCACATTTGCATTTGAATTACATTGTTCTAAATTGATGATATTCTGGAAACACATTCACTGCTAAGTCTATCTGTAAACAATAAAAGCAACCTTAAATGCCAACATAGACATTCAATTTTTCATTTTTCAAAACCCTATTCAAGGAATTAGTAGCCACTGGGTGACCCTGTCCTTATATAGGCGCATTTACAAAAAAATTCACACATTTTTTTTTTTGGGCTCAGTGTATTTGTGCCTATAAAACCCACAATTGGAATTCATAATTGCATAATTTTAGGAAATCTTTCTTATAGTTCAAAAAATGGAAAACATTGCATCATTTGATTTCAAAATTGCATCAAAATCATCATTTTTTAGGTTGTGGCATCTTAGAATTAGTCAATTATTACATCCTAGATCTAAAATTTTCATTTAAATCTTCTAAAAATATTTTCACCTTTGTTGCACACTTGCATTTTGCATTAAATTGTCTTAAATTGATCAAAATATGGAAAAATATCATTTGTTCGACATGTTTGCAACCAGAGAAAGAAACATCAAACAACATAAAAACTCATTTTTTAGTATTTAGAACCCTAAACAAGGACCCATTCAGCATTGGGTGACTATGTCCTTGTACAATTGTTTTACAATATTTTTCACGTATTCTTGTCTCTAAGTTTACATTTTGTTCCTGCTAGTAAATCTTTGTTATGAAATTCTAAAAAAATGTTATTACATATGCAACAAAGGTGTCATTTTTCTTGATTTATTGTAAATTTGGGAAAAAAATTACATTTCAAATTTATAGGACAATTGTTTACATCATGTTCTCATTGAAGAAATCTTGTGTTATCATAGTTCATATTCTATTGTCAAATCATGTTGAGCATTTTAAGGATTTTTTGTTACAAGCATATGAAAATGACTTTATTCCCCCACACTTTGTGTTTTCCAATGATCCCTCTCCTACTATCCCTCCTATGAGTGAGGCTAGCTTGGTGAAAAAGAATACAATCTTGGAAAATCACAATAATCATGTTTGTTCTTCTCTCGTTATCTCTCCTACTTGTGACGAAGATATCTTAGTGTTAGAGGATCCAATCTTTGAACGTTATCAAAATCCTATTTGTTTATCTTCACCTACCTCTCTTACTTCAAAACATATTGTTGGACAAGATGCAATGATAGACAATCATGATAATCATAGTTGTCTTTCTCCTGATACCTCTCTTACTCGTGGCGAAGGTATCTTGGTGTTAGAAGATCCAATCATCGAGAGTCATGAGAATCTTGTTTGTCCATTTCCCAATGCTTCTCCCACTTGGGAAGATATTTTTGGAAATGATGATGACAAGAGGCCTTGCTTAGATGAAGATTCCAAGGTAACTTTAGATCCCCCCTTGATAGAATATCATCAACAAGAAGTTAAATATGTTGAGCTTATGCACACATAATTGGTCATTAGATATCCCTTGATTATTGGACCTCCTAAAACTCCTCTAATTATTAGACCTCCTAAGTCACCTCCTAAACCAATTCGCATTTTAGGACCTCATGACCACATCTTAAGCTTTGCAAACCAAGTTACTAGTAATCATGTGTCGCAACAATCAAGTTATCATATTGTAGCTCACACGTATAACACTAGAAGCAATAGGCAACCAAGACAAACACAAGCCATTCCTTCAATGATACCATTCCCACAACCTATGTTACCTAGTGCCCCTTGTTTACCTCAAAACAGTGGAAAGGAGTATGATCTTGTAGAACAACTTCATAATACTCCTAAGATATCTTTGTGGGATCTCATTCAAACATCACCTGTTTACCATAACATGCTTCAAAATGCCTTGAAAAAAGTTGTCATCCCTCCTAGTGTGCAAGCAAATGATGTGGAAACTTTTATTGAGAATTTGAATCAACCTAATTTGGACACTGTCTTTCATCAAAGTGAATTACCTCCTTTGGAAACATAAAAAAAATGATGCTTTGATGATATTGGTTGTTATTAACAAGGTTGGGATTAGACGTACCCTTGTTGAAAATGGTTCAAGACTTAATGTTTGTATTGTAAAACTTTTGGATAGAATTGGAGAGATAAGACTAAAATTCAACAAAATTCTTTGTCTATCTTTGGTTTCAATAGCGTGGGAAAACAACCACTTGGTGTGATAATATTACTTGTTAAAGTTGGTAAGGTTATGTTACAAACTCCTACCCATGTCATGCCTCATAATCTTTCATATAATCGCATGTTGGATAGACCATGGATTCACTAAATGAATGTAGTTCCTTCAACGCTACATCATATGCTCAAATACATTTACAACAATAAGGTTCACATGGTAAAAGATTACCCTAAATTTGAAAATTTCTTACAAACTAGAAGGGAATGAAAATTCCTTTGAGAATGTTGATACCAACTTCAAAAGTGAAACCTTTCAAAAAAGAAGAAAAGAATGAGTGTCTTTCATCAGTGACAAAGTTGTTAGATGATGATTGGGGATCATTAGATTTCACACCTACATTTGATGGGGAATACAAGCTTATACAACCACAATTAGGAAAAGAGAAAGAAGCTGCCATGATATCAACACAATCTGAGTCATCAAAAGCATTTGAGTCAACAACTTTTAACAAATAAGAGGAAATCACAAATTACAAATATGCATATGATGAACATGATCATAAAAATCCACCCTCTTTGAAACATTCATACATTCTTGTATGTATGTATGTATGTATGTATGTATATACATGTATATGTATGTATGTTGATGAGGGCCACATTGCCCAAAATCCACATAAATCACAAAAATAGATACTAACACAAAATATGCGAGACAAAAAAATAAAACACTTTCAATTATTTTCAAAAAATAAAATTACATATTCAAAACTTACATGCTACAGCCTCATGGGCTTGATTCATTACAGCAAAATCAACTATGAAAACAAAATATATTATTCGGAGCCACAATCTACACTAATGGAGCCACCTTCTATAACCCCCACTTATCCCTTTTTATTTTACCCCATAACCACACTAGAATAGAAAGTGTAACTTCCCCTTTTTTTTTGGCTCCAAATGTCTCGCCAATTGATTTCTTGCATAAGAAAATATTTTAATGAAATTCACTTTTTAGTGGGGCAATTTCATAGGGCTATAGCTTTTGATCTGGGTGTCCAATTTACCATTATTGCATATCGTTGGAAATCTCTCAAAGAAATAGACAATGGTGAATCCATTGAAGATCGATTCATCAACTTTTTGAGTTGTTTCAGGGCTTCTAAAGTTTTCATATCTGAAATTGAAGCTGCATTGGAGAAATTTCTTGAGATAAAAACTTTAATATCTCCCAAACCGTGCAAGGTATTGAGATGATTCTTTTGCAATTGGAAATCTTTTTCAGTTCTACTCCTTAGGGTAAATTTTTAGGTCCATGCAAGCCCATTTAGGTTGACTTACTAAAAATGGAAAGTGATCGTTTTTCACTATTTTTCACTTTTGATTGTCTTACACCCCTTAAGTGCCATCATGGGACTCAAAAAAACTAAAGAAAACAAGGAAAAATATTTTTTTGGGTGATGCAAGATTGCCCTACACCATTAGATGCTCCTACATTAGACACCCAAGGTAATTTGAAAAGTGACATTGTCACTTCTCAGGAGTTAGAGGGAAATGAAGACGGTTAACCTCATCCTCAGACAACCACGATGAATCTTCAATAGGCCTTCCTCTCCATTTCACCAAGTACGCTGCATATTGTTTGTTTCTTGTGCTTCTACCCACATGACTATCCAAAATTTCTTCTATCTCGTCCTTTTATGTTCATCCTTCTATGATCAACTTGGAAAAGGTTAACTATGAGTCTTGGCAAAATGGAATTCTGAAACATCTCAAGTGGCTTGATAATTTACCTTATTTGTATGGACTCATACCTACACCAGACACACCAGGGATTTTTTCAGCATGGGGCAACATTGTAGATCATATTGTAGTGGTTATATGTTCTAGTGTTGATCTTGACACTATGTATGTTGTATCGGACATTGAATATCACTACGTACTTTGGACATGACTTTGGGAGATCTGTGGAGACCCTCATATCTCTCCATACCCAGAGGATCTTGCTGCAAATTGTCTCATCCCTCTTGCAGATGTAGATTCAATACCCTTTGATGACAATACTTTAGAGGAGCTTGAGTATAGCACAGGTCTTGCATGTTTTGATGGTTCAGAGACTTGCATTCATGTTCCCAATGTTTAGATCAAGACTACATCAGCATCTCCTATTTTTCCTGATCAATTTGACATCACCACATCCTTGGCCCCTATTGATTCAGTGCAACAGGACATCATACATCTTCCAGACATAGCTACTTGGGATTTGTATCTCACAAACATATCATGAAGAGCACAAAAGATTTACTAAGAGGTGGGGGTGAATTATTAAATCAATCACAAAATTTTCTTTCTTAATCTTTTTCAAACTTATTAAAATCAACTTTTTTATATGAATCAATTTCCCCAAGTTGACACAGCTTTATTGAAATAATATTTTTTCAAAGTAGGCACCAACCTACAGATTTACAAAAGGATGATTTAGTACAGTGTAACCTACAAGGAACACCTAGACCTTTACAAATTTAGTAGGCACCTACCTACAAGGAGCACCTACCCCTAGTGCAAAGTATCAAACCTTGACTTGATGGATGTAAGACTGCCTTCAATCTGATCTGCACAAACCCAACTCTCCAATCTGCTCTATGTGATAAATGATATCACTCTAAGCCCACACAAGGAGATGGGAATCTTAGACTGATCTGCTAATCTTCAAAAACAACCACCCTACACCTTAGATTTGGATGACCAATATGTATGTCTCTTCAATAGTTGCACCTATCTTATGAAAGAACACATCTATTTTGTGCACACTTTTAAATCTGCCTTTTCAAATATGAACCAAATTAGTTTATATCCCTTAAGAGATTAACACATATTCCTTCAAAAGACAAATCGAAAGTTTAACATCTTTTCAGTTACGCCTCTTGAGGTTCTCTTTAGAGCTGTTTAGTTATCATATGTTACTTTACAATTGTTCATTCACACACCTTTTGTAAACAAATCATGCCCTTCTTTTTTTCTTTGGAACAAACGTATATGTTTCTTTACTTTATTCGCAATGGTTCATTCACACGTCCAAAACATGCCTTTTTAGAACAGACGTATACTTTAAAAAAATTGCATTCTTTGAAAGAACTTGTATCCTCCAATCTGTTATGAAGACGTCTCTTTGAGAAATACATATTTAAAGATTCGCACTTCTTTATAAATACGTTTTAATTAAGTCGGACTTAATGTAACACGTATTATTTAATTATTTAGTCAGACTTATCATATGCATTATCTTGCTCAAATATCAAGTGACGTCAATCAAGAATTCTTTGACTTTCACGTGAAAAGCTTGATGAATTTCGATACTCTTATGAACTTGATAATTTTCAAATCTGGCTTCAAATAAGAATGCTTGATGAACTTGGATTTAAATACGATCTTTGGTAGTCCTCAAATCTATCTTCAAATCTAAATATTTGATGAACTTTCATTTATTTATGAACTGCGATTACTTTTATTTATTTATTCATTCAAACTTACGAACTTTGATAAATTTGAATACAACTCAAATCTGTGTTTAAATCTGAAAGTTTGATGAACTTTGATTCACTTATGAACTTCGATAATCTTCAAAACAGAAAGCTTGAAGTTTGAACACTGGAAACAATTTGATCATCTATATCTCATACCAAGTTCTTTGTTTGACATCAATGACAATCCTTCTAACAATCTCCCCTTTTGTCATTGATGGCAACCTCTTCAATGGCAACTTGGTTCTCTTCTTTTTCTCCCCCTGTGTCCAATTTATCCCCCTTTGACATCAATGGCAAGGGGTCTTCTAACAATGATTTGCCTTTTGTCCCATGAAGCTACAAGATTTTGTGCGTAGCTCCCCCTGAATACATGCTTCCATCAATTAATTTGATGGATGTGAGACAACTCCCAATTTGTCCCTTAGATACTCAAATGCATCTCTTGGTAGTGGTTTGGTAAATATATCAGCAATTTGCTCTTTTGTAGCTATATATTCCAAACATACTTGTCCTTCCGCTACTTGCTCTCTTAAAAAATGATATTTAATGGGGATATGCTTGGTTCTTGAGTGCATCACTGGATTCTTGGAGATGTTGATTGCACTAGTGTTGTCACAATAGATAGTGCAAGGATGATCATACTCCACCTTGATATCTCTTAAAGTTTGCCTCATCCACAAAAGTTGAGTGCAACATGCTGCTGCTGCTATATATTCAGCTTCTGCTGTAGATAGAGAGACTGATTCTTGTTTTTTGCTCATCCAAGATACTAAATTTCCTCCAAGAAAAAAAGCTCCTCCACTTGTACTTTTTCTATCATCCACATTGCCAGCCCAATCAGCATCTGTGAATGCTTCAAGAGTGAAAATATTGTTGCTAGGGTACCATAAACCATATTCCATAGTGCCTTTCAAATACTTGAATATACGCTTTACTGCATGAACATGTGTTTCTTTTGGTGCTGCTTGAAATCTTGCCACAACTCCAACAGCTTGCATTATGTCTGGTCTTGTAGAAGTTAAATACAACAAACTTCCAATCATTGATCTATAAAGTGTTTGATTCACTTCTTGGGATTCATCATCTTTGCTTAGCTTACAACCTGTAACCATAGGAGTGCTAACAGGATTGCAATCTTCCATCCTAAACCTTTTTAACATTTCTTTCACATATTTGGCTTGGGAGATGAAAATACCTTTGCTTGATTGTGAAATTTGCAGCCCAAGGAAGAAGGATAATTCTCCCAACATTGACATCTCAAACTCTTTTTGCATACATGATGAAAATTCTTTGCACATTTTGTCCTTGTCTCCACCAAAAATGATGTCATCTACATACACCACCACAATCAATAAATGTCCATCCTCTTCTTTGATGTATAGATTGCTATCTACATCTCCTCTTTTGAAACCTTGCTCTTTGAGATACTTGTCAAGTCTAGAATACCAAGCTCTAGGAGCTTGTTTAAGCCCATAGAGAGCTTTCTTTAACTTGCACACATAATCCTTGTCTTCTGATAATAGGAAGCCTTCGGGTTGTTCAATATAAACTTCCTCCTCTAGATCTCCATTAAGAAAAGCAGATTTGACGTCCATTTGATACACCTTAAACTTCTTGTGACTTGCATAGGATAAAAACATTCTAATTGCTTCAATCCTTGCAACTGGTGCGAATGTTTCCTCAAAATCTACTCCTTCAACTTGTGCATAGCCCTTGCACACTAACCTTGCTTTGTTCCTTGTGACTTGACCATCTTCATTTAATTTGTTTCTAAAAACCCATTTTGTGCCAATTACATTCTTATCTTTTGGTCTTGGGACAAGTTCCCAAGTTTCATTTTTCTCTATTTGATCCAATTCTTCATTCATTGCACCAATCCAACATTTGTCTTTGCTTGCTTCTTCAAAAGTTTTGGGCTCAACTTGAGATAGGAATGCTGCATGACAATCTTCATTGTAATTCACCATTTTCCTTGTAGATCTACATCTATCTTGAAGAATCAAATCTTCAGGATGGTTCTTTTGAACAAACTTGGAAGGTGTCTTTGGTGTCTTCATGGGAGTCTTTTGTGAAGATTCTTCTTCCTTTGCCTCTTCCTCCTTTTCTTCCTCTTGGGAGTCCTCATCCTCTTTGTCTTCATCATTCATAGTTTGAACATGGTGATCACTTTGTCCAACTTCTTTGAATTGCTTTCCTTCATCAATTCTTACATTAGCACTTTCAACAATTTTGTGAGTTCTTTTGTTGTAGCATTTATATGCCTTACTTTTTGATGAGTAGCCAAGAAAGATTCCCTCATCTGCTCTTGTGTCAAATTTGCTCAAATCTTCTTCATCTCTTCTAATGTAGCAAGTGCTTCCAAAAATTTTGAAGTACTTGACAGTTGCTGGTCTACCTTTCCAAAGTTCATATGGTGTCTTCTCATTGTTCACTCTTATTTGTGCACGATTCAAGATGTAAACTGCTGTATGAATTGCTTCCTTCCAAAAGGAATCTGCTATCTTGGTTTCATTTAGCATTGCCCTTGCCATTTCTTGAACCGTCCTATTTTTTCTTTCTACAACCCCATTTTGTTGAGGGGTTCTTGCTGCAGAAAATTGCCTTTTAATTCCATGCTCTATGCAGAAATTTTCAAATTCCTTTGATGTGAATTCTCCTCCTCGATCTGATCTAAGACATTTTATCTTGATGTTTGCTTCATTTTCAACCAGCTCTTTGAAAGCTTTGAATTTATCAAAAGCTTCAGATTTTTCTTTCAAAAATGCAACCCAAGTCATTCTTGAGAAGTCATCAATCAACAACATAAAATATCTTTCTCCATTCATGCTCTTGGATTTGGTTGGCCCACAAAGATCTGTATGTATGAGTTCTAATGGCTTTGATGAAGAGTGCTCCTTAGGCTTAAAGCTTGACCTTGTTTGCTTTCCAAGTTGACACTCTCTACAAATGATATTAGAAGGTTTTGTTATCCTTGGCATATCTCTCACAGCATTTGATTTGCTAACTTTGACAATATTATCAAAGTTGAGATGGCCTAGCCTCTTGTGCCATAACCAACTTTCATCCTCTTGTACTAAGTTGCAACTTTCACAACTTATCTCCTTTAAGACATACAAATTATGTTTCCTTTCAGCTTGAGCAACCAGCTTTCCATCTTTCTTGATATCACATGTATTAGAAAGAAATGTGATACTATGCCCTTGATCACAAAGTTGACTAACACTTAGAAGATTTTCTTTTAGGCCCTTAACATACAAAACATTTTCTATTTTTGTTTTCCCATTATCTAGACTAAGTGTTCCTTTTCCTTTTATTTGTTTTTTTGAATTATCACCAAATCTTACTGTTCCTTCATCAGTAGATTCAAGAGAGATGAATTTTCTCTTGTCACCTGTCAAGTGCTTTGAGCACCCACTATCAATATACCATCTATCCTTCTTACTTTCAGCATGTAAGGCGGTTTGAATGAACATTGATTTCTCCTTTTTCCTTCACACTTTGATAGGCATTTCTTTCCTTTTAATGGGCTTATCTTCTTTCTTGTTTTGCTTTGGAGAATTATTAAAAACTATCCTACAAGCTTGTGGTTTGTGCCCAAGATTATTACAATTGTAGCATAGACTATTATAGTCCATTAATGGTGTGAAAGGATTATAATCTCTCCTAAGGTAGCTAGGAATATTTTTTACTTTATTCTTACAATTTAAGGCCTTGTGGCCAAATTTGTTACATAAAAAACAATAGCCATTGAAAGTACATGATTGCCTAGTGTTTGATTTTCTTTTAGGATCAGCACTTATCCATTCATCATTACCTTGCTTTGAGAATGTCTTAGATTCTCCTTTGGAGTCAGCAACCTTCTTGGTTTGTCCTTCAAAATTTCCCCCTATTTTGTTTTGAAGAAAATTTTGAGCCTTCATTAGCTCAATCAACTTGCTGGACTCTTTGTCAATCTTTGTGTGTTGTACCTTTGTTTGCTCCAACTCCATCTTTAGCATTGCTATTTCTTGCTCCAGCTTGTTACATTTCATCTCCTTTGTATTGAGTTTGCTTTTCATTTCTTCTTCATTTCTTTCAGCTTCCATGATTATAGCTCTCAAATCTTCAATGGTTTTGCTTGAATTCTCCAAGTCTTGTGCCATCTCTTTGATCTTCAATTTGTACTTGGCAGCCTTCTTCTTCAAGTCTTCATTTTTCTTGTAAGCATAGTGCAATTCTTCTTCAAGATCTACTTCCTCTCCTTCATTGCAATCTTGATCTATCTCCTCTTCTTCTTCACATTCTTGATCAACATTTTGTTCTTCACATTCAGCCATAAACAATATTTCATCTTCCCCATTGCTTGAGCAATCTTCACTTTGTTCTTCGGAGGTGTTGTTGTCTTTCTTTGAATAGAAACTCTTCTTATGTTTTTGAAACTTCTTCTTCGAGTTATTGTTGAAATTCTTCTTTCCCTTTTTCTTGTTGCTGATTTCCTTTTCTTCTTCATTGGAGCTGCTTTCATTTTGAGGACATTTTGAGGCATAATGTCCAACTTTTCCACAATTAAAGCATTTAAAAGGAAATTTCCCTTTGTATTTTCCTTTTCCTTTCTTAAGTTTACCCATGAAGTAAGCTTCTGCTTCATCACTTGATTTTTCATCCTTTTCTTCATGCTTGTTCTTTGCCCTTTTTGGATGCTTTGAATGAGACTTCCTTTTGTGGTGATCTTCCTTCAATCCTCATCTCATAGGCAGCAAGGATTCCATGTAATTCATCTTTGGTTAGCTGATCCAAGTTTGTTAATTCCTCCAATGCTGCAACCTTGGCTTCAAACTTTGTAGAAAGAGATCTTAGAATTTTGTCAATAATGAAGTCATCCTTGATCTCTTCACCAAGTCCCCTCATGATATTCACTGTTTCATCAACACGAAGGAAATATGAAGCAATATCTTCATCATCCTCCATTTTGAGAGTCTCCAACTTTCTTCTATGAGTTTGCAACTTTGCCTTTTTAACTTTTGCATCTCCTTCATAAATATTTTGAAGTTTGTCCCAAATTTATTTTGCTGATTTGCATCTCATGACTTTTGTAAATTCATAATCTGTTAGGCTTCAAGAAGAGCATGCTTAGCCTTTGCATTGTTTTCACTTCTCTTTTTCCCTGCTTGATCCGTTGGAGGGGTAGCTGGAGGTGAATACCCATCAACAACAGATTGCCACACATCAAACCCAAGTGCATTCAAGTATGCTTCCATCTTGATATTCAAAAATGCATAATTAGTCCCATCAAAGATGGGTGCTTTCACAATGTTGCTTTGATTCGCCATATGTGCTCTTAAGGATCTCCTTCAAGCGGTTAGGCTTTCAAGAAGAACCTGGCTCTGATACCAATTGAAGAGCACAAAAGATTTACTGAGAGGGGGGGTGATTCAGTAAATCAATCACAAAATTTTCTTTCTTAATCTTTTTCAAACTTATTACAATCAACTTTTTGATATGAATCAATTTCCCCAAGTTGACACAACTTTATTGAAATATTATTTTTTCAAAGTAGGCACCAACCTACAGATTTACAAAAGGATGATTTAGTAGATTGTAACCTTCAAGGAACACCTAGACCTTTACAAATTTAGTAGGCACCTACCTACAAGGAGCACCTACCCCTAGTGCAAAGTATCAAACCTTGACTTGATGGATGTAAGACTACCTTCAATATGATCTGCACAAACCCAACTCTCCAATCTGCTCTATGTGATAAGTGATATCACTCTAAGCCCACACAAGGAGATGGGAATCTTAGACTGATCTGCTAATCTTCAAAAACAACCACACTACACCTTAGATTTGGATGACCAATATGTATGTCTCTTCAAGAGTTGCACCTATCTTATGAAAGAACACATCTATTTTGTGCACACTTTTAAATCTGCCTTTTCAAATCTGAACCAAATTAGTTTATATCCCTTAAGAGATTAACACATATTCCTTCAAAAGACAAGTCGAAAGTTTAACATCTTCCCAATTACACCTCTTGAGGTTCTCTTTAGAGTTGTTTAGTTATCATACGTTACTTTACAATTGTTCATTCACACACCTTTTGTAAACAAATCATGCCCTTTTTTTTTCTTTGGAACAGATGTATATGTTTCTTTACTTTATTCGCAATGGTTCATTCACACGTCCAAAACATGCCTTTTTAGAACAAACGTATACTTTAAAAAAATCACATTCTTTGAAAGAATTTGTATCCTCCAATCTGTTATGAAGACGTCTCTTTGAGAAATACGTATTTAAAGATTTGCACTTCTTTATAAATACGTTTTAATTAAGTCGAACTTAATGTAACACGTATTATTTAATTATTTAGTCGGACTTATCATATGCATTATCTTGCTCAAATATCAAGCGACGTCAATCAAGAGTTCTTTGACTTTCACGTGAAAAGCTTGATGAATTTTGATACTCTTATGAACTTGATAATTTTCAAATCTGGCTTCAAATCGGAATGCTTGATGAACTTGGATTTACATACGATCTTTGGTAGTCCTCAAATCTATCTTCAAATCTGAATATTTGATGAACTTTCATTTATTTATGAACTTTGATTACTTATGAACTGCGATTACTTTGATTTATTTATTCATTCAAACTTACGAACTTTGATAAATTTGAATACTCCTCAAATCTGTGTTTAAATCTGAAAGTTTGATGAACTTTGATTCACTTATGAACTTCGATAATCTTCAAAACAGAAAGCTTGAAGTTTGAACACTGGAAATAATTTGATCATCTATATCTCATACCAAGTTCTTTGTTTGACATCAATGACAATCCTTCTAACATATCATCCTTGTTTCTAGATTCCTATATTGTAGATTTGGAGGATTACTTTGAGGACATTCATCTCTTCTTTTTTGACAGTCAGATTATCAATGTACACCCACCATTATCAGTGCATTTAGAGGTTGTATTTCAGGATTCTTCACATTAGTTTGGATTTGGCATCATTCATTTCAGTTTAGACATAGAGATTCTTCAACATCCTATCTTGGCACACATCTTGAGACATATTGGTTCATCACTCTTCATAGGGTTTCTTCGACATCATCCTTTGGATCCTTTTCTTCCCAAGGGGAGGAATGTTATTCGACGCTTCAGGATCTCTTTCTGGATTCTAAATTAGGGATCCACCATTGCAACAAGAGTTTCTTCATTGTGGGGGGTCCTTCTAGTCTCTTTATATCTCTCCTATGGAGACCATTGTATATGTACTTATGTGATAGAAGTTGTCTTTGGGGGGTATCATGTAATCCACCTTCTATCCTTCTTCTATTACTGCATTACATTCTTTTATTTTCTCTCTTTTGGAGGGGAGTTTTATTCCCATGTGGTTTTCTCTCTTTCTCCTTTTGTGAGAGATTAGCTTGTTGTACATGGGTACCTCATCAATCGTTAGGGCAAGACCCATTCAAGTATTTCTTTATTGATCATAATTTAATTTCTCCCTAGTTCATCTTAAGGGGGGGTCTTAGAGTAATAAATTCATCACCTAATTACTTAATTAATCATTAATTAATTGGGTCACTTTATGCTTTATTACGCTTAAGCTAAACTTAGGAGTGCTCTTATTTCATTATTTTCTTTAATTAATTAGTTTCATTTTGCATGATTAAAAATTATAATATTAGAAAATGTTGTCTCATTCATTCCTATGAGGACACTTGTCATGTTCTAATCTAACCCTAATCTAGGGTTACCTTTCATCCTTTTCATAAGGATTGATTCATTGTAATAATTTTAATTCTATATGGTAGCATATTCACAGCAGTTGGTCACATAATGCAAATTGGTGTTTTCATCATATCTGAGTTGTTGAGCAATAATATCTTTCTTATTTCTTCATAGTGTGATAGGTTTATCATTGTAGGTGATTCTTGGAGTTGTAGGATTACATACATCTACTCTAACATTCTGAAGTAGGTGATGGAATATTCCACTATGCTTCTATTATTTCTTCTTCAATTCCCCCTTCATGATATTCTATTAAACCTGAAATGTTAAACAACACAGGTGAAATGTGAATTTCATCAGGAAACTCTACCTCATATGCATTTCCTGAATCATGTTTCTTTAGGATCTTGCATCATCCAAACTTCTTCATCTTTAACTTTTTGTATGTACCAACTGGAAACCATTCCTTTCACAAATGAACCATGAATTCATCTCCTACCTGGAACTCCATATACCTCCTTTTTTGATCTTCCTTGGCCTTATATTGTGAGTTCATCTTATTTATATGTTTCTTCACTTCTTCATGCAAATTTTTTAGGTGCTCAGCAAAATTTTCAGCCGCAACACTACTCTTCTCCCCCTTATCCATTTTTATCAGTTTGGAAGATGTTCTTGGACTACTCCCATACATAATTTGGAATGGTGATTTACCAGTGCTCCTATTGATAGAATTGTTGTAAGAAAATTATGCCTATGGTATAATCAAATCCCATCCCTTAGGCTTATCTCCTACTAAGCATCTTAGCAGGTTATCCAAACTCCTATTCACCACCTCTATTTTTCCATTAGTCTGTGGATGGTGTGCAAAACTAAACTTCAAATTTGTCTTAAACTTCTTCCATAATGTCCTCCAGAAATAACCAACAAATTTGGTATCTTTGTCTGAAACTATACTCTTTGGTAGTCCATGTAGTCTCACCACCTCTCTGAAAAATAACTCTACAATATGAACATCACTGGTCTTATGACATGGAATGAAATGTTCCATCTTTGAAAATATATCCACCACAACAAATATGGAATGATTCCCTCTTTGTGTCCTTGGAAAGCCAAGAACAAAATCCGTGCTATTATCCTCCCATGGCCTCTCAGGTACAAGTAATGGCTGATACAATCCAGTATTCTAACTTATTCCTATCACCATGTGACATACTCTGCAACTTTGTACAAACTTCACATCTTTTTGTAATTATGGCAAGTAATAATTCTCACTAACAAGAGAAATGGTCTTATCTCAATTGAAATGTCCAACCAATCCTCTACTATGCTTATCCTAGATTAGATTCTCTCTCGCAGAACTCCTTGGAATGCACAATTGGATTCCTCTAAACAACATCCCATCTTGGATTAAGAAATCCAACCATCTTGTCATATCCAATGTAACAAGTTCCAAACAAGCCTTCCAAGCTTTTGCAAAGTCTATATCTTCATAATACAAACTCTTGAGTTCATCGAACCCAACAACCTCTATATTCATCTCTATCAACAAATTTTTCCTTCTACTTAAGGCATATGCAACTTTGTTTGACCTTCCACTCCTATGCTTCAAAACAAAAGTATAAATCTACAAAAACTCAACCCATTTTAAGTGCCTTTGGTTTAACTTTCCTTAACCATTGAGATACTGCAAGGCCTAGTGATCAGTATATAAAACAAATTATTTTGGCAACAAATAGTGTCTCCATTTCTTCAAAGCCTAAACTATAGCATAAAACTCCTGATCATAGACAGAATATGTCTTCTTATCATCATTCCACTTCTCACTAAAATAGGCAACAGGCTTATCTTCTTTACTCAAAACAACTCCTATGGCAGTGCCACTAGCATCACAATCTACCTGAAAGACCTTATTGAAATCTGGAAGTACCAAAACAGGTTACTTTATGATTTTCTTCTTCAACATATCAAAACTCTTTGCTACTCCTCAAATCCATTTAAAATCATTTATATCCCCTCTCATTGCTTCAGTTAGTGGTGCACAAATACTACTGAAATTATTAATCAACTTTATGTAAGAACTTGCTAGACCATGAAATGATCTTACCTTTGCAACACTCCTCGGGGTAGGACATTCAATGATAGTTGTCACCTTCTCTAGATCCATTTTAAGACCCTCTGTTAAGACAACAAATCCTAGATACACCAACTCTCTCTTCACAAAACTACATTTCTTCAAATTAATCAACAGTTTCTCCTCCCTTAGCTTCCCAAAAACTCTTCGGATATGCATCAAGTGCTCCTCCAATGTCTTACTGAAAATCAAAATATCATCCAAATAAACAATAATGAATTTTCCTATAAATTATTTCAATACCTCATTCATAAGTTGCATAAATGTGCTTGGTGCATTAGTTAGCCTAAAAGGCATGACTAACCACTCGTATAAGCCCTCCTTGGTTTTGAATTTTGTCTTCCATTCATCTCCTTCCCTAATCTGGATCTGGTGATATCCCCTCTTCAAATCTATCTTTGTGAAGTACTTAGCTCTGCTCAAACAATCCATAATTTCATCCATCCTCGGTAGGGGAAATCTATACTTGATGGTAATCTTGTTGATAGCTTGGGAGTCAGTACACATCCTCTATTATACATCCTTCTTCAATGCTAGTACTATAGGTTCTACACATGGACTCAAACTCTCTCAAATCAATCCCTTCCGCAACAACTCTTGCACTTGTTGATGAGGGCACAGCCCGAGACGTAGAAAATAACCCACAAAAAAGAAAAAATTTATTATTCAGAAAATGGAAATTCTTACATGCAGAGGATCTCAAATCCCCAAGTTCTACAACACTTGCAAGTTACAGACAGCTACAGAATAACCCTTTCGCAATATGCGAGCTTGTCCCCAAAAAGTTACCCAAAAATTAGAAACCCGCCCATAAATAGAGCTCCTCATTAGTTTGGAGCCAAAACAACATTCAAATTTGGGTTTAGGTGGTTTGGCACCAAAAATTTACAACATGAAGTTCAAATTTCAAAAGAGCATTTGCAATTGTATCTTCTAGAAAGTGCGCCAACTTCCCGGGGCCATAACTTTTGATCTGGGACTCTAATTCGTGAACCGTTTGAACCGTTGGAAAGGTCTCAAAGTCAATAACGCGCTTGAAATTTTCTATGCTGATTTCAACAAGTTTCGAGGCCATTCTAGGCACTCTAAGTACCTCAAATCTAACTTGGAATATTTTTAGGTGCAAATCTGGGAAACTAAAGCTGCAATATCTTTCAAACCAGGAATAGAAAACAAAAATTGTAAATTGAGAATTTCATTATGATGAAAAGGGTATCCAAAAATGTAAAAACATCTAAAAACTGAGAAACTTGAAATTTAACTATTTTTGGGTGATGCAAGATTGCCCTTACACCACTGGATGCTCCTGCATCAGACACCCAGGGTAATTTGAAAAGTGACCCCGTCACATCTCATATGGTGGAGGAAAACCCAAACAATCAACCTCTACCTTAGGCAACCAGGATGAATCTTCAACAGGCCTTCCTTTCCATTTCACCAGATATTCTTCATACTACCGCTCAGTACTCTTCCCACACAACTATCCAAGATTTCTCACCTCCTCCTTTCTCAAGTAGGTGCTTGAATCCCTACACTATTCCATCATTGGTACTTCCTCCCACGCCACCTTCATGATACTCTATCAAATCAAATGTTGAACACAAGGGAAATGTTGAATCCATCAGGCAAGTCTACCTCATATGCATTCCCTAAATCATGCTTCTTCAAAATCTTACAGGGACCGAACTTCTTCATCTTCAATTTGTTATATGTTCCCACTGAAAACCTTTCCTTCCTCAAGTGGACCATCACTTCATCACCAATTTGAAACTCCTTATACCTCCTCTTCTCTCGACTGGCTTTAGCCTTTACATCAAAAGATATTCATCTTGTTAATATTTTCTCTACTCCTTCTCATGTATATCCTTGATGTACCCTACAAAACTTCAGCACTTATTTTCTTCTCTTGGCATCAATCTTCCTCAGCCCTAGAGTTGTTCTCGGGGCTACCTCCATACACAACCGAATGGTGATCTACCGCTTTTGCTGACAAAATTGTTGTAAAGAAAAATTCTGCCTAGGGTGTCAACAAGTCCCATCCCTTTGCTTATTCCCTCCTACCAAACATCTCAAGAGGTTACCTTAATTGCTAACAACCTCTATCTGCCTATTTGTTTGTGGGATGGTGGTGCGTAACCTAACTTCAACTCGTTTCGCCTTCCACAAGGTCCTCCGATAAAGTACCCCACACAAATTTGGTGTCATGATCTGAAATAATACTCTTTGGCAGACCATGTAGCCTCACCACCTCTTTGAAGAACAAGTCAGCAATGTGGATTGCATCATGGGTCTTCTGACATGGAATGAATGTGTCATCTTCGAAAACCTATCAACCACCACAAAGACTTAATCATTCCCTCGTGTCCGTGGCAAACCAAGAACAAAGTCCATACTTATATCCTCCCACGGCCTCTCTGGTACAGGTAAGGGTTGATATAAGCCTGTATTTTGGCTCACTCCTTTAACCATCTGACATACCCTATAGATTTGTACAAACTTCTTCATGTCCTGTGACAACTGAGGGCAATAATAATGCTCACTGATAATGGCAATGGTCCTATCCCAACCAAAATGTCTTGCCATTCCTCCACTATGCTTCTCCTTTATCAGGTTCTCCCTCATGGAACTCCTCGGGATACACAATTGGCTTCCCTTAAATAACATGCCATCTTGGATTATGAAATCCAGCCACCTTGTCCTGTCCACTGTAACAGGTTCCTTGCAAGCTTTCCAAGCCTCTGCAAAATCAGGATCTTCTGCATACAGTGTCTTGAGTTCATTGAACCCAACCACTTCAATCTGCATATTTTTCATCAATGTATGCCTCCTACTTAAGGCATCTGCAACCCTATTTGACTTCCCACTCCTATGTTTCAAAACAAAGGTATAACTCTGCAAAAACTCTACCCATTTCATATGCTTCTGATTTAATTTTTCTTGACTATTTAGGTACTACAAGGCCTGATGATCAGTATATAGAACAAATTCCTTCGGCAACAAATAATGTCTCTATTTCTTTAATGCTTGAACTATCGCATAAAATTCCTGATCATATACATAATACTTTCTCTTGGCATCATTTAACTTTTCACTGAAATAGGCAATGGGCTTACCTTCTTGGCTCAACACTGCTCCAATGGCACAACCACTAGCATCACAATCCACCTGAAACACCTTGTTGAAATCTAGGAGGGCTAGAACAGGTTGCTATGTCACCTTCTACTTCAATAGTTCAAAACTTTTTGTCACTCCAGTGCTCCACTTAAATTCTTTTCTATCCCCTCTCATTGTTTCAGTCAGGGATCCACAAATACTACTAAAGTTTCTAATGAACTTTCTATAAAAATTAGCCAAACCATGGAAAGACCTCACCTCGGTAGCAATTCTTGGGGTAGGCCATTCTAGAATAGCCTTCACCTTCTTTGAGTCCATCTTGAGACCTTTTGCTAAGACAACAAACCCCAAGTACACTAACTACCTCTTCACAAAACTGCATTTCTTCAAATTAATCAACAGTTTCTCTTCTCTTAACTTCTCAAAGGCTCTCCAAATATGAATCAGATGCTCATCCAACGTCTTACTGAAAATAAAAATATCATCTAAATACACAATAACAAAACTTCCTAGAAATTCTTTTAGTACCTCGTTCATGAGCCGCATGAATGTGCTCGTCGCATTGGTTAGCCCAAAAGGCATGACTAACCACTTGTGCAAGCCCTCTTTGGTCTTGAAGGCAGTCTTCCATTCATCTCCCTCTCGAATCTGGATCTGGTGATATCCACTCTTCAAATCAATCTTTGTGAAGTACTGAGCTCCACTCAAACAGTCCATCAAGTCATCCATCCTTGGCAAGGGAAATCTATAATTTATTGTTATCTTGTTTATGGCTCAGGAATCTGTACACATCCTCGACTCCCCATCCTTCTTTGGTTCTAGTACTGCAGGTACTGCACATGGACTCAAACTCTCCTGTATCAAACCCTTTCTCAACAACTCTTGAACTCGTCTGTTCAACTCCTCATTTTCTACTGGAGTCATTCTATGAGCTGCCTTATTTGGAAAATTACCCGTGAATCAAGTCAACTGATGATCATCTTCCTTATTGGTGGTAAAACCTTAGGTACATTATTAGAAACAATGTCCTGAAACTCATCCAATATCCCAAAAACTTCTTCTGGAACCTTCTCACTATCCTCCTTACTCTAGGAATCAATGCATAACACACATGCTCATGCTTCATACCTTCTAAAAATTTTCTTCCATCTACATAACAAATTCTAGCACTACTGCATACATTTTCTTCGATCTCCTTCAAGGGTTTCAACTTGTGACGAACCCCATCCTTTGTCAAGGAATAAGTGTTTGTATGGCCATCATGTATAGCTCGCCTATCCAATTGCCACGGCCTCCCCAACAACATGTGACATGCATCCATGGGAATGATATCACAGAGTACCTCATCATGGTAACTCCTAATCTTGAACTTTACTAGGCAATCGGCTTTCATTGACCAAAGCCGGTATTTCTACAAACTGTGAAACTGATACAGATGCAAGTGCCTTTCCTCTTCAACTTCAAATCCCTTGTGACTATCTCCTCCGACACCATGTTGGGTGAAAATTATGTAATCAACTTTTCGATAGATTACACAACTTGGACTTCAACCACGCCTATGTGAGATGAACTTCTCCTCAGAAAGGGAGCACCCTTCTTAAGCAATGTAGTAAATCAAACAAATAATTACAAATAACGGCTCACTGAGTGGGGTGTGTTACATTCATCCTTCTCTTTTTCAGAGAAGATGTTTACAATGCTTCACTGTTGGAAGTTCACAATTCTTAATAACCTTAAACTAACAACTAGCAGCAATACCAATATCTCTATCTCGTCAAAGCGAAGCGTAGAGATACCAGAAGTGATTAATAACAAACAAAATAAAGTAAAAAGGAAAGCTCACGAAGGCACAAAGTCGTTCCGTAGCTTTTTCAATGTTGGATCTGTGTAGGCGTACCGTTTGTCACGTTAGAAGCACAAAGTCTTCTTAGACGCAGAAATTCCTCGAACAGCATGAATGATTACAAGCACAAAGTCTTGTAGATCATCCAACAAAAGTATCAAATAGCACGAACGATTACAAGCACAAAGTCTTGTAGATCCTTCAACAAAAGTATCCAAAAGTATGAATAATTACAAGCACAAAGTCTTGTAGATCACTCAACCAAAACATGCAAGAGCATGAATGATTACAAGCACAAAGTCTTGTAGATCATTCAACCAAATGATAAACAGAAATACAAATGCAATCTAAATAATAAATGTAACACAAAGTTTACATAAACTACTTAGAGTCCTTCAGATTCTTCAAACTAATCACCGCCAAATAAGATCAACTCACAAAAGTATCGAATCCAACGCAAAGTTTGGCTTGCAATCCTTTTCTTTATTAATCAAATCTCATTCACAAAGCATGAACGCAAAGTTTCACAAATTTGCTTCAAAAAGGGCAGCACTTCGTTGCAAAATACTAAAGGATAAAAATTACAATGAAAATCCCTCACAATATATAGAAAGAGGGATAAGCAAAAATAGGAAAGAGATTGAGAAAATCAGGGAAAGTTAGGTGAGCGATTTTAGGAGATCTCACCTAACTTTGATCAAAGTCAAAGTGTAATTTGTTTTGAAAATATTACATCTTTGGACTTGGTGTAATTACAATTTACAAAATGACATTCGAAAATGTCAAGAAATATTTACAAGATGCATAATGGGATGCACCGGAAATGTCTAACATTGGAGAATAGGGGGTTGCTTCACGTTTCTTTGCATTGGGCACGGAAGTCTTCAAATTTCCTCCTAGTCTCCTACATGAACTTCTCATCTAGACCAACAGTGTAATCCACAATGGTGTGAATTCTCGTGATCGATCTCATGGAAGATGAGTGAACCTTCTTGCACCTGTCAAGATGCGTCTTCAGGTTGTCCAATGTGAGCCTTGTATCACAAATGATGTCAGCGAAGCTTCTGAGAAGTTTGAACTGTCAATCAAATTCATGATGGCTTCCTTGAAGATCTGGGATATTTTTGTGGCCGGCAGGAAGATACGATTTTCCTCAAGAAGTTGACCAGGCAACTCTCTGATACTTTTGTCAAGAATGGTGCGATGCCCGTCGACATCTTCCTGTACTTGGTGAAGATCTTCTGTGAGAGATTGAACCACTTGAATTCTGTGTTTCAGTGATTCTCTTACCTCTACAAACTTTTCTTTGTCAAGAATTACCCCAACCTCCACCAATTTGCTGAGCTTTACCTGTTTCATTTTTGACCATGACAATAGGCATTTTTCCATGTCTCTGCGCTCCTGGGAAAGTACACTATTTTCTTTATCAAGCTCTATGGTGAGCTTGGCCAACATGGTAGTTTTCTCATTCTCATCCAAAATGATCTGAGATCCGTGTTCGATGATCTTTTCAACAAAATCATATAACACCCTGCCTTTGGATGCGAATTTCTCAGATTTCTTGACAGCTGGGTCATCAATATTTACCACTGTCAGCGGTTGTGCATTACTTGGAGAACCGGAAAGTCTCTTTACAACAGTGGCATAATGCTCTGCCCTCTGTTTGTACATGTTACGAGCTTGCTCAACTTTATCCAGCCTTCCTACCAAGATATCCAAAGTGAACTGTGCATTGGCTTTTGCACTTTCATTGGTAACCTTGCCAAGCTAGACCTTTGTTACTGTGTAGTCCTCCATATTGACATCACCTTCTTCATTTGGTGGTATGCCAATTTCAGCATACTTGTGGCCAAACTTATCAACGTTCAGCCTTGAGTATACTTTTTCCTTTTTCTTCCCTTTGGCTTTTGGAAGAACTATCTCTTCGAGGTCGAGCTCCTCTGGAGAAATCATTTGCTTTTTGCACTTTGACAATTGAGATATTAGCCAAGGAGGAAGAAAAGAAGTGTGAACTTCTGGATTTACTGTCAATTAAGTCGCCATTGCCACTTCTAAAGTTATTGTCACATCTGAACTTACCATTGGTATCGTGACAATTGGAGAAGTATTTGTCATCATTGCTCCTATAGTTGACACATTGAGCTGATCACGCATTGACTCATTCATGAAATGATTGAATTCATTTTCAGAAGTGATATCATACGTTGGCAAAGACAAGCTAGGAATGGACGATGGAGGGCTTGATAGTATATCAACCGTATGGATGCTTGTCACTGAAGGAGTATCAAGTTGGGTTGATGCTGCAGGAATAGGGGATATCTCGACTAAAGGAATGCATGTGGTAGGAATAGGTGACGAGGGAACAGGAGGTAGAGGAGTTCTTGAATCTGGAGGGGTATGAGGAAAATTTGAAGTCACGGGCGATGATGTTCTGGGAATTTCCTCAATTACATTCTCAGGAGGAGAAGTAATTATTTCTTGATCATGCCCGTTCCCTGCTGATCACCTCTGTCTCTTCGACTGTTCACTCGCAACAACCTTAGATCCTTCTTTTCGACCCCATCGCCTGCCCACTTTTAGAAACCTTCGCATCGTAGGTCCGTCACCGAATCTTCACCTCAGCGGATTGGTCGCTTGAAGTTTCTTCTTCATCGGAATCTATCTCCTCCAGAATAGGCTTTTTACCCTTAGAGCGAGATGGATGAGATTCCGTGATTTCTGTCTCTTGGACAGCCTGGGTATCTTTCTTACCAACAGTGAACTTGATCCTAGGGCCTTTATGGCTAGTTGAACAAATGCATCATTTATTTTTTCAAGGAGTTTTATTGTTATGTAGCTTCGCTTCAGACATTCTCTCCTTGAGTCTGTCAAACTTTTTAATTGTATAAATCTGTGTTTATGTAACCATTCTTCAGGTGTTAGCTAGGATTGGTCTCACCTTTCTCATGCTGGTGACCTCTTTTCTAGACCACTGTATTGCAGGCAACGGCCTCTTAGCAATGCCTTGCTCATCATAGACAGCGTTCATGATATCACCTGGATCCTCAAAATCCTCCGGTAGGTCAGCGATACCAAGATCTCCATTTGGCTTGTCAACCCAATAACCATTACAATTGTTTCTATCTCATCCATGTCCTCAAACTATGTTCGTACAGGACCCTTTGCAACTTTTTCCGACATCTCTAGAGGTCGAAATCAAACCTATACCTCAGAGGTTTTGATGGTCATGATCCGTGATTTCAGCATAGACAAACTTAGCTTTTTGTGCAGTTTGGATAGTATATCGGCCGATGGTCAATGGGAACTTGAACCCACGCTTGTGGTTGCTTCTTCGTTCTTTTTGCACTGACATCAACTGTCTGCATGTTTCCATGAGAATCCACTTATCCGAAGGATAACGTGGTAGCATGTAGGGACAACCAGTGTAGCAGCCTACTCTCAAGTAAGTAAACATTGGGAATTGGAGAAAAATGCATCCAACTTTACTTACCACCTTATAAGCCTCATCAGATACTCTTCTTCTTTCCAAAGCTGGATCAAAGTTGAAGAGTAAAGGCACAAAGAAAGCATCAGTGACCCATCTGAAATGATGAAAGCTCTCCTTTAGCTCCAATTGATAGAAATATTTGTACACGGGCACCATCATCCGATTCCCTTTTGTAGATAGACCTGGGAATTGTCTCATCACAGCTGCTGCGTACACCAGGTAAGAAGTCATGTAGAACTTCAATGTAGAAGGAGCATTGATCAACTGCTCGTGTATCTCATCACTGATTTGTTTACCCCAATCAATATGCACCTTCTGCCTTCTTATGATCCTAATGTATTCATACATCCAATCGTGAAAAGTAGATGATTCTGGCAAGCCCTTCACTCTGCTTAGAAACGTGATCATATCCTTGACGTCATCTTTGAAGTCACTTCTCAGGAGTCCTTTCGGCCATCTAGAAATAGATGATCTAGGCTTCTTAAGCCATTGAGTGTTTATCAACTGTTTAGCTTTATTGGGATCAGCATCGAAGATCTCCTGAGCTTTTGATATAGAGATGTCAATGTATTTCTCCATATGTGGGACCTTGAAGACAATATCAAAGAATTCGGGGTCGAGTCTCAGAATCTCGTGCCCAGAAGAGTCGATCACACTTTTGCTTTCTCTGATGTAATGAGACGCAACTTGAAGAACAAACTCGGTATTGTGCGCAGCTGTAGGGAACATCGCCACCAAGTGGAGGTTGTTGTGTACGATCGCTCTCATTGAATCAGGAAGAGGCTTCGTCTTAGTTAGCTTTGCGAAGTCAACCAAGTCTTGATGACCAACTTTTGTATCTTTTATCTCTTCGACTTTGGAAAGCACCATAGTCGGTGGATAGACGCCTTGATATTTGTATTTCATCTTGCCTTTTGCTTTCGAAGAAGGAGGCTTAGTAGCAGTCATCAAAAAGAACTGGAACCCTGATCACTCTTGACTTAACGATCTTTGAAAGTATACTGCAATTCGTTTAGCCAGAACAAACATCAATTGTTAGGAAACATGGGAAAGCGTGAAATGAGCACGAGGATGGGAAAGCATGGAGCGGATGACAAGGCACACAAAACGATGCACAAAGGCAAAAAAAAGAGGCTCAGGAGTGCACTGGTCGAAAATGAAGTTCATTTGGGAAGGTTTAGGGAAAACTTGGAAAAAGTGTAAGGGCGCTAAAATTCAGCGCCCTTACATCTCTGAAAAATTGCTTTTGATGCAAGGGCGCTAAATTTTAGCGCCCTTACATTTTGCAGTGTTAGGAATTTTGACATTTTCAAAATGTCACAGCGCTAAAATTCAGCGCTTCTGCAATTTTTTGTCAATTTTGAAATGCAGATGTAAGAGTGAATGGCGATGGCGCTTGTGCTTGACAAATGCAATGTTTGTAACATGAAAGCTTTGAGGATAATTGGCTTTTTACCCTTAGATAGGGTTGCAATTCGCACCATTATTATTTTTGCATTCAAAAGCTAAACTTCTTTCTTTCCAAGTGATAGATCTTTTCAAAGTTTACAACAAAGCGAATGGAGAAGAACATGCAAAGAGAGAGGCATGCAAAATGAAGGGAAAACGCGAGTGGGAAGAATGAAAAGCGTAGAAATGAAAAATGCGAATGGAGGAGATCAAAACGCATAGGGAGAGTTAAGGAGAGAATGCGTAGGGTTAGAAAAGAAAAGAATGTGTAGGGAAAGAAAATGGAAATGGAGGAAAGAAAAATGCATTCAAAATAATGAGTGAGGGTTCCATTGCGTGAGGAGAAGAAAAACGCGAATGGAAAAGAGAAGACGCGAAATGTGAAGAGAACAAAAACAAAAACACGAGGGGCCATGATGTAAAAAATGTGGAAACGAAAGCATAGAAAAACGCATACACTCAAACTAAAACATATAAAAATGGAAGGAGACAAAACAAAAACAACTTACCAGTATGAAACGTGAAGCTTGCTGAAGAGAGAATGGCGAAAATCTTCAAAAAACATGTTTTGCAGTTGAGATGCAATTCGCCCAGTAAGAGGAAGAAAAGAACAAAGCTCATAATAATGTAAAATGGTGAATTAAAAAACTCTTAAGTGAAAAAGGAAAATCAAAAACCTAACTCAAGTCGAGCAATAAATTTAGGCATGAAAAGTGGCATGATTGACGAAAAACGCGAAAACATGAAGAAACGTGCCAGAGCCATGAAAAAGTTTAAGTGGCGAAGGAAAATGTAATGGCGCTAAAATTTAGTGCTATTACATTTTTTGGAAGTTTCACTGCATGCAGGGGCGCTAAATTTTAGCGCCCTTGCATTTTCCAGACTTAGCCAATTTTGGCTTCAGGGCAGGAGCGCACTTTTTCAGTGCCACTACATTTTCCGTAATTCACTAAGTATAAACAGTGAAACTTCACGAAAGATCTCATTTCGAAGGTCTTCGCGAGGCGAACATGGGGGAATGCTCGAATTGGCTATTCAAGGCTTGGAAATTCATTTTGAGGTGGCTTGAAAATCACTTCGTTATGCGTGCTTGAACTTCACGAATCCTAGGAAACGGACAAGTTTCGTAGGGGGTTATCCGTGGAACGAGCACTGCTAGATTCTGTGATAACACACCAGATTATCAGTGCTCCCACCATCAATAATGACATCACAACATTTTCCTTCACACTTGCACCTTGTGCAAAATAGATTCTTCCTCTATTCGGGTTCCTTTTCCTCAGTCACTAGGGTCTCCTAATCACTAGGGTTTCTCCCCTTTCAGCATCATCTGAATGTTCAGATTGGGCCTCCTCATCTGCATGTGCAACCCTTCCACGACCTTCTGGCCTTTTTTCTGCCCTTCCTTGGTGTTGTGGACATTCATAGGCTCGATGCCCTTCTTCACTACACTGGAAACACGTTCCTCTGAAACCACCTCTTCCAGATCCTTGTCCATATCTCCCTTGTCCTCTACCTCTTTGATCACCACTGTTTTGATCACGATGGCGGTAGAAGTTGTCATTCCTTTAGCTTCGGTTGGTACCCACATCTTCACTTTCCTTTTCATCATCATTTCGGCTTCCTAAAGGTCTTCCACTGCCCCTTCCGCCTTGACCTCCTCGTCCTTTTTGCTTGCCATCAAATCTTTTGTTCAGCTTCTCTTCTACCTTCAAAGCAAATTGATACACATCCTCAATGGTGGTCATTCTGACTAGGCTTAACTCCTCTTGAATGCTCGGTGGTAACCCATTAAGATATCGGGCTACCTTATCCTTATTGGCCTCTGTGTAATGCGTTCTAATGATTATCTTGTAAAAATCTTCAGTATATTCTTTCACAGATCTGCTTCATTGCTTCAACCCTTGCAATTTCTTCAACAAATCTAACTTGTAGTCCACTGGTATGAATTGCTTCTTCAGTTTCTCTACCATGCGATCCCATCTGGTGATCTTGCCTTTTCCTCTTCGATCTCTTTCCAACTAGACCTCTTTCCACCAAATATTGGCATGGCCCTTAAGCTTCATTTTTGCAAACTTAACCCGATCTGGGTCCTCTACTTCTTCATACTCAAAATACTCTTCTAGCTCGTTGATCTAGTCGATCAACTCTTTTGGGTTTAAACCTCCAGAATAGCTGGGGACTTCTATTCTGGGTCTTTTTTTTATTTTTGAAATGGCCCTTATCAGCCGCATCTGATCTCGATTGATCACTTCTTCCTCTTCTATGTCTGAATCTTCCACCTCTTCTTCGTCTTCACTTTCTCCTCTCCTTCCCGGGTCTAACCCTCTTCTCATTTGTTCCTGCAATGCATCAATTTGTCTCTGGAGGGCTCTGAAACCCTCGGCCACCACTGGATCTCTTCCACCAGCATTTCTGCCACCTCTACCACCTCTAGCACCACCATGCCTACCAAGAATCACTCTTGGGGGCATCTTAAAGATCTTGAACCCACAACCATGGTCCTGGTGCAAACTGCCTCACGATCGGCGATTTGTTCACACACTCAAGAAAACTAGCTCTGATACCACTTGATGAGGGCGCAGCCCGAGACTTAGAAAATAACCCACAAACAAGAGAAATTTTATTATTCAGAAAATGGAACTTCTTACATGCAGAGGATCTCAAATCCCCAAGTTCTACAACACATGCAAGTTATAGATAGCTACAGAATAACCCTTTCACAATATGCGAACTTGTCCCCAAAAAGTTACCCAAAAATTAGAAACCCGCCCATAAATAGAGCTCCTCATTAGTTTGGAGCCAAAACAACATTCAAATTTGAGTTTAGGCGGTTTGGCACCAAAAATTTACAACATGAAGTTCAAATTTCAAAAGAGCATTTGCAATTGTATCTTCTAGAAAGTCGCCAACTTCCTGGGGCCATAACTTTTGATCCGGGACTCTGATTCGTGAACCGTTTGAACCGTTGGAAAGGTCTTGAAGTCAATAATGAGCTTGAAATTGCTACACTGATTTTGGCAAGTTTCAGGACCGTTCCAGGAACTCTAAGTGCCTCAAATCTAACTCAGAAGATTTTCAGGTGCAAATCTGGGAAACTAAAACTGCAATATCTTTCAACCCAAGAACAGAAAATAAAAACTATAAATTGGAGAATTTCATTATGACGAAAAGGGTATCCAAAAATGTAAAAACATCTAAAAACTGAGAAACTTGAAATTTAACTATTTTTGGGTGATGCAAGATTGCCCTTACACCACTGGATGCTCCTGCATCACTTGTATGTTCAACTCTTCACTCTCTGCTAGATTCATATGATGAGCTACCTTATTCGCCAAACTAGCTCTAGGAATCAAGTCCATCTAATGACTAATCTTTCTTACTAGAGGAAAACCTTCAAGTACGTTATCATAAACAATATCTTAAAACTCATTCAACATATTTGAAACCTCTATAGGTACCTCATTAGTATCTTTTTTATCAACTCTAGGGATCAATGTGAAACACATATGCTCATGCCTCATACCTTCTAGGAAATTTCTTCCATCAACCAAACAAATTCTTGCATTATTGCATACATTTTCCTCTACCTCTTTCAAGGGCTTCAACTTATGATGAACTCCATCCTTTGTCAAAGAATAGGTGTTGGCATGTCCATCATGTATTGCTCGTCGATCAAACTGCCATGGTCTGTCTAACAACATATGACAAACATCCATAGGCATAATATCACATAATACCTCATCATGGTGATTTCCAATCTTGAACTTTACTAGACATTGTTCATTTACCAAAGCTTTATGGTCTTACTGCAACCAAGCAATCTAGTATGGATTCAGATGCATTCTTCTTTCCAACTGCAACTTACTAACCATATCTTCTAAAACAAGGTTATCAGTACTACCTCCATCAATAATGACATTTCAAACTTTACCTTCACACTTACATATGGTGCGAAACAAATTCTTCCTTTGGGTTGGTTCTTTCTCCTCATTTAGTAAGGCTCTTCTAGTAACAAGAACCTCTCCTCTTTCTATGTCCTCAAAATGTGAAGAATCAACATCTTCATCTACATGTGCAACTTGTTCATTACCCTCTGGTCTTCCATTGGTTCGTCATTGATGTTGAGGACACTCATAGGCTCTATGTCCTTCGCACTGGAAATAGGTTCCACGAAAGCCTCCTCTTCCTAGTCCTTGTCAAGATCTTCCTCTTCCTCTTTGGTCTCCATTATTCTGATCACGAGAATGGTAGGTGTTATCTCCTTTCTGGTTCTAGTTGCTACTAGATCCTTAACCCTTCTTTTGATCTTCATTTTGACTTCCATATGACCATCCATTAGTATTTCCTCCATGACCCCCACCTCTTTGCTTTCCTTCAAACCTTCTATTCAAATTTTATTCTACCTTCAAAGAAAACTGATATTCATCTTCAATGGTAAACATTCTTACCAAACCCAACTCTTCTTGAATACTCAACTTCAACCCATTTATGTAACGGGAAACTTTCTCCTTATTGGCCACAAAATGGCCTGTTCTGATTAAGACATGGTAGACTTCTTTTGTATATTCCTTGACAGATTTTCCTGCTTGTTTCAAACCTTGCCTCTTTTTCAACAAATCTAGCTTATAATCTACAAGAATGAACTATCTTTTTAATTTGTCCACCATACGATCCCACCTTGTTATTTTCTCTTTTCTTCTTCGATTTCTTTCTAATTGTACCTCTTTCCACCAAATATTCACATGACCCTTTAGCTTGGTCTTTGCAAATTTGACCCTCTCAGGGTCTTCCACCTCCTCATACTCAAAGTACTCCATATCGTTTGATCCAATCAACCAACTCTTTTGGGTTAAGATTTCTAGAAAATGTAGAAACATTGATCTTTGGCCTTTTCCCAATCTTAGAGATGGCCTTCAATAATCTGACTTGCTCTGGATCTTTTGCTTCTTGTTCTTCTTCAAACTATTTTGCATTTTCAACATCATCTTCACATTCATCTCCTCTTCTTGGCTCAAACCCTCGATGCAACTCCTCTTGCAGTGCTTGAGCTTGTCTCTGCAGGGCTCTAAAACCCTCTTCAAGTATAATAACATTCCTTCCACCACCACGGTTTCTTCGCGGGGGCATTCTAATCACTTTTCTCATAAACCCACAACCACAAGTCCTGGTACAAACTACCTCACGTTCGGCAATTTGTTTACACACTCAGGAAAACCTACTCTAATACCACTTGATGAGGAGGGCTACACCACTCAAAATCCACCTAAATCACAACAATAGATACCAACACAGAAGATGTGAGATAAAAAAATTACTCACTTTCAATTATTTTTAGAAAATGAAATTACAGATTCAAAACTTACATGCTACAGCCTCATGGGCTTGATTCATTACAGTAAAATCAACTTTGAAAACAAAAAATATTATTCAGAGCCACAATCTGCACTAATGGAGCCGCCTTCTACAACCCCCACTTATCCCTTTTTATTTTACCCCATAACTGCCCTAGAATGTTCTAGAAAGTATAACTTTCCCTTTTTGTTTTGGCTCCAAAAGTCTTACCGATTGATTTCTTGCCTAGGAAGATATTTTAATGAAATTCATGTTTTAGTGAGGCAACTTCGCGGGGCCATAACTTTTGATCCGGGTGTCTGATTTGCTATTATTGCATATTATTGGAAAGAACTTGAAGAAATCTACAACATTGAACCCATCAAAGATCAGTTTGTCGATTTTTTGAGTTGTTTTGGGGCCTCTAAAGTTTTCATGTATGAATTTGAAGTTGCATCAGAGAAATTTCTCGAGACAAAAACTTTAATCTCCCAAACCATGCAGGGTATTGAGACGATTCTTTCGTGACCGGAAATTTTTTTTAGTTCTACTCCTTGGGGTAAATTTTCAGGTCCATATGAGCCCATTTAGGCTGACTTACTAAAAATGGTAAGTGATTGTTTTTTTCTATTTTTGAATTTTGACTATCTTACACCCCTTAAGTGCCATCATGGGACTCAAAACAACTAAAGAAAATAAGGAAAAATATTTTTTTGGGTGATACAAGACTGTCCTACACCATTGGATGCTCCTGCATCATATATATGTATACATTTATGTATGTGTAACAACTATTTCAATATCTTGGGAACGAAGAATTTACTCACACCATATAGAGTTATGTATAAATATAATCACTAACTTATCCAACATGGAAATAGAAGATACAAAAATCAAAAGTAATAATAAAGCTTACTCAACAAATATTTCCAAACAACATAACCATTAATACAACCAACTGCTTGTATCTCACCAAGTGCCCTTTCTCTAAGCCAATACTTATAGTTGATAGATTTATCTTACAACAAAACCTAAATGGAAATGATACCAAAAAAAAAACTAAACGTACAAGCATGTCCCATGGAAAAAAATATCCCTACACATGGCCTATTGTTAGTGATAGTCAAATAATGATAATAGATGGTTATAATAAATCCACACCAAGATCATGATTACAAAATGTAATGAGGGAGACACAATTCACCAAGTTTCTAAACTAAAAAGACCCATCTCTTGGCATGGTCTCAACTTCCCATCTCTTTATTCACCCTCATGCACACCAAGGCTTTCATATAGGTGTTTGCATATACAATGATTTGTGGACTACATAACCCTTAATTTGAACTTTTAGATTCGTTGTTGTCTTAATTTGACTTTTACTCTCATGATAAGCAAGTGATCAAGATCACCATATATATTGTCCCTTCCCAATTGAGTATCAATCTCTCTAACCCAACCCCTTGCAACTTCCTAAAAGTTTAGCATTGGCTTTCATGTCCTTTCTCTTTTCCCCTCAAAAAAAATTATTTGTATCTTTTTCTCAAGATTCTCCTTTGTTTTCTTTAGTAGTGCTCTTTGGTCCAAGTTGAGCTCCTACATTTCAAATTCCAAATCCAATGCCAACTCCCAAGTCCTTCATTGGAATCCTATGCATTTCAAACTTCTTATGACCAAGAGATTTAGATTACATCGTTTGCAACATCTCTCACTCTTGTCCTACTTTTTTCCCAAACATGTTAAACACATCTTCTCGAATATTAAATTCACTCATCTCCACTAGCATGCCATCTTCAAGAATTTCCTAACCATCTTGAAAAGCCTATTGTTTCTAGCATTTAAATTTACACTTCTTCAAAATAAAAAATAGAACAAATATGTGGTAGAATTTCCCTTCACACTATAAGGGAAATGTCCTTATAAATAAAAACTAACCTAAAACTAAACATGCACATGTGTAATATCCTAGATTAGGGTCAAGACAAAAACATGCAATTTTTTTTATATTTTTTATGATTTATGTAACAAGAATTAACCCACAACAACAAACTAAAATGAAAACCAAATGCTAATAACAACTTCAAGTGGATAGAAAATCTTGATTCACTCACATGCGCTGATATAAATCAACAAATACATCACAACAATTGATCTAGCATGTAGATAACCAATTTCAATCAATATGCTCATCGATCTATGAATAAATAGCAATATGAAACCTTGTGAAAATAATTACACAAATCTAAATTGAAAATATCAATAGTCCACATAGAAATATCAATTTGAAACACTATGAGACCCCAAATTTGATCCTTCCATTTAGATAGCAAGAAACATGATTGCAATTATTGATGTACTAAAATTCCACCAAATTACAAGTGAAACTCATTCAAAAATATTGAATTGTGCATATTTGACTTAAACTGTGACCCTTTGATTGGAAAAGATCAAAAGTTTGATGGTAGAATGATTGGTATAGTAGTAAGGCCTTGGATAAATTCGTATATTTGTAAACAAAAGCAACAAATACTTATTCTCTCCAATTTGGCATTCGAAAAATACAAAATGACAACCATAAATGCTGGTAAATAGTAGCAAAACATCCCAATGATTTCTAGAAACTATCCTCAATGTGGTGATCAATAATAATGATGAAAATCAACAATTAATTTGTCACTAGCTTTGAAAATTATCAATAATTTTCATTTGTTTGCAAGTACAATTTGATTCAATTCTCTACAAGTTGAAATATTCAATAGTACATTATAGCAAGATGAAAATTATTTGAATTCTTTGAGCATAAATGTGATCCCTAGGTGGAATCACCTCTTATAAACAAGGGTTTTGTCCTCAAATCCATCCTTAAAAATCAGGAAGGTTTTCATCCTTGATTGAAAAATAATCATAAAGCTCAATCTCCATAAAATATTGAATATACAAAAGACAAGTGAAAATTTGATGTGGGCCTTGACTTCTCTTTTATATGTGTTTTACTTCAAGCCCTCTATTTTATTTTATTTTTATTTATTTTATTTCATTCCTCCAATTATTTAAAAATACTTTTAAATTATATCCAAAAGTCTTTTTAAATAAAGTGTGAAAAATACTTTTAAATCTTACGTGAGACCAAAATAATATTTTAAGTTGACCTTTAGAAGATAAAATGATTAGGCCAGATAACATATTTTTTTTATTTCCCTCGCTCTATCCTTTAGCTTACGAGAAAAGCGGATATGCCAAAAGTCTTCTCCATTGATCTAATTCTTAAAAGGGGACATGACAACTTGCTATTTGCAATCTTTGCAATGCTTTTTAAGATAGTTCATATTCATTCTAAACAAAATTTAAATGCATAACATTTTGATTTTTCCTAGGGTTAAATTGAAATACTCTTTCAACACAAAATAAATAAAAAATATATTTTTAACTCAAAGACGTATCCTGTAACTACACATTTACCTTGCTCATTTACAAATAAAGATTGAGTAGGACAAGTACACAAATTGAATAGGTTTTAGTACATACACAAGATATCATAAGTTAAACTATAAGAAATTCATTCAAAGCTTCAACAATCAACCTAAAACTTATTGCAATACAAAACTTTTGGTAATTTTTAAGTTTTAACTTATAAAAACACAATGAAACCTCAAAAATAATTTAAAAACAAAATAAACATATTAAATACTATTGAATAAACATTGAATTATAGAATAATAATCATGACTACTCAATGAATAGAAACTTCAACAACATACTAGTGTGAGAATTATTATAAGGATATAAGTGCAAACCATAATTATTTATACTATTTACAAAGTTGTACATAAAAATAAATGAAAGAAACATGATTGCAATTGGTGATATACATAAATTCCACCAAATTACAAGTGAAACTCATTCAAAAATATCGAATTGTGCAAATTTGATGTAAAGGTTAACCCTTTGATTGGAAAATACCAAAATATTGATAGTAGAGTGATTGGCACAATAGTAAGACCTTAGATAAATTTGTATATTTGTAAACAAAAGCAACAAATACTTATTCTTTCCAATCTGGCATTCAAAAAATCACAAAATGGTAACCATAAATGTTGACAAATAGCAGCAAAACAACCCAATAACTTAACAAAAACCATCCTCCTTGTGGCACTCAATAATAACAATGAAAACAATTAAATTATCACTAATTTTCAAAATTAGCAATAACAATTATTTGCTTGCAAGTGCAATTCAATTCAATTCTCTACAAGCAAAAATCTTCAATAATTCATCGTAGTAAGTTGAAAGTGATTTGAGCATAAATGTGATCCCCGATTGATGAAGGGGCATCTTTGATGCATTTTTGTGGCATGTTGCAAAACTTTGAATTTTGATTTTTTTTAGGTCAATAAGGTCATTTAAGGTCATTTGGGGTCATGTTGGATTAGTTTTGGGTTATTAGGTGTAAAAGTTGTCATTATTGTTAACCAAGAGGTTAGAAAGCGGTTGAGCAGTTGTAGTTGATGGTAATTGAATGTAATGGGACAAATATGAGATGTACACACACAGATCAAGGTTGGAGAACGTTTTGGAATGAAAATACTTCAATTTTGCATGTTTTCCTTTGCATTTTCTATGTGTAACAGACTATATTCTCCATTGTACAACCTTGTACTGTATAGTACGACCCTGCACTTGGTAGGGAAAGTTGGATAATGTTTTTATCTTTCAAATTCTTTTGATTTGGTGATTTTTCATTACGTTTTGTAAAATTTATAACAAAAACAATGCAAAAAGAAGTGAATTTTCTACATTTTCAATTAGAATAGTAAATTGTACAGATTTGTACAACCTAGTACGGTTGGGGAAGCCATTGGAGAAGTTAGGGCTCTAATATATTGTTCATATGCTTTTGTTTTGGTCTCATTTGGAGTTAATTTGAGCAAGTTATGATCAAAATGGTGTTAACAATCTATTTTCAGACCTAGGGTTTCCAACAAGGGTAATAAATTCATAACTTTTATTTTAACTTTGGAAAAATTATGGAACTTAGTGAAAAGCTTCTTAAGGTCATTATCCAAATACCTTTTAAAGGAAATTGCACCAAACAACTATATGTGAAAGTTATGCTACCCTGTGTGTGTTCATTTTCATAAGAACGGTCATGAAACCCTAGTTTGCTTGATATTTGAACAAATCTATGCATAGTTTGGGTATAGTTGGATTGGGAAACAATGAAATATGATGTGGAAGGTCTGTACAGACCAAGACTCTCAAGTTTTGATGTTGTTCTCTTTGCTAAGTGCCCATTAGGCCTTCATATCAATCTTTCCAAGTGCACTAGTATGCATTTAGCGATTGTTTGAAATGAATCTTTGTGTGAAGGGCGTAAAACAATCAAGTTGATCTAAGTTTGAGTCTTTCTCTACATCACTGGTGGAATCACCTCTTATGGACAAAGGATTTTTGTCCTCAAATCCATCCTTAGAAATCAAGAAGGTTTTCATCCTTGATTGAAAAATGATTATAAAGCTCAATCTCCAAAAAATATTTGAATATGCAAATGACAAGTGAACATTTGATGTGAGCCTTTACTTCTCTTTCATATGTTCTTTACTTCAAGCTCTCTATTTTATTTTGTTTTCATTTAATTTATTTTATTTTCCTCCAAATATTTAAAAAATACTTGTAAATTACATCCAAAAGTCTTGTTTTAATTAAAGTGTAAAAAGCACTTTTTAAATCTTACATAAGACCAAAAATACTATTTTAAATTGGCCTTTTGATAATAAAATGATTAGACCACATAGAACATATTAATATTTTTATTTCCATTGCTTTATCTTTTAGCCTACAAGGGAATAAAAAATATTCTTGATGAACCTAATCTTTAAAAGGGGAAATGACAACTTGCTATTTACACTTTTTACAATGCTTTTTAAGGTGGTTAATATTCATGCTAAATAAATTTTAAATGCATAACAATTTGATTTTGCCTAAGATAATAAATTGAAATACTCTTTCAACACAATAAAAAAATTATATCTTGTGACAACATATCCTACAACTGCACATTTACCTTGCGCATTTACAAATAGAGATTAAGACAAGTACACATAGATAGAATAGGTTTAGGCACATAAATTAAATTGACATATTCATTCAAAGCTACAACCATCAACCTAACACCTGTTCCTATACAAAACTTTTGGTAATTGTTTTATGACACCTCAACAATAATTAAAAGAAAAATGAACACATTAAATACTACTGAATAAACATTGAATCATAAAATAATAATCATGACTACTCAATGAATAGAAACTTCAGCAACATGTTCGTGTGAAAAACCATACTTAGCTTATACTTGTGCCCCAAATAGATTGATTGCATGAATGCAAGTTTCATTAGAAATTAATCCTAACTACTAATTCTAATATTAAAACATATTACTACTAGTTTAATTGGAAATTAAAATTAGCATACTTTATCCCTTAATGCTCACAACTCTACCATGATGAGATGGGCAATCTAACATTAATTGATTTTGGGCCATATATAGAGGACGTTAAGAAATAAAAAAGCTATAAATAACACAAACTCCAACTAAAAATAACGAACTCAAAATATGCTAGTGACGAGCTATTTTTAGCAGAGACGAAATGTCTAGATAAGTAGCTCTAAATGGTGAAGCTGATGAATCTAACTACGGCAGAAACCTCTAAAAAACTCCTTGAAAACACTCTGTAACTCCAACATTCTTTTTAAGCTTTAAATTTGAAATATATATTATTCTATTGAATTCTTTACTCTAAACCGTTTGATGAACCTCTAAAACTTGAACAAATTGATTAACGCCCTATAAATATCGCTCTCCACCTAAATTTTTGTTTCATAATATGTTTCTTTTCACTAATTTCAATCAGATTTTGTAAACAATTAAAAGACGAAATGAGTATTTGATAGAAAAAGACTTGTTTTTTTTGTTGAAATTCTAACTTTCCCTTGAAAAATCGTATCCTACAACTATAGTAGACTGTCCAAATCCTGCAAGAATGAAGAGACTGCTCCAAACTCTGAAAATCTTTCAATACGGCACCAAAATAACTCTTTAAAGCTTATAAAAATCAGAAGATTATAAGTTCATTTACTGCAAGGAACAACAAAATAATTATCTTGTATTTTCGAATGGATGATGGCTACTATTATTTTATTGAGCTCGCAAATCACTTCCAACTTGAACCTGAACGATCAAACTTCAAAAAGTCTCAATTTCTATGGTTTTTCCTCATTATCAAAAGCAAAACCAGATGTTGGATGCTTTGCATGGGCGGCATATTTAGGAGAGAAGCTTTTAAAAATTGCATTGCCCTTTCTTAGAACCGATTTGAGCGCTACTTTTAATCCAGTTTCTCTATTCTACTCAGGCATGATTTTTAGATGATGTGGATGCTGAAGTATAAAAAGCCGACTATGTTTTAGGGACACAATTTCTTACACCTGACTACAATTTTTTTCAAATCACAATACCTTTCAAAAACTGTACGAACTTAATTAACATTTCCTATTTCCTTTTCTTATCACCATCTTTAGAAATGAAACAATTTTAAAAATTGCACCTTTTATTCATATACGTTATTTGTGTTATGCTGGAGACTCCTCTTCGTAGAGTTCACTAGGCAATTCTTGTCTTATTTTGTTGTTCAATTTACTTTGAGAAAGACAATTTTCCTTACTGACTGTGGTTCCCTTATTTTCGTCAATTTCAAAAACTGATAAAATCTTGCACAATTTCTTTTTAACTTACCATCACCACCTTTCAAAATTGACAAACAAACACAAAAATGTGTGCTTCAATTTCTCATAAGCACAAATCACTTGAACATATTGTAGTTGCTTTGTTGAAGACAGAATCAGAAAAGTGCAGACTTGTATTTTAAATTAGGCTTGTTATTTGTAAACTGCCTCTTGCATATGCTGACTAGGCATTGCTGATTAGGAACAGAGATAACAAAAACAGAAAGTGTGTTGCCTGCCTTAGCCTTTTCCCTATCGTTGCACTTAAAACTTTGTCTTGATGACATCATAGGTCTTAGATGCATCATCAATTCGCTTTCTTGTTACCTTTGCTTGGATTATCATTTCTTAAGTGCATATATCATTATTTGAAGTGTCATTCATTTACAAAGTCTTTGAAACCGTCACTTCTCCTTCAGATGATTCCTTATATTGATTGGATTGCCATTTATTCACCCTCTCACAATCATCTGAGCTCAATTTCATGCTTCTTGGAGCTGCTATCACTTTAAAAAGAATAGAGACTTATTTTTCTTTTTATTCACCACTACATGCTCTTGCAGCTCTAAGTCATAGCCATCATCATCCAGAATTAATTCATCTCAACCTTGAAGCATATATGACATTATCAATCTACAAAAAATGTTCATTTGAAAAACTAGACCTGGACAAGATGCCTTTACCACTCAACCACAACAATGAGTTTCAATTTGACACAATTGACAACAATTTGACTCCAAAAAAATGGGCATCAAGTAGTAACAACATTGAGTTTCAGATTGAGTTTAACAATTGTAATCAATCAGAATTGTAAAGAGTACTTTATTGCAGTCTTTAATCACTCATGTTCTCCTTTGACATTTGTGGTCTAGAAGCTTTCCTCTAACATCATTTCCAATATGGCGAGTTTGTCAAATCTTTTGCAAGACTCTCAAAACCAACCACCAGCTTGGATCCGCACTTCATTACCAAGGTAAAATCAGCTGCATCCTGCACTACGTTCACCCATGCATAGGAACATGCAAAGGATGGTGTTCAAGCCTAGCTTGGATCCACACTTCATTACCAAGGTAAAATCAGCTGCATCCTGCACTACGTTCACCCATGCATAGGAACATGCAAAGGATGGTGTTCAAGCCTGGCATGGACTGTCATATGCCTAAAATTGAAGAATGATATGTTTTGTAATGGTTTTTTATTGGCCTCAATGACTGCAATATGATTGTCCTCTCTTGCAATTAACTTTGTCCAATACAAAAACTATAAATAAAATAAATAAACGAAGAGATTTTGTGTTCAACTTAATTTTCTTTAAGCTATTTACCTAGTAAAAGAATCAATCACACATGCACAGACACACACATATGGTGTGTGCAATAGGGTAAGAATGGATCTAGTTGTGACTCTAGCAAGATGAGAATAAGTAAATGTTGTATAACAAAGCCCAGGTATGAAATAAATGAGTCTTTGCGTGTAGGTTGAAGTTGAACTTTATCAAAACAAAAATCTTAGTTAATAACTATAGAAGGCTTTGAGTCTTTGAATGACTCGTTCAGGCATTCAGAAAATCTATCCATAAGTTTTGTAGCTACTAGTCACATCAAGGTTGGATAGCAAGACACTAGGAAATTGGCAATCATAAAAACATTTTTCAAAAGCACAAATGCCATTTTGTCACATAAGATCACATATTGATTACTTCCAAAAGCTGATAACTGGTATAAATGATTAATACTAGAATAACTCAAATAAGCTCTGTTGGAAGTTTAGCAGCTTCTGCAGAACAATATGGCTAGATGTTAAGCACTAGAAAAATGTTACCATAATACCTACAATACAATAACTTCTGGGTTTAAATGAAATCCCTTCAACAAGAAAAGTGCAAAGAAAGAATTTTCAGAAGAAACAATTGAGGACAAAATTTATCCAAAATTATGACTGGACAAAGTAACATTATACAAATCACATCCATTCCTTAATGATATTTGGTACAATAAATGTAGGGACATTGTTGCCAAAACCTCCCACCCTTATTAACTTCTCTTTCACCACTTCAAACCCCAGAGCTCTGGCTTGATCTCCCCCCTCACTCAACTGTAAAACATTATGAAAATCAATCCTGCCCCTTCACTGAATGAGGGAAGTTTAGAAGTGTAAGATCCTCATAAAGCTTAATCTGCAACTTATTGATGATGATCAAAGTTCAAGATTTCCCAGAGGCATGGCCTGTAGAGCCTGCTGCAAGTTATGTTTAAGCATAACCAAATTTCAAGATACATTTGACTTGGAGTAAAATTACTTATTTATTGATACTGAAAAAATCATTATAATTATCTAAATTAAATAGAGTTGAATATACAAAATATCTTAGCTACATAGGAAACTGTTAAAATTATCGTAGATAGAACATTCACCAGTCACCCAATAATGTCAAATAAGACTACTTCAAATACAAAATGAATATTAAATAAATTTCACCATGACCCTTCCTTACCCCCATGTAAAAGCTTATGCAAATTAAAAATTTCGCCTTGTCGCCCATTCAGATCCCTTCTTATTGTATTGCATAGTGTCAGCTGCTTCAATAACTTCTCCAGGGATGATGTTAGAACGCGTTCTGGATTTTCCAATGCAGGGTTAGTTGATAAAACCATAGCATTTACTGCATCTGCAACCGCTTCTCTTTGAGTCAAACTGAGTAGGTAACTTAAATCAGAGGTTTTTGGGTCTTCATATGCAAGCAAAGCAACAGCATCCTATGCCAAAATAACAGTCACAAATGAGTAGGCTACAACAAATGCCACAGGAAACTCAACAGGATAATTTACTGAGAATCTATTCAGAGTGCACCGATGCTAGTAAATAATCTAACAAGACAACAGCAAATGAAAAGTTCCCATCCCAAGCATTTTCTCCTAGTTTCATGCATATCCATGAAAGCATTTCATAATTACTGAAATATAGTATAGTTTAAGCCAAACCAATTTCAATTAATACAAGTGAACTTTTAGAGGAACTACAATAGTAGTCTGTATGACAAAATCAAAATGATATATAAATACCTAATGGAAAATCTGATATAAAATAGTTACAGGACTGATGCAATTGACCATATCACATAATTTTAGATTGCATTAAATGAAATAGCAGAGTTCGACCCAAGGAAATGGAAAGATTAAGTGTGAGCAATCACCTTGAGCAAATCCTCAAGGGTACCAACTCCATAAAATCTTTGTAACTCCAAGCGAGCATAATTTATTGCAGCTTCTGAGCGTCCTTCCTGAGTATAGAAAAACCTGGGTCAGGCTTATTTAACATTCAAATCCTTGATCTGACTCCTTTTAATCTTGCAATCCAATGGCTAAATGATCAGAAATAAGCTGAAAGCTTAAAGTGAAGATACCTCATATGCTAAGTTACCGGTTCGGGTTCGGGGACGGGTTCGGGTACGAGAACCCGGTACGTGGGTACGGGCAAAATTTTTTTAGGGGTTTGGGTACGTATGGGTACGTGTGTATATATATATATATTAATAATTTAATATATTATAAATCTATATATATGTATTATATATACAAAAAAATAAGAGAAATATAGAGAATTGTAAGACTAAATCATTTCATAGTATGATACTTGATCATTGATCAATGCCAAATGCCAAAGATAAATATTAAATGCCAATTCTAACAGATCTTGCCAACAAGTTTTCCAGGTCTCAAGTCTCTTAACCAAAGGTATTTTTAGAAAAAAGATATTACATTTTGAATATTTGATTCTCAGCATTCTTTGTTTTTCATGGTTCTCCAAATTTCTATATTTATTTGAACTTCCTGAAAATTTTGTCAAATTATCATTTTTGGAATTGGTATTTAAGGGTCATTTAACCTAGTTCTTCTCTATTGTACTACTTATTCTGTCAAAATTCAAGGTTACTTATAGGCATTAACATGATCTGTCTCACTCTTTATTTCTGATTTTTTTAACTAATCAGATATATGTTGTTTCATCTATCCCTGTCAATATGCCACTAGATTCACCTCTAATGAGCCTAGAGATTCTCTTGTTATTCAGAATTTTTAGGTGAGCTTCTGCTTTGGATTTGAATGCAGAACTTTTGCACTTGACCAGATTAGAACAACATCCACAGAAATCTTCAAACCAGGGCTGCTTCAGCTTGAATGCTCCTCCTCTTCTGTTTATGCTAAAAACAGAGCTTCTGTGCAGCTCTTAGCAAATTAGAATTCCTGTATTCATTCACCCTCTGTGTTATACATCACAAAAGACTACTTCTGTGCAAAGCCACTAGCCTCATACTGCCACTCCAAACTTTTTGTGCAAACCAAGATTAATCTACCGCTCAGAAAAGACTACTTCTGTGCAAAGCCACTAGCCATTTTAGGGTTAGGGGGAAATTTTTTTAAAAAAAAATGTTTTTTAATCATGTTTGGGCCCATTTTTTTTTGACTTGGCCAGTGGGTTCGCCCGGGTTCGCCTGGGTTCGTGCTGGGTACGTGTGGGTTCGTGCTGGGTACGCACAGGGTGCGTGCCCAGCACGAACCCACAGACGAACCCGAACCGGGTGCGTACCCGAACTGGGTTCGAGGCCTGTGGGTACGAATCCGGTAACACAGCTCATATGCCATCAACATCTAAGTTTTACAATGTCTGCCCACATGAACTTTTGTAGAGAAACTATGAGCCCTTATGATTATAATTGTAAACATAAATCAGCACCATGCATAAGGTCAAAACAATATATGGACTTCAATTATTTTGCAGCAATACAGATACTCCATCACAAAGGTCTAACAACATCAATGAAGAAATATAAAACAATGTTTCTTAAACAAAACAATCAACCAAAAAGTATATAAACATCTTTAATCCAACAAAATTCTGTGTAATACATGGAGAAAATGGACTGCTGAAAGAAAGCAAACCCAGCTAAAAGAAAGTTGAAATTCCACAAGCTTTCCATTCCTTATAGTTAGGTTGAAAAACAGACAAAAATCAGCCTACCACTCCAAGAAAAGCACCTTAAATGTATGTTACTTGCATAAGATAGTCAATTATATAACAAAATATTATCAATATTTATTTAGCCTCAATTCAGTTGACGTCTTGAGGATGATCTGATAGCAGTGCCTCATCATTGCCAAACCTTCTTCCTCCTTATGCAAGCAAGCAATGGTTGCACATTAGTTTTCTTTGATTCCTTTTCATTTTTAGAAGAAGATGATGCAAAATCTAGATGAATAAACAACTTGACCTATCTGCCTACAAATTCATGAACAAAATTCACATGCCAATGGAAACAAAGACAATTTCTATTGCATATAAATTATTAAAATCTTCCTTCAAAGGCTTACAAACATGCCAAAACAAGCCGCAAATAGACTGTATGTCTCCAATTCTCAGTCTGCATGCCCGAGTATCCTCTTTCTACACAAAACCATGTTTTTTCCTCTTCATTTCAATTGGATCTCCATTCTTGCTGTCCTCCTTTGTCCTTCTTGGCTCAAACAGACTACCTTTTCTGTCCATATGCCCACCCCTCCCATTTCTTCTCTTTATTGCCCAAATCCTGCATATTTGACACATTTTTAAGGCATGTTTTCATCCAATGCCTGCTGTATTTCTACAATTGTCATTTTTATTCTTGCAAGGTTTTTCTTTGTTTTCTTGGCCATAATCGCCCCTTTGAACGTTTGGGTAATGATCCCCAATCATTGAACCCTAACCATCCACTTTCCAAATGGATTTGGCTACTTGCCTAGACTGTTTAAACAAGATTTCTTGAGTTTGAAACTCCCATTTTGTTTGATTCCAGACAACTCTTGCCACTGTTAGTTTTATGATCAGATTAATAGCACAGAAAATTAATTCAAAATCAGACACAATAACACAGCAGATACCCTGGGAAAACCCTCCTCTTGAGGGAGAAAAACCCAGCAACAAATATCACTCTATTATATATCAATAATGGCAACAAGTCTCTTTACAATGAAGCCAATCTCAAGGCCGATATGCAGCACCTTCACAAGATGCAATGATAACAAGTAATCAGCACTTCCTTGTAACTCAGATCTGCCCTTAAAGAAATTCTCTATCTGCTCTTGATAATTCACAATCTGCACTTGATTGATCTGCCCTTGAAGAATTCGCACTTGGAAGAAAGGAAATGCTCGAACTTAATTGATGCCCAAATGGAGTGGAATGATCTTGTATTTATACAACTTGAAGGAGAGAGGTTGCACCTTTTCATGCAAGGTCGGCCATCATAAAAATATAATTTTAATTTAATAAATACAATTTACAAGGAAGGTCGGCCAAGAAGATAATTACAAAGTTGCCATGTGAAGCGCCTCTTAACATTGAATAATCACATATAAATAAGGAAGTATGAAGCCTGAAGCTGCAATTACAACAACAGCCACATCATCCTAGACAAAACCACTGAGATCCATCTATTTTTTTCTAACTTAAGTTGCATGAAAGTTTCCAACCTTCATGATGCAAGTGTCATATTTGATGAAAAGTCTTCATGAAAACCTCTTGCATAGCCATTTGAACATTGTTGCACAGCAACTAAAAGATCTTAGGCGGCAACTAGAAGTATTGCACAACAACTAAGAGTTGTTGCACAAAAATTGAGAAATGTTATGCTGCTACTGAAAATCACTACATACTAACTAGAAACTTTTTACTTATTTACTAGACAATTGTGTGCAACCACAAAAGACTTCTATATATATATTGGTGATACAAGATTGCTCCTAGACCCAAATGCTCTTGTGACATACATGTCGAGTAAGTGAAATGAACCATTAGCTCCAACTCATGGAGATTCCAAGTTTTGAAAATGCCTTGTGACATATGGTAATTTGTCACAAACATTTGGACCTCCTCACCCTCATGGTATATAGCTTTCACCCACTCTATTTGAGTGCCATTTGCTTGCACCACCAAGTTAAAGGAGTGAACAGTGCATGGTGTCCAAAAAATGTTTGCATACCTTTCCTCAACCAAAGCACCTATAACCTTGCAATTTTTTGCATTGTCCGTAACGACTTGGACAACATTTTCAAGACCAACTATCTCTATGGACTCAATGAGGATTTTAGAAATAAATTTTGCATCCTTAATTTGCCCCTCACAATCAATCGCTTTCAAAAACATTGCCCCTTTTGGAAGACACTGCAATAATATTTATTAAAGGTTGGTTTTTGCAATACTTCCATCCATCAAAAATAATACACTTGTTTCAATCCAAGAATGCCCAATTGGTTTGAGTGATGTCTCTACAAAAAAAAAATCCAATAAGGTGGTGCACAACTTGTCATACCCAAGACTTGTAAAACTAGAAGGTGCACTATTGATTGTTGCCACCATTTCCCGCCAATATGGTGATCTCACCAAGTTGAAAGGAAGAGCATTGGCATAAACGTGACGTGCAACATTTTCCTCTGCAATGTCTCTTGCTTCATTTTGAAATGCCTTATCCAATGGGCCTCTTTTGCACGAAAAAGGTGAGGGATCTTCTTCATGGATAGAGGGTGCCTCGATGAAAAGATGTTGGGAGGCCATTACTAAATTTGTAGCTGTTCTCATTGATGTTTTCCTTGTTAAAGGATGAGATCTTAATTTTGCTCTTTCACTCACAACATCAACTTCTTGTTCTTTAATGAATGCCATGATTTTTTCTTTTGGCAACCCCTTTCCATTTCACCCTTCACATATTCTAATTTCTTTTGCACTTATAGCATGTAAGTGAGCTTTCACTCAACTAAACGAGCTATTAAATTGGACTCCGCACTCACCATAATTCTAAATGAATGACCCACCTCTTGGAAGTTGTCCA
>VDFB02000017.1:312841874-312881396 GCA_007258455.2 Sequoia sempervirens | reverse complement strand
CATGTGGAGATTGTGACAAGTCCAAGGTTCTAGAAGCCTTGGGAGAATGGAATGTGAATTAAAAATTCACATTTAAAGAAGAGGAATCTAGAGCAAATAAATATGAATTAAAAATTCACATAGGAAAGGGGGTTAACATCAAAAAGGAAAAATGGAAGAATTGACCAAAAAGGTGGTGCTAAATTTAGCTAATGATTTTGGTTAAGGTTGTGCAAATATTGGATTAGGCCAATTAACAGAAGATTAGAGGCAAGTGGCAAATGTAGGAGGATGTGACAAGGAGAGAGAAAGTGAGGAATTTTAAATTGATTTTTAAATCAAAAAGAGGAAGAATGACTAAATTAAATAAATTAGTGTATTTATTTAATTTAGAGAGGAATAAGGGTAAAAAGACAAAGTATTAATTATTAAATTAAATACTTTATCGGTATGGGACAAAGAGTGTAATATTAATTTAATAAATTAATATTAATATGATAGACGTAAATGCAACAAATTTAATCATATGGAAGTGATTAAATTTAGGTGTCTACACATACATATACATGTATATACATACACACATACATACATACATACAAGAATGTACGAATGTTTCAAAGAGGGTGGATTTTTATGATCATGTTCATCATATGCATATTTGTAATTTGTGATTTCCTCTTCTTTGTTAAAATTTGTTGACTCAAATGCTTTTGATGACTCAGATTGTGTTGATATCATGGCAGCTTCTTTCTCTTTTCCTAATTGTGGTTGTATAAGCTTGTATTCCCCATCAAATGTAGGTGTGAAATCTAATGATCCCCAATCATCATCTAACAACTTTGTCACCGATGAAAGACACTCATTCTTTTTTTCTTTTTTGAAAGGTTTCACTTTTGAAGTTGGTATCAACATTCTCAAAGGAATTTTCATTCCCTTCTAGTTTGTAAGAAATTTTCAAATTTAGGGTCATCTTTTACCATGTGAACCTTATTGTTGTAAATGTATTTGAGCATATGATGTAGCGTTGAAGGAACTACATTCATTTCATGAATCCATGGTCTATCCAACATGAGATTATATGAAATATTATGAGGCATGACATGGGTAGGATTTTGTAACATAACCTTACCAACTTTAACAAGTAATATTATCACACCAAGTGGTTGTTTTCCCACACTATTGAAACCAAAGATAGACAAAGAATTTTGTTGAATTTTAGTCTTATCTCTCCAATTCTATCCAAAAGTTTTACAATACAAACATTAAGTCTTGAACCATTTTCAACAAGGGTACGTCTAATCCCAACCTTGTTAATAGCAACCAATATCATCAAAGCATCATTTTTTTTTATGTTTCCAAAGGAGGTAATTCACTTTGATGAAAGACAATGTCCAAATTAGGTTGATTCAAATTCTCAATAAAAGTTGCCACATCATTTGGTTGCACACTAGGAGGGATGCCAACTTTTTTCAAGGCATTTTGAAGCATGTTATGGTAAACAGGTGATGTTTGAATGAGATCCCACAAAGATATCTTAGGAGTATTATGAAGTTGTTCTAGAAGATCATACTCCTTTCCACTGTTTTGAGGTAAACAAGGGGCACTAGGTAACATAGGTTGTGGGAATGGTATCATTGAAGGAATGGATTGTGTTTATCTTGGTTGCCTATTGCTTCTAGTGTTATACGTGTGAGCTACAATATGATAACTTGATTGTTGCGACACATGATTACTAGTAACTTGGTTTGCAAAGCTTAAGATGTGGTCATGAGGTCCTAAAATGTGAATTGGTTTAGGAGGTGACTTAGGAGGTCTAATAATTAGAGGATTTTTAGGAGGTCCAATAATCAAGGGATATCTAATGACCAATTATGTGTGCATAAGCTCAACATATTTAACTTCTTGTTGATGATCTTCTATCAAGGGGGGATCTAAAGTTACCTTGGAATCTTCATCTAAGCAAGGCCTCTTGTCATCATCATTTCCAACAATATCTTCCCAAGTGGGAGAAGCATTGGGATATCGACAAACAAGATTCTCATGACTCTCGATGATTGGATCTTCTAACACCAAGATACCTTCGCCACGAGTAAGAGAGGTATCAAGAGAAAGACAACTATGATTATCATGATTGTCTATCATTGCATCCTCTTGTCCAACAATATGTTTTGAAGTAAGAGAGGTAGGGGAAGATAAACAAATAGGATTATGATAACGTTCGAAGATTGGATCCTCTAACACTAAGATATCTTCATCACAAGTAGGAGAGATAACGAGTGAAGAACAAACATGATTATTGTGATTTTCCAAGATTGTATTCTTTTTCACCAAGCTAGCCTCACTCATAGGAGGGATAGTGGGAGAGGGATCATTGGAAAACACAAAGTGTGGGGGAATAAAGTCATTTTCATATGCTTGTAACAAAAATTCCTTAAAATGATCAACATGATTTGACAATAGAATATGAACTATGATAACACAAGATTTCTTCAATGAGAACATGATGTAAACAATTGTCCTATAAATCTGAAATGTAATTTTTTTCCCAAATTTACAATAAATCAAGAAAAATGACACCTTTGTTGCATATGTAATAACATTTTTTTAGAATTTCATAACAAAGATTTACCAGTAGGAACAAAATGTAAACTTAGAGACAAGAATATGTGAAAAATCTTGTAAAACACTTGTACAAGGACATAGTCACCCAATGCTGAATGGGTCCTTGTTTAGGGTTCTAACTACTAAAAAAATGAGTTTTTATGTTGTTTGATGTTTCTTTCTCTGGTTGCAAACATGTCGAACAAATGATATTTTTCCATATTTTGATCAATTTAGGACAACTTAATGCAAAATGCAAGTGTGCAACAAAGGTGAAAATATTTTTAGAAGATTTAAATGAAAATTTTAGATCTAGGGTGTAATAATTGACTAATTCTAAGATGCCACAACCTAAAAAATGATGATTTTGATGCAATTTTTAAATCAAATGATGCAATGTTTTCCATTTTTTGAACTATAAGAAAGATTTCCTAAAATTATGAAATTATGAATTCCAATTGTGGGTTTTATAGGCACAAATACACTGAGCCAAAAAAAACAAAAAATGTGTGAATTTTTTTGTAAATGCGCCTATACAAGGATAGGGTCACCCAATGGCTACTAATTCCTTAAACAGGGTTTTGAAAAATGAAAAATTGAATGTCTATGTTGGAATTTAAGGTTGCTTTTATTGTTTACAGATAGACTTAGCAGTGAATGTGCTTCTAGAATATCATCAATTTAGAACAATGTAATTCAAATGCAAATTTGAAGTACTAAACAAAAATTGTGAATGCAATTTCCATATCAAATATGGAATACTTAACTAATTTGAAGATGAATTTTTTTGAAAATGATGATTTAATGAAAAATTGAAACAAAACAATGCAATTTTTTTCACTTTTTAGGCTTTAAATGAAAGATGCAAATGAAATTCAATTAGAAATTTCAAACTTTTACAATCCTAATGAATGCAATTTAAATGTAAATATTATCTAAATATGACTCTAATGCAACTTATAATGCAATATGTGATGCACAATTTATGATCCAAAGATGAAACCCAAAATGAGAAATGCAAAGCAATGCAAAGCACAACCTAGATCTAGGGTTTGAAAAAAATCCAATTTCAAAAAGTTTATAGTGTCAACATGTCATGTTCACCAAAACGAAACATAAAAATGTGGTACACCCTAAGTTTAGTGTCCACATTGTAGGGTGTATTCCATCATTTCTATAATTCCATTAGGATACAAATCAACAAGGTGCATTTATTGACTTTCAACCCTCAAGGTGAGTCAATTAGACCTAGGCCTACATCCTTTAGGGGGATAAAAATGATTTGGAATGATTGTATTTGATTACCCTAATTAAACTATATGACCTAATGCAATAAATACAATTATCCAATAATTGATAGACAAAAATAGTCAAGTTCTAATAGATCTAGAAGGTGCAGATTGATATGTACTTTCCTAGAAAAATTGGTTTTATTGTGCCTACAAGGACTCATTTTCCATATCGAAAATGGGTCTTTGTAAGGGGTCATGCTCAAAATTTGGGGTCCTATGGTGCCAAATCTGATCCTTTGCTTTCTATTTGTCCCACTGTCGAAATGCCATAAATAAATTTTCTAAGTGAGTTTCCATGTCTTGACAAGGTTGATGACAACAAATGCCACAATGCAAAATTTTCCTTCAAGATTTATTCAATCCACTTCAAACTTACAACTTGCACATTCATAAAGAGGGAAATGTTTTTCCATATAAGGGCTTACCTCAGTCAAACCCTGTGTAAGTGTTCCCACTTCCACAATGGAAATGCCAATGATAAAACCTTGAATGGAAAGGAAGGAAATGATGAATGAACACAATGTTGCAACTCACCACCCTTCAATGGATTCCTTGAAGGACTGGAGACATACACAACTCTTCAAGGATCTTGAATCTTTCTTGATATATTTTTTTGAATGCGTGAATGCTTGAATGCTTGGAGACCTACAAAAAAATTATCCTTCACATAAAATGAACATGGACACACATGAAATTTGACATGATGTTGGATCTTGAGTTGCTGCAATAAATCTTATAATAGCTTCTCTTGACTTGCTCTTGACAATAATTCTTGATCATAAGTTCTTTTCCAAATTGTGTTCTAGTTTCAAATGATGAAAATGCTAGGTATTTATAGGAATTTATTTAATTTCTTGAAAATTAGATCTTGATAGCCGACATTTGCAAGTTGAATTTTGAATGTTAAATTGCCACCAAAAACATATCCAAAAATGGGTCTTGGCTAAGGAAGGAGACCCATTTGGGAAAATGGGCCCTAGCCCATATTTCTAGGACACATAGTTTTGAGGGAAATAAATGAGTTGTATGCATTTATTCAATGCTTGGTGCTTATTGAAAAATGGGACAAATGGGCTATAGAATGCATAATTTTAGATACTTTTGGGGTCAATTAAGCTCAATAATTTAGGGGGGCCAAAACCTAATGTAAAAGTGTAAGTGTATACACTTTTTTACAGTACAACTTGTAACCTAAAATGTGAGTCAATTAACCTTAGATTTGATTCCTTTGAGGGTTGAAAATAGATTTTTGATGAAAATAAAATGATGCAACTAGCTAATTATGAAAATATACTATTCTAAGATGAATACAGACAAACTAGAAACTAACAACCGAAGTTGAAGACCAAAAATGAGTATAGAAGATATTGATGCACCTTTGATTTGAATTTCAACCCAATTTGTGTGAAAAAGGGTGCCAAGGGAACACTAGACTAGGGATTTGAAACCAAAAACCAACTTCAAAAGCCTCAAGTCCCTGGTCTATGGATTCTTCCTTCTAGATCTCGTTGTTGGATCTTCATTTGTTATCGAGATAATGAAGTTTTTGCATCTTATCAAGTTGTAGGGATTGAATGCATAAATAAGAAAATTGTCTTCAATATTCATTCAATCCTTTTCAAACATGTAACTTGCACACAAAAAAGGAGGGGAAGGGTTGTGCCATATAGGGTCTTGCCTCAGTCAAACCATGTGTTGGTATTTCTAACTCTAGAATGGAAAAAATGATGATAAAGAGAGCTTATCCTTTTTAGGGATAGAGGCTAAATGATAATTGAGTAATGAACTAACAAATTTTCACAACTCACCATTTAGATTTGTTCTCCTTGATAGAATAAAGTCATGCTCATGATCTTCAAGGATTCTTTGTTGCTTGAATTGATTTTATTTAAAGACCTACAACTATTACTAAAAATAACAAAAAATGCATGAAAATATATAACAAACTTATATAACACATGACATTATTCTTGGGTAATGAAATATACTAAAAATGCTACTAAATTTTCCCTTGAATTGCCTTGAACAATTTTTGGAAGTATTTCCTCAATATTTTTTCTTCCATTCATAAATTTCCTCCATCATAAAAATTGCTTTCTAATGTTCAAAATGAGTTGAAAACATGCTTAAATATGCATTTTAATCAATCCTTTTGGGTAAGGGCCAACCTAGGGTCATTTTCAAATCATAAAATCTTGTCAATCAAAATTTCAAACATTCATTTTTTTTGGACAAGGGCGCCCTATGCAAAGTGTCCAACACTTTTTGCACCAAATTTATAGGGATGATGGGGAATTAAATGCATTTTTATTAATCTGGCCCTAAATTTGGTAAATTGTTATTATAATTAAAGTTATAAGAAAAACATTGTGTCAAGGTAGTGTGAAATTGTCAAGGATGTCAATTTTTGATGTTACAATATGTATATATATATATTTGTGTATATATTTATGTATATATGTACATATATATGTGTATATATGTATATAAATGTATATATGTATGTATATGTAGATATATAATATGCATATATGTATGTATATGCAAATATATACACACACAAATATATATGTAGATATTGTTGGTAGTGGTTGTCATTGATGTCAACATTGATTGTTGGTTGTCATTGATGTCAACACTTGGTGAGATTGTTGCATGTGTTTGTGAGATTGTTTGTTGGATTTGGTTGACATTGTTGATAACATTCAGTTTGGGCTATTGTTGATGTATGATGGTGTGTTGCTAATATTCATGGTTGGATTTCATGCCTTGGTTGTTGTCAGCAAAGGTGATTTAATAATGATATATTAAGATGAGGATTAGAAGTATTAATATGAGGATTAGAAGAATTAAGATGAGAATTAGAAGTGTTACTGATGGTGGAGTGTTGTTGTTGATAGTATCTAGTGTGTTTTATGCACTCTCTTGTTGTTCTTGATGAAGTATGTGTAGCTGTAAGGAAGTTATAGCCTTTGCATGTTTGAAAAAGTTGCTTTGAAGATAGTTTGGGAGAGTGATCTCCATTCCTCCACTGTTGAAGATATGGTCTTGCAGTTTGGGATTCAGTGCTTGTGCTATGTGGGTGTTGCAATCCTATATTTTTAGGTTACCAATGTTGTTGAGGAGGGTTCTATGAAGTGTAGAAGGTCAACAATTTTGCTGGTTGTCTGGGCTAGTCTAAAAAATGCTCCACATTTCTTCACATTGATGTCTCTTCCCCTACGGCTTGCTAGATATGCTCTCAGTGTTTGTGTAGTGTCTTAGTTAAATTTTCATTTGTTGAAGTGGTCCACATGATGTTTTATTAATGTTATATCTCATGATTGTGCATTCTCTATTTTTGAAATGAAGTGTTCTATTCCTACTTGGTTTGCGGTGGCTATTGGTGGAATGCCAATATGAAAAAGTGTTTGGAAGTGTTGTTAGATTCTCAAGGAACATTTTTTGTGGTACACACATCAGTGGTTGATCTCTCTGGTGCTACATTATGTTTGAGTTTGTCTTCTGGGAAATTTATGGATGTTTGGATGACAAGGCTTGTTCTTTTTCTTGCATCATGTGCTTGGAGGTTTGTAATAGCATATAAAAATGTGTTCAGGTTTATTTGGGTCCTGACCTTGTTGGAGGTTCCAGTTGATGTTCTAGCATCTCCTAAAGGGTAGCTACTCCTTATACTCAAAGACCATAGGTCAGTGGCTAATGAATAGGAGATGACTGATTGGTAAGCCTCTCCTCTGTACTTTACGCTCTACAAGACTAAGGTGGGTATCCCTATACATTAATGATGATCATCACACTACAATGGTGGAAGTAATTCAATGGGATAAATCATCTACACAACTCTCCTTATTAGAAATGACTTGTGGTAGTGTGGAAAGGGCAACATGAAAGCAAATCTAAACTAAGAAAGCATGAAATTTTTTTAATTGAAAGTTTTGATTCTTCCCTAACTTCATACATTATGAATCTCCTTGACCCGTTCCTAATCCACACAGAGTCAGGAATGAAATAAAATCCTACAACAGACCAACCATGGCTTCTCATAACCCTACTATCTTGCAATAGGAAACTGACAAAAGGAAAATCAACATGTTACTTAGTTATCCACATTGCACTCCAATACCTTTGTTATCTCTATGCAAGCAATTACACCACTCCTTGAATGATAGGAAAACACAAACATAAATAAATAAAAAATGTGTTTAAAGCATCAACATAGCCCTTTATTATATTGATTCAAAAGATAATGCACACAATATTTGGAGAACATATAGATTGACATGTATGGTGAAGTAGAATACAAATGTTGTATGGTGGTCATCTGTTGTTATTACAGAGCATAGCTCATTACATTCCCTATCTATGTCCAAAGGACTTACCTTATTCAACTTGACTCAAAGCAAAGAATTATAGAAAGCATAGAAACAAAATAGGGTAGGGAAAACACTACACCAAACTACTCAGGTTGGAGAGTAGGAGTTCAAACCCAAAAAAAAAAAAACAAAACTTGCCTTTATAGTGTAGGCATAACTTAGAATTCGAATTCAAACCCTATCCCTAACTCAATCAAATTTATAGAAAGGATTAAATCCAATCCGATTACAAACATGAAGAATTCCCCCCAAAAATAGAGCAACAACTAGCCATAAAGGCCTCTGACACCTTGAGCACACTCCAACATTGATGGCATTTTGAAAATAGGAATGGTACTCCCAGGAAATCCATGATCACAGTCAGGAAGAACATACCATGAAATCAAACAAAACCACAACAATAGTCCAGGAAATAAATGGCACCACTCAACAATAAATTCTTCTTGGGAGAAGCAAAAATATGATCTATAATTATCTTGGATCAATCTTGGTAGCTGAGAAGAAAATACGCCATAACTACGTAGCCTTTACCCGTGAACAAAGGTAGCTAGTCGTTAGCTTTTAAATTCTAGCCATCAGATGCGCGATGGGCGATCAAAACTAGATCCTCAACGAAATTAAAAAAAATCATTGTAGATCTTCAATTGTAAATCTAGGCTGCTCGATCATCACAATTATAACATCACATGAATCACAACAATGATGTGAGTCATACAAAATTGCGCCAATAAGATTTCACCACCTAGAGCATTGACCTTTTAAACTGCAGGCACCACAATCCCTCCACACGATAGGAGGATCCACACGTCAACCACCCGCTAACCCCGCAAGACTTTGGAAAACATTATTTTATTCATGTGGGTTGAGCGAGGAACGATTAGGATGTATTCAATAATTTCACTTTATCGTCTGTTGTTCGATGAAGGGCCCACCTGCATATTTAAAAGGTTAGGAAAAATTGAGAACACACAACTTAGGAAAATGATAAAATATTTTAAGGGGCCGCGACTAGGAAAACGATGAGTCAAAGACATAAGGTTGCAAACTTAAAGGGACAAGGATAAGTAGGCCCAAGATGCCAACATGACTTTAGAACAAAAGTGCACACCAAGGGATTAGGGTTTTAAGATATAAGGATTTAAGCCCCTCATGCAATTTTTGAACCCTAAGTAGTAAAAATGGAGGAAACTCAAAGGCTCAAAAGGAAAAATTTATGGAAATGGCCATGGATTGTACAAGTACCACCAGTGGCTCCAATTGGGGATGTTTGCTTGACAAATCAGAGCAAGAATTTACATGAAGCAGACCATGCCAACCGTTGGGCTACAGAGTCAACCCAATACAAAACACCTCATTTGATAGCCCTAGGCCACCAAATGAATAAAGGGGAATTAACATTTACCCCTATCAAACACCAACTTATTAAAGGAGCCGATCTCCTTCAACCAACAATTATTTTTGTCACACCATAACAACACAAGTAACCTCCTTCCTGCAAACACAAATATGTGATTACCCTTGAACAAGTGAGAACTTGCTCCATGTTTTTCTTTGATGTTACATGGCAACCACACCATATAGGCCACCTCACTGCCACCCATTATATTTTTTGATTCTGTATTTGGTGACAAAAATTGAGAACAATTATTAGCATCATAAAAAGTCTCTGTCTCTTCACACTTGCTGATTACTTTAGATGAATCAAGGCGGAAAGAAATAGCCTTAAACTCACATGGAATCGAAAAATTTGCCATCTCATCATGCTGAAATGTAGAGGGAAAATCATCCTTAGAAAATTCAAACTGAAAAATTTGAAGCTCAAGTACACAAGGGACATGTGCAGCTAGAAAATCACCTTGTTGCTGCCCATCAGAACTACAAGCAACACACTTGGAGTCCTCAATGTTGATGCATACCTCATCAACACATCCATTCAGATCATGAGGCATTCTATGTGAAGAGCTATAATCTTTATATTTCCTATGTTTTTCATCCCCTTTGCAATTTGATGAGGCAAATGTGTCACAAAAATTTGAACTATGACAAAAACCAAGGGACTATACCTCAACAACTGAACTCTGCCATTACAGGTTTGAAGCCCACTGCTCATGAAGAAGACTATGACATGTAACCCTTGAAAAAAAGTCTTCATAGGCATCATATGATCTACACAATCATACTCCTTAGGTGTAGACTCATCATAAATAACATCTTCAGTTGTAGCAACAATTATTTCTTTTTTTTATTCTTCACATACAACTGCATCTATGCTATCCTCATTCAAAAATTCAATGGGAACTTCAAAACTAGAACAAGGGACAAAAGAAGGTGAGAAATTTGATAAGGACCCAATCACTTTTCCATTACTTTTATTTCCATCATATGAATTCCCATCACAATATTTAGTTGGACATGATTCACCCAATGGATCACTAACATACATATCTTCTTCTTCCCTGCTGCTACAAAGACTAGCAGAGTCATATACCATACTATCACACTGGAAATCATCATTAGACTCATCATTACTCCTCTCTTCTAGTTGAAAATCACCACACATACTATCACATTCATATGAGATAGAGAGAAAGCTTCTTTCTCCATTATTTCATCATGAGCAAGAGGTACATCTGCACAAATTTCTTCTATGGGCTATTGAAAAGAAAAATCTTCACTGCTGCAAGATGCATCATTGTTCTTTTCTATAACAGCCAGATACCTAGAGTAAGTACCATCACATAGTATAGATAGGAAGCAATCCCCATACCTCTCTATCAACTTATCAATCATTGAAAGCCAACCATCAATGTCTCCAACTTCTGAAGGCTTCCATCTTTGTGGCATTGTACTCATACCCGACTCAAGTCTCTCACAAAACAAATCAACACATGCTAATTCATCTTGCCTCTCTGATTCTGGTATAGAAAACAAACATTTCCATGAACTTATCATGAAAATTAGATGGGGAATCATCCCCATATATTTCTATATTCCATAATGCATCTAGAGGTGAGAAATTTTCAACCTCAGATTCATATTCCTCTTCATTTTCCTAACTGTGTAGAGAACTACCATTAGACAAATGACTTTTATTCACTTCACCAAACTAATCATTGAATATTTCTTTAAAATCACACCATGAACAAATAGAATGCAATTTTTTTTTAACAAAATAGTCCTTAGCATCATCTTCTAATGTTCTTAAAAATAATTTCATGACAACGTCCTCTTCCTCTATTTGACTTTCCCCTAACAAGTTAGTGAAATCTTGCCAATGTCTTGATGTTGATTCTTCTAAAATGCCTCTAAACTTAGGAAAAAATTTCTTTATTTCCCATCGAATAGAGTGTGGATAACCATGGATTTTACTGCAATCTAGAGGGTTATATATCTCCTAGAGGGTTATAATCTCCAAAGAAAAAGGTTTTCTTTGGGGATATGACCATGGTTCACACATGAAAAAATAGCAAGTAGAAGGGGAATCCATTTGATGATATATTTTAAATCTTAACCCTCTACAACTAGCTACAAAATATCCAACTTCTCTTTTCCCTTTTGAAGTAGTACTTTAAAGCACTGAATAAGGGACAATATTTACTAGAAATTCTTTGTAGACATTCATACAAAATGTTGCAATAGGAAAATACCTAAAAACTACTACAACCAACTCTTCTAATAATGTGGAATATTTTGCTTAGTTGCCACCTCTTTGAAAGAGGAACAGATCTTCAAGCAACAAAGAGCTCCTTCCAAGATCAATAGATTTATAAGTTCTCTCCACCAGCAGAGCACTAGACTTCAAGAACACACCAAAAACATTGCAACAACCTCCCTCTTCAAGTATGTAGTTCCCTCTATAAATCTCATCTTCCTCAATGAGGGAGAGCATATTTGTAGTTGCTCACCCAGAGATTCACGCACTTATCTTTATCTTCCTCAGAGCATGTGGTTCACAATGAGGCATAACATATATTTAGTTGCTCACACAAAGATTTACTTTTATTTTTTGACTCTTTTAAGGAAAGATGGTCTTCTTCCTGATCTTTTCAAGTTATCCCCAGTGGAGTAGCCAATTTTTTGGCTCAGATGACTCTTTTGATAAGACTGTTTGCAACCAAAATATGAAGTTCATCCCCAACAAAATCGCCAGTCTATTAGAGGTTCTAGCTGATGGTCTAGCATATCCTAAAGGGTAGATACTCTTTATACTCAGAGACCCTAGGTTAGTGGCCAACGAATAGGAGATGATTGATTGGAAAGCCTCTCCTTTGAACTTTAGGCTCTGGAGGACCAAGGTGGGTATCCTATTGTGCCCTCAGCACACATGCCCCATTCAAAACGGGGACCCTCTTTTTCTTTCTTCTTGTCGGGTCATTTTTTTCACCGCCTCATTTTGTGTGCCCCCGTTTTAGTGTCTTGGGTGGTCAACGTACCTCCAAAGTATCATCTTGAGTTGACTGTGTTTCACCCCTTCAATTTTGTCAAGTACTGGTGCCTTGCGGAGTCTCCTTGGTAGTTTGCCTCTGCCAGCGGCCTTGGAGCCTAGCGGGCCCGCCTTGCCAGGTTTCCTTGGCCGAGTTTCCCCCTTGTGCTTGCTATTCTGAACGGAGGAGGTTTTTGACTTCCCAAGCCTCGGGACCCGACTCCTTGTTTTCCGTCTGGTGAAATTTGTGAACATTTTGGCTTTCCTTCGTCTCCTTTGGGCTCGATCATCTGGACTTCTGCTCCAGGAACTCCGTGTAGACTTCACCATTCTCAACAGAAAATAGCCAAAAAATCTCTGTCCTTTGGGCCCCGAGATCCCCTCAGCCGTCGGTTTACAAAATGAATTTTAAATAGCTGCCACCTCACATCTTTCTGGCCCCTAGACCCCAGACCTCCCGCTGCTGTCCGTGAATTCAAATCCACCAACCAACCGGCCGACCATACCTACATTAAATGGGGCATTAAATGCACTTTTGGGTATAAATATCTTTCCCAACCTATCATTTTCATTTGTCAAGTTTTCTAGAGAGATCAAAGTGCTTGTCAGAGAAGATCACTGCCTTTGTAAATCGTCGCCCTTGCACCCGTTGCCATCATTTGCCAACCCTTAGTGGATTGCACGTCTTCTCTCATCGGACTCTCGAGGTAGGTTTTCCATTCACCCTCCCGAGAATTTTTTATGATTTTAACACCTAAAATGATGAACAACATGGGTTAAAATTACATTTAAATGATAAAACATGAGATAACGCACAAAACCCACATCTTAGAATTTTTGGAAAACTTCCAAATCGCCCTCAGAATCTGTTCGAAACTTCAACTCGTCACAACCGTTTATCGCCAGGGGAATTTACATCCTCTGGGCTTGGGTCTTCTGATGGCCATCAAACTTATAAACCAAACCATCTCTTTTTTTCAAAATGCCGAGATACCCTCTCGGGCCCGTCACCCTGGACCTCCATCGGCAGTTCGCCACCGAGAATGAAAAGCTTAAGATGTCAAAAACTAGCTTGCATTGCTACTTCCCGGGCCAAACCCTCTAGAATTCTATGTCCAGAACTTCATGAGGTTTTCGTCGTTCCTGAACGGCTTACGGACCCTGTCCACCTGAGTTGCAGAGCCTGCCTCGCCCTTTGTCGTCTGGTGTTGCGCGCAACCCCAACTCTCCATCACCTCGCCAGGTCCCGGTCTGCGGACTTCCATGGGGTATTCACTATTTCAGACGGCCGATACCTAATGTCCTTCTGCCTCTCGGACCCTGAGCCTCCATTCGCTGCGAGACCGGAAAACACTCAATTTTGACATCCTCGCCCTTGCCGGGCTTCACCCACTGGGACTCCGTCCCATCTCTGCCATTCCAAAAGGGAAAAGTGCATACTCCTTTCGGGCCTCTGGGCCTCGCCCTCTTGTTCACCAAATGAGGACTCCGTCCCATCTCTGCCATTCCAAAAGGGAAAAGTGCATACTCCTTTCGGGCCTCTGGGCCTCGCCCTCTTGTTCACCAAATGAGAACTTGACATGGAAAATCTGACGGCCAACCTCGTTATCGGGTCCGGTCTGCCGGGCTACTCCCTCCGGACTTTTGTCTGGTGATCATCATTTCAAACGGAGAAAGCGGGGCAGTTTCCCGGATCTCCAGGCCTGAGTGCTTTCAAATACGAAGGAAAACCATGGCCGTCCTTGGACCCCCTAGGTCCCGAACCCCAAAATTTCGTCTCCAGAATTCCCTTTATTTCTGGCCATTTTAAACAACCAACTCTGGATGGCCTTCTAGCCCTATATCTATGGATGCTCTCAATTGATCCAAACGACCTCAAATTTGAAATTTGATCTCGACGCACGTGCTCAAATTCAGCCCTCTTCAATATGATCCTTTCAAACCATCAAAATTTGGTCGGAAGAAATCTCTCGGATTGCACTACCCCGTTTGCCCTTTCAAAACAGCATTCCTATCGGGGAAGTCCAGGCCTCCGGGCCCAGATTGTCCGAAATCCCTGAATTGAAGGACTAATGACATCTGCAAGTAAAAGTATGATTTTATGAATGATAAATTGTCTAAAGTTGATTTTGTTTACGGGATTTTGACTAACGTCAAAGCTTTCATGATCGGTTGCACTGACTATGCCTTTGCTTGTAGGATATATGGAATTAGGTGCAGGACCCTCGGGGGTGGCTGCAGAGAAGGACAAAGGAAAGAAATCGAGCAAGACTCATGATGGAAAAGAGGACAAGGACCAGATGAAGTACTAGTTCTAGGGTGAACCCTTGCACTCAAAGATTATCACCGACTGAAAATAAATCACAGATACCAATATCAGCCACATTGATATTGATGAATTTAAGCAAAGGGTCAGAGTCAATCCGACAACCAAGAATGCAAGGCTGATTAGGAAAAGCAGAATTGCAAAAGATGTAGGCTTCCCTGCATCCCTCATGGCCCCTAAGTTGGTCATGGATTGCCGACAGGCATATCAACCCCAGACGTGAACAATTGTTGACCAAGATGGGAACATTCTTGCTAATATGTCAGCTGAGGGAATTACAAAGACCTTCCACTTTCCCACCTTCGTTGAGATGGAGATGCCTACCATAGAGGAATGCAAAGTAGCATGGGATGACAACCCGATGGGCTGCAAGAAATTGATAAATCAACACTAGCTCAAAGAGAAACAGGGCAGCGCTGCGAAGGTTCCTCAAGAACTCTTTCGCAGTGATTTCCATGAAGATTACCATGACTTAGTCACTATGCTGAGCAGGGTGATGGGTCTCCCTACTGCTACCTTTTTTCAGGAATGGATGGTGTACTTTTTTGAGTAGATCCTCTGTGGGAATGAAGACATCACCACAAAATCCTCGTTCTACTGGGGAGGCATAATAAGCGTCTGCTTCCATGAGCAGTTCATGAACATGAAGAAAAGCTCCAAGTTCTACATGACCTCCTATCTAGTCTACTCCTTGGTAGACCAAAGGTAGTATAGTGGATTGTTTGTGGCACTCGATGGGAAGCAGGGTAAAAAATTGAAGGTCTATGACAGGTACCCCCAACTCCAGCATTAGAACTTCAAGAAGGAATATTGCAGGGTAAACGACGCCTTCATCAACCATATCATCAGAGTGATTGTAGGGGATTTCAAGAGAAGGGTCTCTCACAGTGCTCGGGCATTCTTGAAGTAGTACACCTTCCTTTTCATTCAGTATCCAAAGTTTACATACATTCGCGCCCAGGGCTTCACATAAAGGCCAAATAAGCTGCCCCGATACCCTAATGACTGGATCATCCTATTGGAACTTTCCCGACAGCTCCAACACATACAGTCAGTCTTCAGCAACAAACACTTGGTAGGGATCTCCTACCCCTTAACTTTCAGCCAAGGAATGTACAAATTACAAACTTCCCAGTGCATTGGGATTTTTGAGAAAGAATTGAATGATTATCATTTCTGCCTACACACTACTCACCTACGAATGGACCCATATGGGCATATATGGAAGCACTGGGGTCAGGGTTCGTTCATCTGCACCACGTTGAGGACTTTTGGGTAGATTGTTAGGATGACAAGGAAGTGCGTGCAAGGAACTACATGCGGATGACTACGTACTTCATAAGAAGGGTGCAACCATTTCCCATACCAGATCAGGTTGAAGAGGATGAAAACACCGTAATGGACCCCAGATACCCTGTAGTCACCAACTTGCCACTACCAACACTAGAATGGGATGAATAGGAGGTTGATGACCTTGATATTATAACTAAACTAGTTCTGGCTCAAACCAAAGAATGGGTTGATGGACAGGTGGCCTAATTGAAACAACAAGGGGTGGTCCTGACATATGAAGGGCTAAAGAGTGAGCCCAGTGCCACCGAAGATGTCACCGCCACAACTTTAGCGTGCGGGACATCCAAATCTCCTCCAATCACCAGATCTAAGAAGGGGAAAGAAATGAAAACAAAGCAGTCTCCAGATCCCAAAGTATACACAAGGAAGGATTCATGAGGTTCACCTTCTAAAAGGCTCAAGCAAACATGAGGCACCACAGAGCAGCCCATAATCCAAGAGGAAGAAGAAAAGGGGACGGTTTCGTTAGAACCTCTTTCAGCTCTTCCTGTCTTGACTACCCTATCATCTACCTCCCTGGCCATGGTCACCACATCCCCACCGATAGTGGACATCTCAATCCATCTTGCCCCTTCACCTCCGACCGAGCATGTAATAGTGATTTACTCTTCCTCTGCCATAACTACTCCTCCTTCCTCCGTTGCCATGTCGCCTACCACATCACTCCCATTAGCTATAGTGATGACACCAATACCTACTCCCGCCTTTCCTGAGGCCTTCTTGAAACATATGCAAAATATCCCTTCCGAGCTTTCCCAGATCCTTATGGACCCTACTCTTCAAACGGCCCTAGCGTAGGTCCTCGCTACTACTAAACCTTCGCAGCCTCCGGCATGACCACCAGCTATGGAGGCCACCATGTTAATTTTTGAGGAGTGGGAAAGACGAGAGCAAGAGGCCTCAAAGCCATTTGAAGAGAAGGCCGATGAATACCATGAACACTCGGAGTACGAACACCAAAAAATTGACAAGGTGGCCTACAAGGAGGAAGGAACAGGATCTTCAGAGAGCGGGGGTGAGGAAGAGGATGCCGGTGGTAGGATCATCATACAAATCTTTGATGACGATCTTGAAGAAGAGATGGCCTGACTGCTAAAGGGTGATGAAGAAGAGGTAGAAAGGTCGTCTCTCAAAGAAGAAGGATAGCAACAAGAAGACAAGGCAACATAAGACGTGGAGCTCCCTACAAGGGAACTGCAAGAGGGTGTGTCATCCCCTTTTCAAGAGGATGAAAATGCAGGAGAAGATAAGCCTAAGAGTGAGGCTCAAACTATCAAGGGCCTTGAAATTGAGCAGCCCAAGGAGCATGTGCATGAGGTTGAGTAAACTGGAGAAAGGGAGGGGAAGGAAATAGAGAAAGAAGAAAGTCCCTAGGAGAAATTACCTACCAAGCCTCCCATCAAGCACCTTGTGTTCATCCAGGACTCCGATGAAGAAGGAGATGTTGCTAAAATGGAAGAAAGGACCCCTGGAAATAAGAAAATAGAGATCTTAGCCGAGGAAGGCGAGGGTGATCGTGAAGCACCTAAGGAAAAGTCTGCTATGCCTGAATGGCTGGAGAGACAGCTTGAAAAGAAAACTCCCACACTAAAGGATCTGAGAGCCAGGCTGGAGGCTATCTTAGCTTGAGCGCAGATCACAACTAGAAAATAGAAGAAGCCTAAGATCAGATCCAAGGTAACAATGAATGCTTCTAGGTCTCGAGCAGTGCAAATAGCCACACTAGTGGTGGGAAGGGAAGGAATAAGCTACAACATCTCCACCATTGATTTAGGAACTACTACTAGGGAACAAAAGATGAAGCACCTCAAAGAGTTGTAGCCACGGTGGTACATATGATACAACAGGACAAAGTTTCAAAGGAAAAGCTTAAAGATTAGGTGGCTGATCTAATAGTGTACATCCAACAATGGTCCTCAGCTGATGAGATACCCAGCACATCCACGGCTCCACCACAATTTCTGTACAAGGAACATATTGACAAGCTATGGAAGAGAAAGAATTTGGATAGAACTACAAAAAACTGGTTTCGACAGGTTCTAGATGTCAAAAATGAGGGCATTGGCTGAGCTGTCCAGATAGCCAACAAGTTCCTAGACTTATAGTAGTCCCTTGAGGTCACAAGAAGACTCTGCTCTAACTTTCCGGTGAGGTACGAGTCCACCTATCCAAAGATCGAGGCCATCCTAAAGCTTCCAAGCACAATATGGGAAAACGAGCTTGCATTCAAAATGGATGATCATTGGCTAATGGATGTGTGGAGGCGAGACTTTGAGAACCAAAAAGAAAGGTTGGAGCAAGTAATTGACAAAGTGGATCCGGATAAAGAATGGGTCAAAGAAATTAGAGCGGATAGCATTCAGTACTTGAAGTTAATGATAGGCTATGAGATACATGTCGTGCAAATGGATCCAGAGAAAGTAAGGCCTCATTTCCAAAAAAGGATGGAAGATGGGATGTTGGGTCAAATAAACACAGACTTTATGAGTTTTGCAGCCTGAGCTTTCACCCAATCAGAGCTGTTCTGTGATCACATTTCCAAGCATGAGGAAGACTGGGAAAGGCTTGCTGAGCAATCCAAGGAGTGGAGCTATCAAGCGTTGAGATCCGAGATCATAGAGGTCGACAAACTCCAGCCAGTAGTCTTGAAATTCATAGAATATGTAGCCTTGAAGAAGCAAGAGGGAAACCCTATTGTCAGTGAAGAAATTTTGAAGTAGTAACTACAACAAAGAGACTAATCAACAAAAGACAAAGTGCTACCGTGCCGTCACTAAAGGACAAAATAGGGAAAGAGACAAGAATGTAATTTTAAATTGTAATATATATTAAGGGTGGGTGAAACCCTATTTTGTAATGAATCTTGGCCACACAATGAGAATTAATTTTGGCCATTAACTTAACTTTTTGGGCACTATAAATAGGGGTCTCCTCTCATTTTCAAAGGGAGTTGAGTTGTTGTAAAGACATGCTGCAAAAATTTATAATGAAAATACATTGACTTGGTGCATTTTCTGAGTTTTTCACATGTTACTTGATTCAACCTCCATTGTTAAATTCTTTACTTAGATTTATATTGCTGTTCTAGTTAGCTGTATTCTTTGATATATATTAGAAATGCTGTTCTGTAGTTGTGAAAATTCTTGCTGTGTAGATGCCTTCTTAGTCCATACTTTTTGCTATTTGCTGCTGGTAGATAGCTGTGTAAAGTTAGTCTGGGCTTAAATTCAAAGCTGATCCACACTTTTATCTTTGTTCATGCATGCATATGGTGAATGAAAGGTGAAATATTTCTAGACCTTAGAAGAGAGCACAAATTTCATGAGACTGTGAGATTTCTGGTTAAGTGAAATCTTGTTTTAAGGAAGTTGTCCATTGCAGGAACTCCATAATTACTGTTCACAGTTAGTTGCAGATCCAAAAACCTTCCATCTTCTCTGCTCTTTTCATTTTTTTTAGAAGTAGCCTGTGCTAAGGTTCATTGCACATTGTAAAACCAAACTTGAAGAAAACATAGAAGTTTTGGACTACTGTCCGAACCTACAACAAAGTGAAACTTGACCTCCATCTCAGAAACTTCAGATTTGAAGATCTACCTCGCATCCAACTACGTAAGTCTGCCCTATGAGTACCAGAAAAATCACATCAAAATCAACTGAGGAGTTCCATACAAGTCATGACCTCACACCCGAGAGACCTTGGGGAGATTTTTAGCAGATTGCAGTTGGAGATTTCCTTTCAAGAGAGGTAGTGCACCTGCCTACTGCTTGTGTTGAGAAAGTGTGCAAAACACCCATCAACATATCCCTATACATTAATGAAGATCATCACACTACAATGGTGGAAGGCCTTGAATGGGATAAATCATCTACTCAACTCTCCCTATTAGTAGTGACTTGTGGTAGTGTGGAAAGGGCAACATGAAAGCAAATCTAAACTAAGAAATTAGGAAATGTTTTTAATTGAAAGTTTTGATTCTTCCCTAACTTCACACTTTGTGAATCTCCTTGACCAGTGCCTAATCCACACATAGTCAAGAATGAAATAAACTCCTACAACAGACCAACGATGGCTTCTCATAACCCTACTACCTTGCCGTAGGAAATGAACAAAAAGACAATCAACATGTTACTTAGTTATCTACATTGCACTACAATTCCTTTCTTATCTCTATGCAAGAGATTACACCACTCCTTGAATGATAGGAAAACACAAACATAACTCAAACAACAAATGTGTTTAAAGAATCAACATAACACCTTGATTATATTGATTCAAAAGATAATGCACACAATATTTGGAGAACATATAGATTGACATATATAGTGAAGCAAAATATAAATATTGTATGGTGGTCATCTGTTGTTATTATAGAGCATAGCTCATTACATTCCCTATCTATGGCCAAAGGAATTACCCTATTCAACTTGACTCAAAGTAAAGAATTATAGAAAGCATAGAAATAGAATCTGACAGGGAAAACACTACATGAGATCACTTAGGTTGGAGAGTAGGAGTCTGAACCCCAAAAAAGAAACAAAACTTGCTTTTATAGTGCTGACATAACTTAGAATTCGAATTCAAACCCTATCCCTAACTCATTCAGAGTTAGAGAAAGGATTAAATCCAATCAGATTACAAACATGAAGAATTTCCCCCAAAAAATAGAGCAACAACCAGCCATAAAGGCCTTTGACACCTCGAGCACACTCCAACATTGATGGCATTATGAAGACAGACATGGTACTCCCAAAAAATACGCCATCACAGTCAGAAAGAACATACTTTGAAATCGACCAAAACCACATCAACACTCTAGGAAATAAATGGCATTGATTAACAATAAATTCTGCTTGGGAGAAGCAAAAATCCGATCTGTAATTTTCTTGGATCAATCTTGGTAGTTGAGAAGCATATGCACCATAACTGCACAACCTTTGCTCAAGAATAGAGGTTGCTAGCCGTTAGCTTTTAAATTATAGCCATTGGATGTGAGATGGGTGATCAAAACTAGATTCCTAACAAACTTTAAAACATCACTGTTGATCTCCAACTTTAAATCTGGGTTGCTCGATCATCACCATTATAACATTGCATGACTCACAATGATAATGTGAGTCATACAACATTGCACCAATAAGATTTCACCACGTGGAGTGCTGACCATTTAAACTGTGGGCACCACCATCCCTCCACATGATGGGAGGATCCACACATCAACCACCTGCTAACCCTGCAAGACTTCATAAAACATTATTTTATTCATGCGGGGTGAGCGGGGAATGGCTAGGATACATTCAATGATTTCACTTTATCTTCTGCCGTTCGATGAAGGGCCCACCTGCATATTTAAAAGGTTAATACACACATGCATATAAGTCATGACTTAAAAAGGGGGTCGCTTTAGGACATAAGAATTAGGGGGGATGAAAAATATTTTGGATCGTGACTTAGGAAAAGATCAAATATTTCAAATGGGGTGGTGAGCAGAAAGACAAGGTAAAGGGGACGGTAAACACACGGCCGCCTAAACATAACTTATAACTAGGTTGATCGAGAACCACCGATAAAAAAGACATCACTAAGTTGCCAAAAATATGAACCATAGAACCTAATACTGGATGTTGCAAAGTTAGGAAAACCCATGACTTGCCGATAAGAAAGAGATCACCAAGTCATGAGGTTACGCAACTCAAGAATCCTGCGACATAGGTTAGGAAAACTTGAGAACCCGCGACTTAGGAAAATGAAAAAATATTTGAAGGGGTCGTGGCTAGGAAAACAATTAGCCAAAGACATAAGGTTGCAACCTTAAAGGGACAAGGCTAAGTAGGCACAAGATGCCACCATGACTTTAGAAAAAAAGTGCACACCAAGGGTTTAGGGTTTTAAGATATAAGGGTTTAAGCCCCTCATGCAATTTTTGAACCCTAAGTAGACAAAAATGGAGGAAAATCAAAGGCTCAAAAGGAAAAAAATATGGAAATGGCCATGGATTTTACAAGTACCACCAGAGCTATCTTGGTTAGAACCACATTGAATAAATTCAATTGGAAGTAAAATTTTGGGCTGACAAGTTATGTGCTACATGCTTCATCTACACATTTACTTGATGCCGACTTGAGTTGATGTGAACCAATGTGTGAGTTGTTTGGGATCACATTGGAAGATGTAATAAGTTTTTTTTGGTCCTCTCTATCTCTTGGATAGGGTCACACTATGCTTTTGTGGCTGAATTGTTGTGATTATTGTTTATCTTCTTCTTAGTTGACCTAATTAATGTTTGGTGATCTTGTTGGATGTTTTAATTGTGTTCCTAATATGTGGTTGTCATTGATGTCAACACTATTAGCATTAATGCATTAGAAGTTGTATATGTCAAGGATATTGAGAAAATTGTAATGAAATAAGTTGTAGGTTGTCAGTGGTGAAGTGAAATTCAGTCTATCAGTGAGTTTAGTATGTTGATGATCAGAGGTTGTGGACTAAAGTGTTTCTTGTCGAGTATATCTAGTTTATCCATGTCAATTTTCAAAGATCCGCGTGAAGATTTGATCAAGTTATGAAGATTTGTATTCTGATAGTCTTTCTATTACTTTAGTTTATGTTCTTGAATGAAGATGATGCGATTTCAGTAAGTTCAATTGTTGTAAATGCTTCCTTGGTGATTCATGATGTTTGTGGATGTTTCTAGATCATTCTCTATTTGTGTTGCACATCCACATTGATCGCTATGCTCGTGATCCGAGATTTTCTCTTGTGTGTTCATGTTTTTCATGTTCTTGGCTGACAAGGTGTTTGTAGCGTGTTGTGGATCTTCAAGGATTAATTTTTGAAGGTGGTTCATGTTCAAAGATGTTATTTTGGGCCTTCACTAAGTTGTGGCTGACCTTGGTTGATTCACATTAAGATTTGCTATTATTTTGGGTTGACAATTTGTTATCATTTTATTATTTTCATTAAAGCTGACATGTAGTAGTTTAATTTCTTGTTGCGGATATATATAAGTGAATTTTTATTTCACTTGAAGTATGCCGAATGTGTGTTTGTGCGAATAATATTCTAAATCATTTGAAGTCAGAGTAGAGTGTGAAGAAGAGTGAAGAAAAGTGAAGAAGTGTTCATGTGCTTAACCAGAACTGTGATCAGGCATTAGAAGATGTTATTTTATCATTTCAAATCCCTACAGATGTAATTTGAATCTTTCTATAAGACAATGTGTCTTCCTTTGGGCAGTAAGCCTTATTGTAATTGAGCAGTGAGCTCTAAGTAGTGTGCCTGAATGCATGTGCATTCCCCACTCATATTTCTTTATACTTTTAACAAGGTATAATCTTGTGGGCTGACCTCCACCATGGTTTTTATCCTCCATGTAAAGAAATATTGGTGTTATGTGTGTTTTTGATGTGTTGATGATTTATGCTTTCATGGTTAATTATCAAACCTGAGAATAAGATTAATAAAGTTAATAAGTTTTCAATTTCTAGGACAACTGATTCACCCCCCCTCTTAGTTGTCTACCCTTGTGTTGCCAACAGATCTTGCAATGGATATAAATGAAAGATCAAATCATTTTCAAGTGATAGTGAGTAAGAGTGTGTGGAATGTATTGAAGATCAAGAAGAAGAAATGTTATAGTGTGTGGAAGAAAGATTAGATGAGCTTTAATACCTCAGTTAACAGAGTGTATTCTTGACATATATTGTAATTCCCAAATCTTTATGTATCCTACTCTAAGATAGTAAATCTCATTAGGTCCTTGTAATTTATATCTCGTCTTGGAGTTTTTCTCTTCATTCTGCAAGTCTTTTGTATCTTTCCCTAAGGTTGTGCACCTTGGTTTACAAGTCTTTTGGAAGTGAGCCTTTTGTAAGTAGTGAGCTTCATATATTACAAGTTAACTCTCATTGTGGTTTTCCCTCAATGGTTTTTCCATGTAAATCTAGTGTTATCTTATGGATGTGTGATTTGTTTAAGGGTTGAATTTTTGTATCTTTCATCACTGAGGGTTGCTAACCTTGTTAATGAACTAAATTTCTGTATCTTTCTTTGCTACTAATTTGGTTGAAGGTTTTCTTATCTAGTAAACAAGTTTGTGTTGTGTTGAATGGTTTAAGTTTTAAAAATACCGATTCAACCCCCCTCTTAGTCTTTGGGTGTGTTGAACAATTGGTATCATATCCAAGTTTCTCTGAAGAAGTTTAACTACTTAAGGGACATATACATGATGGCACATGATGAAGCTTACAAAGGTCATAGGTTTGATGGGACAAATTATTCCTTTTGGAAACTAAGAATCGAAGGCCATCTAATCTCTATATGGTTTGGGTTTTGATAATCAATCAAGGATGGTTATGCTACTCCTACTACTCCTTCGATAGATATTGTTGAAATTAGGTTGTATGAGAACAATTTCAAGGCTGAGAATGCTATCTTGTGTGGATTGACTGATTCAAAACTTTTGAAGGTGATGAATTGTAGTTCTGTTAAGGATGTTTGGGGAAAAATTAATAGCATCTATGAAGGGGACACCAAAGTAAAGCAAGACAAGATGTAGATATTTAAGATCAGATTTGAGTCCCTGAGGATGATAAAGGATGAAATTATTGCAAGTTATATGCTCGGGGGGCATGAAGTAGTTTTTGGCATCATTGGTCTTGTTGGAGAAGTAAAAGAATATCAGATTGTGAAGAAGGTTCTAAGATCTCTCTCTAAAGCTTATAGTCATAAGGTGTCTACTATTGAAGAATCCAAGGACTTGGATAAGTATTCTATATATGAAATGTTTGGTTCTCTCACAACCTTTGAAATGAGAGAATTTGACAAAGATGTGTTGATGGGTTTTTTTCACTTCTCAACATAGAAAAAGCACAAGTGCAATGTCTCTTTTGAAGGGAAATTTCTTACAACTAAGTTTCATAAATCACCCCAAGGTCTCTCGTGTGTCAAGTCATGACAATGCTTGGAATAGTTCAATGGTTGATGTGATTTGTTGGTAATCACAAGGAGGCATTTATGGTTCACAAAGCATTGTATTTTGTGTCTACAAATGGAGTTTCAAGGTTCTAGAAATGAATGAATAGGGGCTGCTCACTCAAAACAACAACTAAAGCTTAGTTCAATCATCAGGTTTAACATTGTGGTGATGCTTGAGGTCCTAAAATAACAAAGATTCAATAGAAATAGCAAAATAGGAAAGGGTTGAGAGAAGTATTCTAAATCTAAACTATGAATGAATAGTAACAATGGTGGATGCTATAGTAGATAGACTCCCATAGAATTGAGTTTTTCTTGACCAAGAGAAACCTATAGCTACACAAAACCAATGCAATCTTCAAGGGTTCTTTGCAAAATTTTAGACTATAAGTTTAACTATTTAGCATGAAAAAACAAATGAACTAAGGTGCAACATAGAAACAAGCCCAGACTGACTTTATACAACATTTTGTCATAATTTTTTTTTTCAAAATTATGGGCTAGAAGTGCATCAAATACTATAAAAACAACCACCATTAAAGCCATTCAAGAAATTAACAAACATAAAATAACATGGAGGCTAAATCATGCATGCAAAATGAGCAAGCTCAAAGAAAACACCCAACTTTCATGCAATGCTTCCTTTTATTGCTTTAATCTACTCTTTACAACAATTCACCATCCTTTACAAATGAGGAGCAAACTCCTATTTTTAGTTTTCTAAAAGTGAAATGAATGGACATGATTGATTTACAATGAATGGCCCAGATTCAATATGACTTAGGGTTTCACCTACCCCCAATATTTCAGAATTTAAAATAGACTATTTTGTCTTGTAGTCTATTTTTTCCTCTTCTCTATTTTGTCTTTTAGTTACTATAGCTATTTTGTCTTTTAGCTACTGTAGCTATTTTGTCTTTTAGCTACCTTTTCCACTGTAGCTGGTAACTATTAAAAGCTTCCCCTTTGTTGATGTATTTCCACCCCTCATTTCACTTGATTAGGTGAATCTTCTTGAAGATTTGTATTCATCAGAAGCAGAATCCTCCTCCTCGGTCCTATTGTGCAGTTTTTGTACACACTCCCCACTGAAAGAAGGGACCCTCTCTTGCTTTGGTTTTTGATGCTTTTAGCCCTTTGGTTTTGGAATTTGGTTTCTTTGGGGTGTGCTTGAATGCTTATTTTGCTTTTCCGAATGACCCCTTGAAGTAATACTTTGAAAATCCTAATTCTTGGGGTGTTTTCAGGTTTTTCATTGGTTTCCAGAATTTCCTCCCTTGACTAAATTCCTTGATTTCCATCCCTACCTTGGATACCTGACGAGGATAGCTTTGCATTATACTTCGAAGATTTTGGATTTTCGTAGAATTTTGTGTCTTCCATAATTTCCCAAAATTCCTTTAGGCCCTAAGATCCTCGAATTTCCTTCACCTCCTCGGATCACTAAAACTTGTCTTGGGTTGTCATATTGCTTCATTTATGCTTATTGTACGATTCTGCAACTCGTATTTAATGGAGTTTTGAGGAATTTTATGCTGTTGAATTGGTGTCATTTGCTTTGCTTTGAATTTGGAAGGGCTTAATCCTTGAGTGTTGTGTGTGATTTGGTGTTCAAGCTTTGAGTTGCTGACTATGGTGGCATTTTTCTGGTGTCATCTGCATTTTCCCAAGATTTGGAGATTGTTGCTTGTCACTACCCTATTGAATTTTTCTTCATCAATGGTATGTATACAATGCCTCTGCTTTCAATTGATGAGAATGAATGATTTTTGGTGTCATAGGTGTGTCTTGAGTTTAGGTTTGGGCATGTCTAAAAGTCTACAATTGAAACTAGGGTTATCCCTCATTCTTTTTGATGTCTTCCTTGAATTTGAAGTCACCGTCCTTTTGCTAAATTGGTGATTTGATAGCGTCTTCCATTACTAGACATGGTCCTCAAATTTGAATCTATGTGTGGTGTCAATTTTCTTGAGTTGATCATTATCTTAATCAATGGGATTTTGATCATTATTTGGGGGTTATTTTAATGATGAATATGTTATTGGTGATGGGATAAATTTGATCCTCATGCTATAATGGATATTTATTGTGATCTTTTACTAAGTGCAAGCTGAATCAAGCAAGGCCATTGCTGGCAAGGTCAGAGGAAAACAAATGGACCCTGATATTGAGGCATCCTCCATATCAGAAGCTGAAAGGATCAAATTGGATACAAAGAGAAGGGTTCCTGAAAGCAAGTTAGCTTCCATATGTTCAAAAGTGACTGATACAAATTTGGGAAGATGGGACTATGAGGAGTTCAAGGAAAGAATGGAAGAGAAGGACCCTCCTTTGTTGGAAAGAAGATTGGTGAGCTTTGGGATGGATCGTGTGGTTGGATTTCCTTCTACAGTGAAATGCTATGAGTTGGTTTTGGAGTGTGCCAGAAACTATGATCCAGGCACACAGAGGGTGATTGGACCACAAGGTAGAGTGTTGGAAAATTTCTCTCTTGTTTCAGTGGCCCAAACATTTGACATGCCTAACAGATCCCACGTTGTGCAGTTTGATATTGAGGTAGCCAAGAAGTACTATGCAGAGGGTACAAACAAGTCTTTACAAGTTATCAAATCTTGGATGGAGAAACCTAAGGCACATATTTCCAAGTTGCCAAAGCAGTTGTTTAGGGTAAAATTGAAGTCAGAGTATTATGATGCAATCACTCTTCTTAGCAAAGTAATGGGCTTGAAGAGTGCAAGATTATTTGAGAATTGAATGTTTTACATAATAGTGAGAATGGAGCAGGATGTAGACTATCATTCAATAGGTATAATTAGTGCCATGATCCATGAGCAGTTGTGTAATGTACTGCAGACCAAGAGCTTCACAATGACATCATACTTGGTCTATTCCTTGGCAAGATTCCATCCATACAAGGGATTGAGCACTTGAGGGGTCTTTGGCCAAGTTGTGATCTATGAGGTCTATCCCCAGCTGCATTTGGGAAGTTCTAGCTACAGAAGGGTGAATGATGCATTCACCATGTACATTACAAGGTTGCTCCAAGGAGTAGAACATGTGAGAATTTTTGATGCTGCTAAGGAACATATCCAAAATTTTGGAGCATGGTTTATTCAATTTGCGACCTTCTCTTACATTAGGATTGATGGTTGTCAGAGAGATCCATACAGACTATTGAGGTACCAAAATGATCACATCATACTTTTGGAGATTACAAGGGAAATTTCTAACTTTGATAACATTTTGAAGAAGGACATGCATAAGACTGGTTTTGGTAATGACTTCCCTCTAAGAATAGGAGGTAATGAGACTTTCCTTCCATAATCACAACACAATCCTCTGAGGAAGAAATGGGTACTTTGGGCTTGTCATTCCACTTCAAGAGGTCTAGATTTGATAGAACAGGTGGGGCTCAAAAGAGAGCTAGCAAATATTTCAGACATGAGGATGATATTGAGGACTATTGGGCTAACTGCAAAGATGAATTTGAGGTCTGAAGGAAGAAGTTCTCAAGGTTTCCTACCCACCTGATTAGATTATACAACATTAAATCCATCCTAGACCAGGTTGATGATGATGGGGAAGTGATTCAGAGCCACGATTTTGAGCCCATTAAGGATATGAAAATAGGTGAAATTGAATGGTTGAAAGAAGAAAAGATAGAGTTGGAGCAAATCAATGCTCCTGTGATCAAGTACATCAAGCTATGGATTAAACATAAGATTTTTGAACTGGATAGTGAAGGGAAGTAGTACACACATGATCTGATGGGAAACTTGGAGTCCCATTCCACTTCTGAGGAGGATGAACATGACTCAAAGGGAAAGGAAAAGGTAGGTTCTCCCTTAAAGATCAAAATCAAAGGTGTCCAAGTAGAGGCTGAGGAAGAAAAGAAAAGGAAGCCCATTGCTAAGAGAAGGAATACTGCTTCTAAGAGGAAAACATCTGCTCAAGAGGGAGCATGAAGAAGAAGGGGAGAAAGATAGTGTCCCTTTTCCCAAAAGGAGAAGAGTAGAAAAAGCATCAAGGAAGTAGAGTGGGTATCCTAAGGGAGAAGAGAGTACATGACCACAATTGATAGATGTTGAGAGTTATGGGGAGAAGACACAAGTTTACACTAGAAAGGCCAAAACTCCTCCAAAAGAAAGTCAGGTAAAGGAAGGTGCCCTTGCAATTCCCTCTACTGCGCAACAACAAGAAGACACTTTTGCCCCTCCTTCAACTCAAGAATTGCATAATAAAGAAAAGGAACAAACAAAAGCTATTGAGGATGTCCATCAAGGTGAAGATGTAGAAGAATTCAAGGTTGGAGATCTTCACAGTACTGAGATAGAGATTGGAAATATCCTACAATCCTCCTTGGTGTCATATGAAGACTCACCTATTGGAGATGAAGAAGAGAAGACCATGGAAAAGGAAAAGTCACATGAGAGAGCTCCCTCTCCAATTCAAGTGGTAACAAAGACACTTGATCAGGAGGAGAATTAGAATCCAGAGGAGGACAAGGAGGAAGATGAGAGGGAAGACAAAAGTGAAAAGGTCCCTATAGTGCAAGATTTGAGTGTTGACTCCTCCATGGATGAATTAGAAAAGGAAGGGAAAGATGAGTAACAGTTAGATGTCTATGCTTCTAGTTGGCTCAATACGAGATTGAAGAGCAAGAAAATAGTTGTGGATGATACTCCCAACCAGGATGAACTACTAGCCAATATTGGAAAGAGAAAAGAAAAGAAGAAGGCTAGGTTGGTTTCTAAGATCACTAGGGATGAGGTCAATAATAGGATAATCCACATTGGCACTCCTACAACAGACAAAAACAAAGATGAGATAATTCCTCAGGATTACACCATTTAGACAATAAACTTGGGGCCTACGAGCAAGGATCGAGAGAAAGAAGAGTTCCAAGAATCCTCTCAGGCTATCCTAAAGAGGTTGGATAAAGGAATAGAGGAGAATGAAAGGTTGCATAAACAATTGAATGATGTGTATAGATATGTACAATATCTAATGAAGCCTCTACAAACTATGGGAAGTGAAGGAATGACCCTTGAAGGATTGTTGCCTAAGGAGGCATTCGGTAAGCTTGAGAAGATGAAGGATTCCACATAAGCTACCCATGAATGGTTGCAAGGAGTGATGATTAGAGGAGATAGCATGATCTAGGACATCTTGTTAACTGGTTGAGATGTGCATAGGTCATTTGAGTGGTTGCAAAATGTGTTGGGGAAAGATAAAAAATGATGTGGACCTTCTCCTACACAAAAAAATATCCATCATGGATTATACTGAGGAGAAATTAATAAGTAACAAAATTTTTCCTTCCTCAAAGGCTTCCGAACCTTGGGAATGGTATGAGGCCCTGCAAATCAAACAGAGGGTTCTGAAGAAAATTCATAAGCAAAGTCAGCAGGTAGGAAATACTTTGAATGATTCTACAATAGGTGTATTTCATTCTTTGAGATAATGACTTGGAGGAAGAAATTTGCATTGAAGCATTTGGCCTTAGAGAAATTAATGAAGTGGTGGCATGAGGTTTATTCCCTAATTGATGATGGTCCAATCACAACCCACCATTTAGATGATGCGTCCACCTATATGGCTGTCATGGATAAATATCAGGATCTCAAGGTGGAATGGGAAAGGTCGATAAGCAATCAAGGGAGAAGATTAAATCTATTGATAGGAAATTCAAAGTGTTAATCAATCCACCTTTGGCCAACCTAGAGGAGATTTTTCTTAAGGTACAAGATAAATTGGATCGAGATAAAGACAAGGGGTTAGATAATGAATGACTGCATCAAAATTTGTGCTTCCCATTATATCACTTCCTATTTTATACATGCATTGGACCAAGCTGCATTGGAGAACCCAAGACGACCTGGAAGAATCCGAAGCATTTAATGCAAAACATTGTTATTCTAGAAACTTTCTGGGCTGACTTGTTTTGTGGCAGATTATCTTTGTAACCCTATTTGGGCCGACATAGCATGGAATTTCTATAAATAGGGCATTTAGCCTCATTTGCAAGGGCTAGATAGTTAGAATTTGGAGTGAATTAAGCTGTATAGCAAGAATTAGAGCTAGGAGTTAGTTTTATTTTGAAGCAAGTGCTATAACACAAAATACTGGAATTGTTGCTACCCTTGGGTGATTCAATAAAAGTGAAGACATTGTTCCTTGGTGATCTTTCTTGTGTTGATTTATCTTGCATGGTTCTTGTTGTTCGATCTTTTGAGATTGCTTGGAAAATATTTGATATATGTTAGATTTAAGGTTAGAAATGATTCAATGGTGTTTATGGTTTGATGCTTGAAGTTTTTGTAGCAATCCCTGGTCCATAATTTTTGTAGCTAGCTGATTGTGAGTTGCTTTGTAAAGTTAGCCTGGACCTTATATTCATGTGCTTAGTTCAATTCTGAGGTTTTATTCATTTCAATTGCAGAATTGGGTTGGTTTGAATGAATGTTCATGATCTAAAAATCTTTAATTCTTTAGAAGATTGCACTATTTCTATAAGATTGTAGATTAAATCTAGGTTAAGCAGGAATTAGTTTTGAGGGATTGGTCCATTTCAAGTATTTTATAATTTGCATTATTAGTCTTAGGAGTAGTTTTAATCCTTGAAATCTCTCTTAAACCCTTATCTTTTGCTATTTATTTTATTATCTGGGTTAGGTTTAGAATTTCAAAGTATCACCATATTGCAAAATCTGATAAGTTTGGAGATCCAACATTTGTTTGTAAGGTCCCTTTGTGATTATGAGCATTTTCACATTTATCACTGAGTTATTTTTGCATTTTCAAGACTTGACATTAGAGACCTTGGGGTTATCTCTTGAGGCTTGCTAATAGAGATCTACCTTTCAAGAGAGATAGGATACTTGTATCTTGTATGAGTTGTTGCTATGCAGAAAACACCATGAATAGGTCCCACAGACAATTCTTGACCATCATTGTCCTTCGGTGAAAATAAAACAACCCCTCCCATGTTGTATTCCTTGAAAACACTTCTCCAGTTGTTGTATTTCTTGAAACAGATTCTTAAGCGGGCTTTGGAAATTAGATGTTCAGGTAGCATCCTCCTAGCGTGCATCCACAAGTAAACCCATCTCCGCCTTGGCAATTTAAATTAAAATCTCCCCTCTTAACACATCTTCATATGTTGGTTCTTTTGATGAATTGATCCATTATCCCTCCAAGCATCCTTAAAAGCACTTGTGTCATAAAATATCATGATTTAAGTCACCAAAAATGGTAAATTTCCCTCATTTAAAATATTGAAATATATCAATTTAAATTCCAAGAAAATTTCATGTTTCAAAAAAGCTTTCCATTTTTGGAAACTTTCCCTTTTACCTAGTTTCAATTTGGAGACTTGATCACTTGGGAGGTGTGGAAATGGGATATGCAGGGTCTGTGAGGTAGGATGCTATTAGGTGGGAAGAGGGTAAGATTTAGCCAATAAGAATGGCTGAGGAGTAAAAAACTTTTGGGGACAATGGTCCACTAGGGAGAACCCGCAAAAGATGTTTGGACTTGGAATTTTTGTTACTTGGCTCAAAGTTTTGTTTTTTGTCCCATATAGTGGAAAGACGCGATAGTCTCGTCATAAGGTAAAGGAAAAGAGAGCACGACGACCTGCATTTGGAGACCTGCATGGGTGGGTTTGCGCAAACCTGAAGACTCAAACATTTTGTCAGGGAAACACTTTGTACCCCTATGGAAAAAATGGAAGAAGAATCCAAAAATTCCTTGTTTTGCCATTGGGAACAACATTTGGTGAATGAACCTCCACATGAGGTAGCCCATTGGGGCAAACCCGCAACAATCCATTTGACTTAAGGATTTTGATATTTGGGACTCAAGTGTTTGACTCATGAAAGCACTAGATGCAAATATCACGAGGTGGGGATCCAGACAAGTTTACGCCATAAAATTGGAATTGGGGACCACAACATCTGCAAGGCGACTTCCTGCATGAAAAGTTTTTCAAATCCACAACTCTTAGCAATTTTGAGTTTTCTCAAATTAAGCAGATGAAAGATGTGTTAGAAGGGTGCCTAGACCCATTCCTCAAAGATTTGACCCCTTCCAAAAAATGCAAAAAATTGGAATGCAGAAGCCAGAGTGTCCAGAGTTGTTAGCAACAACATTCCACAGATAGAAACCCACAAATAAACTTCCCCACATGGTACCTTGCAGATGGAATTCCACACATGGAAACCCATGGATGAACTTCTGCACATGGAGAAATGCAAACAAACTTCCACACATGAAAACCTGTGGATGGACTTTTGCACACGAAAACCCATAGATGACAACCCGCACATGGAAACCTGTGGAGGAAAACCCGTAGACAACAACCCACAATGAAATTTCTGCAATGTCACAAAACTTAGTTAATTTGAGATTTTTTAATTTTAGCATGTGGGAAAAGGGGTAGAAAGAGTGTCTAGACATATTTCCTTAAGATTTGACTCATTTTGAAAAATGTGGAAATTTGGAATGCGGAAGCTGGAGGGGTTAGAGCTGTTAGCAAATGAATTTCACAATTAGACTTTCGCGGACAGAAACCCACAAATGGCTTCTCATAGTGAAGTTTCCACAATGTCTAAACACTTAGAAAATTTGGCTTAAACCCCTTTATGATTATGGAGACATGAATTTTATGGGCCCTAGATGTTGAAAAATTGAAGTTTGTACCCCTCTTTTGAAATGTGGAAATTTGGAAGGTGGAAGCCATAGGGTTTGACACTGTAAAAAAACAACATTCCACACATGGAAACCTACACACAGAAGCCTGAAAATGGAAACCCGCACATGAATACCCATGGATGACAACCTGCACATGAAAAATTGTAGATGGAAACCCGCACACAGAAGCCTGTAGTGAAATTTCTACAACTTCTTAAAACTTGACGAAACCTTGGTATTTCTCTTCTGCATATAGAAACATCCCAAATCCATAGGAAACTTGTCCCCAAATTCAAAAAATAAGGAAAAATTGAAGCAAGCGAGAAGGGACCAAGCCAACAAGAGCAAGGAAAAGAGAAAAAAAGGGGGGTCCTTACCTTTCAGGAGGGCGTGTGTGAAAAACATGCACAACAAGATGTTCCAAAAGGGAAGCTGTATTCAAAGCCAACAAAAAGATAAAAGATGAAGCTACTAATCAGAATGATGAATTTGATAAGGTTGAAGCAAAATTTGTGAGAATATTGAAGAAATGCACTTGTAAATACAAAGGAAATTACCTTTCAAGTGTTTTCATTGCAGAAGAATTGGTCACTTTGCATTTAAATGCCCCTATAAAGAATCTGTTGATGATAAAAAAAGAGAGAAGGTCAAAAGAGGTTTATATTCTACGAAGAGTAGTTGTTCCTTTGAATATGAAGACAATGATTCAAATGATGGAACTCTATTCATGGCTTTAAAAGATAAAAAGAACAATATTGGAGAATGCAAGAGGTCTAGTACTTTGTAGGCTGACAAAGTTAATGAAAGATCAATGGAAGTATGGATTTCCTTTCATGCAAAGGAAGAAGAAAATACTTGGGTGATTGACAATGGTTGTTCTAACCACATTACTGGTGAAAAGAGAAGGTTCATCAATCTCAAAAAGGTTAATGGTGGAGCTATTAAGTTTGGTGGTGATGAGTCAACATAAATATATAGAAAAGGTACCATAACAATTGATGGAAAGAATAGGACTGAAGATTTCCTCTATGTCAAAGGTTTGAAGAATAATATTTTTAATGTTAGTCAAATGTGCACAAAGGATACAATCTTAATTTTCATTCTAATGGTTGTGATATCAAGAAAGTAGGGTCCAGAAGACTAGTTGCTAAAGGTACAAGGAAAAATGACAATGTCTATCATCTAAAGGAGGCAAATGAAATAATATGCTTATTGTCTCAGTTTTGTAAGTGTTGGATGTAGCACAAAAGGATGAGACATATGAAATTTTAAAATATTGTGAAGATCAATTCTACTCATGCAGTAAGAGATATGCCTAAGATAACCAAGCTTGCAAACATATTATGCGAAGAATGCCAAATAGGAAAGCAAACAAGGAAAAGTTTCAAAATCAATGAGTGCTATGTTTCAATACCATTAGAGTTGATTCACATTGATCTATGTGGACCTACAAGAACAAGAAGCCAAGAAGGTGAAATGTATTTCATGTTGGTTGTAGATGATTACACTAGAATGACTTGGGTTATATTTTTAAGAGATAAATTAGAAGCTTTAGATAAGTTTAAAATATTCAAAGCAAAAGTTGAGAATGAAATGGATGTGTTGGGTGAATATTTTGTAATTCCTTTACAAATTAAAAAATAAGGACTTCAACCACAACTATGATGAGAATGTTCTCTCCTCTTATAAAGGGGAGGCTCCCTTCTTACTTATTATTGGAAAAAAGAGTAAACTATGCTAAACTAAATTATTTACACTAGCTTTAACCATGTGAGGTGTGCTACATTCCCCATTTTCTCTTCTTTCAAAAAATACATTTACAATGTTCCACAGTAATATTCTACAATGCTCTACACCTCTAAATCTCTACCTAAGCAGTAATCACCAATATTCTTGATTAAACATAGGAGTAATCAAAGAGTACTAGTGCAACTAAATTATGTAATTGGAAGACACAAAAAAGCACAAAATATTCTTGTTTCCTTCTATGATAGTTTTGAAGAACAAATGATGTACATTGTAGTACAAATTCTATCAATCAACTTCACTAATAGATCCAAACTCAAAGTGAATAACTCCAGCCAAAGTATTGATAATTTTCACCAAGAAATACTTACATCACACAATTTCAAGTAAGCAATATAACTCAAACTTTATATATTCTATCTTGAATTTCCTTCCAATCATAATAAAGAATTACCATGTATCCAATTAACAATAAGAGAAATCAACAAGAACAACATAAGAACAACCTCACTCATACAAACCTGATTCAAAACAAAGGTTGAAATAAAAATTCACCTCCTTTTATTAATTGAATTTGAACTTGCAATTTAAGCACAAAGTCTCAAAGTTGAGTGACAATTTGGGAAACAATTCATTGTATAAGATTAGAAGGTACTAATATAAATGAGCTCTCTCATATTTATAGAGGAGAGAAAATGAGCTAATCTAGGAAATAAATAACTAATTTAACTTATTCAACATTGGAGTCCAAAATTATTGGAGGAATTCTCTATTGTTACATGTATTTACAATTCTAAAAAAGACATGTAAACTGTTTGGAACTAATTACAAAAGCATGAAAATGACAAAAACTAAACTAAGGAAAAATCAACCTTCTCCAATGTCCTTCATTAGAAAATCATCATACTTCTTCATGATGGTGTGAACTTCATCTTTATTCAGCCTTGAAGTATGTTTTGCAATGGTGAGGACTCTTAGGATTGACTCTTTCAGCGTATCACAAGCTTCATCATGCCTTCGTAAGAATACTTTTAAGTTGTCCAAGGTCAACTGAATGTCTAGCAACTTATCCATCAAAGCCATTGAAAAGGATTGATCTTCAAATTACTTTTGGATCATGCTAGTAAATTATTGGACAACTGTCTTTGAGGAGAGGACCTTATCATTATCATCACACAACTTACAAGGAAGCTCTTCAACCCTATTGATAAGGTTCAAATTGCTATCTTGGCCAACTTCTTGATAACTTTGCAAGTCATGGATCAAGTCTTTGATGACATTTAATTTATGTATCCTAGTATCCTTCACCTCTACATAAATATCTTGATTTGGAATGATTTCAACTTCCACCATCGTATCTAGTTTGAGCTCCTTTATTTTCACCCAATCCTGCAATTTTTTTTCCATATCTTCCTTTTCTTGAACAAAAGCATTAGCAATTTCATCTAACTTAGATTTTATGGCTTCCATCCTTTTCATTTTCTTCATTGAAGATACAAGAGTTCATAACCTTGTGCAACCATCTAGTCCAAGAATTCACCAACCAGTTTTCCCCTTGTGTGCACCTTCTCCACCTTCTGAATTATAGGGTCCTCAATACTAACAACCACTAGTACAACATACTCATAAGTTTGGGTAATCTTCTGTAGTACAACTATCAGTTGTTCTATGTTTTATTTGTAATGATCCTTCACTTTCTTGATTGTATCTATAGAGGAGGGGGATCGACTACTTAGGACCCTAGGTCACGGGAGGGTCTAGAAAAATAGGTTGCCTTGATCTACCTCAAGCTAGCAGAATGTTTGGGAAGGTTTAAGGTTTAAAGGATGAAAGGATTAGCATTAGCAATTTCATCTAACTCAGATTTTTATGGCTTCCATCCTTTTCATTTTCTTCATTGAGAGATACAAGAGTTCTTAACCAACCATCTGGTCTAAAATTCACCAACCACTTTTTTCCCCTTGTTACCTTCTCCACCTTCTGAATTATAGGGTCCTCAATACTAACAACCACTAGTACAACATACTCATAAGTTTGGGTAATCTTCTGTAGTACAACTGTCAGTTGTTCTATGTTTTCTTTGTAATGATCCTTCACTTTCTTGATTGTATCTATAGAGGAGGGATCAAATACAAGAGTTCATAACCTTGTGCAACCATCTGGTCCAATAATTCACCAACCAATTTCCCCCTTGTGTGTACCTTCTCCACCTTTTGAATTATAGGGTCCTCAATACTAACAACCACTGGTACAACATACTCATAAGTTTGGGTAATCTTCTGTAGTACAACTGTCAGTTGTTCTATGTTTTCTTTGTAATGATCCTTCACTTTCTTGATTGTATCTATAGAGGAGGGGGATCGACTACTCAGGACCCTAGGTCATGGGAGGGTCTAGAAAAATAGGTTGCCTTGATCTACCTCAAGCTAGCAAAATGTTTGGGAAGGTTTAAGGTTTAAAGGATGAAAGGAAGAAAAACTAGGTTGTTGCTATCCTTTTACAAGCCCAGATGTATTAAGAAGTCAGGTGAGCAAGTTTCTAGAATCCACACTATGACTTAGACAACCCACTACTAGAGGAATAAAATGAGACACGTTGGCGTCTCGATGGTGCACTAGCATCCGTATAGACAAAAAGTGTATAGTAAAAAAACTAAGGAGAACCTACTAATGAACTAACAGTTGCAGTTTGATGGAATAATAGAATGAAAGAGTAACTAAAATGATAGAATATTGAGAGGAGAACTAAGACTAAGTTTAACTATGATGTGACAAAGAAGGATGAGGAAAGTGCACCTTCCTACCCATGAGTTGATATCTTAAAGATCTTCACTTGAACAACCTACACATACAAGAACAAGAAAATGTTGGGACTGTGTTTAGAGGACTACCATAGTTAGTCCACCACTTTTGTGTTTCCACCTCCACAGATAACCAAGATAGTAACAATTGGAGAAAAATGATAAAGAAAGATATTTAAATAACAATAATAAGCAATATGTAAACAACAATATGCTACAATATTAAAATGATAATGCAAAGTGAAAGGGAGATGGAGTGATATCACCTTCAACCATGTGCACTCAAGGAAGAGAGTAAACCAACAAAGTATCAAATTGTAGCTTCAATGGAGGTGGTGGAGCTTGAAAGAGTTGAGAGTGAGTGGGAAGTGTGAAGAAATTTGTCCAAAGTGTCTAGCTAATCTAGAAGCATGAAGGGATGAATGCCATAGTCTTTTGAAAGGTAAAAATGGAGGAAAAAGACCGTTCAAAGTTTGTCTGAAGGGTAGGAGACATTACACTTTGTCCTAAATGGAGGAGTGTAATGCATCTATGGATTCCAAAGGCGAGAATCCTATTAGACCGAAAGGGCACCACACAGATGTCTATGCACCACACTAGCATCCTCAATAGAATATCCCCCACCAACATGTAAAAAAGCTGCCAAGTGGATGGGGGAAGGTGGCAAAAATAAGGATTACAATATTGGTTTTAATTTTCTAAGGTAGGAGGTAGCATAAACAAGGAATTTGTGAGGGGGTGCAAATTCATGCCATTACAATATCAAACTTCTCAATAAGAGTGTACAATGTTGATTGGGAATTTTCTTTTGTAGTCTCATGTGTGATCTTCCCCAATTTGACTCTTGTCATAGAATAGTCTAAGATATCCACCTCTTCCTATGTTTTATCTGGAGGAGGTTGTGCCACCTTCACATACATGTTACCTTATTTATCAAACAACCTTGAGAGAGTCTT
>VDFB02000017.1:312814286-312841805 GCA_007258455.2 Sequoia sempervirens | reverse complement strand
GTCCTTCAGTAGATGTCTCTTCTGTGGTCCTTTTTCTTTTCTTACTACCACCCTTGACCAAAAACTTGATTTTGGGTTTGGATGGACTACTTGAACTTGGAGCATCACTCTTGTTCTTGGTTCTCAACTCAAATTTCTTACCAATAGGATCTTGAGTCTCCTCCTCCATCCCAGTGAGAAAAAGTTTCAACTAAATTCACCTTTCTTGTAACCAGACATTGGTGTTAGAAAGGATAGGTTCAAATATTTCTCGGATCGATGTTACCTCTTTCTGAGGCCATTGAATAGGAGGGAGTGGAGATCCTACAATTTTTTTCTTTTCATAGTCTAGATCTAAGACGTCACCTTCATCTTCCATGTCCTCAGGAATGTCAGCCAAGTCCAACTCTTCAATCTACTTTAATGTGAGCCTACAATAGTCCAACTTCTTGATTTCCTCATATGTTTTGATGTCATCCCATATATCCTCAATTTGGTGCACATGTGAATAAGATTTCTTGATTCAATCCTTCATACCTCGGTAATCAAAATCAAGCCTTCTCCTATCAATTGTTAATGGAAATTTGAAACCCAACTTATGGGATTCTATTTTCTTGCTATTCATTGCAATGATTTTTCTGCACAACTCCATCAAGAAAATATTGTCACTCATTTGATACTCTTTTTCCTTTCAAGCTCTAGATCCAATGCACACATGAACAAACCAAAGAAAACATCATTCACCCTTCAAAAATGGTGAATTATTCCATTCAAAGTTATTGTGTGAAAAGTAGTTATACACTTGGGTTACTCTTCTATTTTCCTCTGTTGTCAAACCTAGAAAATTACTTATCACTACAACAACATATACCAACTATGAAGTCATATAGAAATTATGTGTTGTAAGCACCTTGGTCAATTGTTCATGAATGGAATTGTTGATTTCTTCACCCTGGAAGTTCTGTTGTCTCCTCTTCAAAATTATCTTGATGTAGAGATACATCTAGTTTTCAAAATTGGATGACAAGAAACCCTTGCACTCTAGTAAGAAGAGTGATGAGATCGTTCACCTCCTCAATGAAATCATTGTGAGGGAAACTCTTGGGCCACCTAGAGATTCCTGACTGGGGTGTCTTCAACCATTTACTATTGTTTATCCACTTAGCATTGTCTGGGTCTTTATCATATTCCACTTGTGCAGATTATTTAGTGATCTCCACATACCTATCAATGCTCAAACATATGAAATTATTGTAAAGAATTCAACATCCAATCTTATAATCACATTCCCATTTACATCCTTGAAACTTTTGGTATCCTTGTCATAATGAGAAGAAACTTGTAAAAACAACTCCAGGTTTTGTGCCACAATAGGAAATGAGGACACTAGCTATTTATTACTTTGAATAATGGACCTCATACCATTGTCCAAGGGTTGCTTCTTTTTCCTCTCAAGAAATTCAGACATGTCAACATGCCCAATTTCTGTATCCTTAATCTCATCAATTTTAGATGAGATCACAGTGGCCAAAAACACTTCTTGATACTTGTATTTCATTGCTTTGTCCTTACTAGGATACAACTCCAAAATATGAAGAAAACTGTGCCTTTGAAGGAATTCAAATGTGAAGATCTCAAAGTATGTGCAAAAGAAGCTACATGACAAATTTTAGCATATTTATAGTGTTAGGAAAATTAGCATATTGGAAACTACAAAGCTAGGGAAATTCAGATGGATTACGTGAACTTAAGGGCTTGAAAGCAATGGATGTGAAAAATGGAGCACGAGCAATCAAATTGGGGAAAAGGAAAAATTTCCCTAGTATTAGAGAAATTTTGCATTGTCTTGCTAGGTTGCTGAAAGTCAGCGTTGTTGCAGGTGGAATGATGGCTTTGATGTGTTAAGGCGCTAAAATTTGGCACACTTGCAAGCTTATAATGGAGTTTGTAAGAGTTGTAAAGCCATTAAATTTCAATGACATGGCAATTTGAATTAATCTTTTATTTTTGTAAAATCAATGAAAAATTGTTGACATTTCATATAGATAAGTGATCAAGTACAGGATCGGTAAAAATCATTGATCTTACATTTTAATCTTGGGAAGTTCCTTTGTATGCACAGTCGACAAAAATTTTTGCTAGTGAATTTTGATAGATTGACTTTTTTTTGATTGAGTGGTGAAAAACATCGACTTACCATGGAACATTAGGAAGATTGAAATGATCCTTTGTTTAGTCGGGGGAAAAACCCATCATTTCCAAAAGGAAAATAGATTATGTTAATGTAGGGTCAGGGAAAAACCATGACCTTAAATTATGGGTAAAGTGTGGGTTTGGGTTTACAATATTTAGGCAAGGAAAAACCTTGACTCGACACTTTATTCGAATAGTAACATATGCAACGTTGTTGAAATTACTGGACATTACATACCAAAGATGGTAGATCAAAAAATTTACATAGGTGATAAATTTTACAAACATTGTACGTAAAGCGAATGATATATGTGCGCATGGAGAGATACTCCGCTCCAACAAGTAAAACCAAGTGTTATAATGTTTGTTATGTGAAAAATGACATCCTTTTGTGGGAGGTCGACAAAGGTAAATATCGTTTGGAAGATTTAACGAACCCCTCTATGCATTGAGGGGTTTAATACCCATAATGCACAGTGGATTAGGGTAGCATTTAAAGCACAATATTTAAAGTGTTTTCCTCAAAGGTTAAGGTTCAATGTATGAATGGAGCTAAGGTTCGAATTGTCAACACTATACGTGGTAAAAAATAGAAAAAAAACCATAGAAATGCATAGAAATAAACCTTTAAAAGATGTAATCATCTAAAATAGGTATATAAAATATTTAAACATAAAAAACCCTAAATAATTCAACACCAAACTGAGAGAATTTAAAATGAACACTATGAACCACATACTCAAAGATGAAACAACAAAAAAATGACAAAAAACCTAGCTAGAAGCACACAAGATCTACCTCAAAACAGATAAAAATGAACTTGGAGACTTCAAACAAACTCACAGTGGAAAGAAGAAAGAAAAATAATGATTTGAAAAGAAACATTAAACATTTAAACCAATTTAAAATCCCCAAATCATAAATAAGATCTTGCATTAATTACTAACTTGTGTGAGGCCGAAATTGTAGGGGTAAGAAAAAACAACACCCACACAACTTGGAAAAGTGAATGATATGTAAGGTTGGTGAAAACCCCTAACCTTGCACTTTTATTTTATTTTTTTATTTTCCTTGCAAGGGTGCTGAATTTTAGCACTCCTACAAAGGCAAAAAAATTTCTAACTTGTAACTGAAATTCACAATTTGGAAAAAAATGCAAATTTTGACAAAAAGGAAAAGGGTTAACAATCAAAATGAATTTTCAAGGCTAGGGGACCAAGCACGGAGACTAATGCAATTTTCCTTGTTTTGCGTTCTTAGAGGGTGGGTTACAAAACAACCAAGTTTCATAGAGGTTATCCCATGAATTAAGCTCGGCTGAATTCGAGGATAATAGGATGTTAAGATACAATGCTTAAGGTAAGATAAAGGAGGTGATTTACTTCAAATGAATTTGAATTTTTTTGTGAAGGTCATGGAATTAGGAGACATCTGTCTACTCCTAGGACCCCTCAACAAAATGGTGTAGTGGAGAGGAAAAATAAAACTATCCAAGAGATGGCTAGGGCTATGATGAAAGATGTTGATTTGCTTGATATGTATTGGAAGGAAATGGTTCACACTATTGTCTATTTTCTTAACAGAGTGTAGTTGAGGGTCAATAGCACTAAGAACCCTTTATGAGTTGTGGTATGGTAGGCCTCCCACTATTAGATACTTTAGAATTTTTGATAGAAAATGTTACATTAGGAGAGATGAAGGAGACCTTGGAAAATTTGATTTAGGGTGTGATGAAGGGATCTTTCTTGGTTACTCAACTAAGAGCAAGGAATACATATGCTACAAAAAGAGATTAGGAAAGATGATTGAAAACACAAATGCTAAGGTAGATGAAGAATTTTGTTAGATCTTACAAGAACAAGAGGTTTGTGGATCTAATATTCCTCCCTGGATTGAAGAAGAAGAAGAAGATAAATAAGAGAAGGAACTAGAACCAGTGAAGGCTCCCAAAACTCTAACAAAATATGTTCAGAAGAATCATTTTGTAGATCAAATTATTAGAGACAAGAATGAAGGTGTGCTGACTAGGATAAGACTCTCAAGAGCAAGTGAACTTGTGCTTATTGTCAAAAGCAGAGCCCAAAAACTTTTTTGATGCTAGAAAAGATGATGGTTGGATAAAGGCAATGGAAGAAGAATTGGTTCAAATAGAGAAGAATCAAATTTGGGAATTGGTTCCTAGACCTACTAATAAAAATGTGATAGGAACAAAGTGGGTGTTCTAGAACAAGCTAGATGAAGATGGTGAAGTTGTGAGGAACAAGGCCAGATTAGTTTGCAAGGGCTACTCACAAGTTGAAGGTATTTATTTTGAGGAAACTTTTTCTCTGATAGCCATAATGGAGGAAATAAGGATGTTTCTTGCTCTTCTTGCTCATAAGAAATTCAAAGTCTATTAGATGGATGTCAAGTCAACATTCTTAAATGGTGATCTAGAGGAAGAGGTATATATTGAGCAACTAGATGGATTTTAGTTATCAAAAGATCTAGACATGGTGTGTAGAATCAAGAAATATTTGCATGGTCTCAAACAAACTCTTAGAGCTTAGTATGCTCGACTGGATAAGTATTTAATTCAACAAGGACTCAAGAAAGGTACTGCAGATAGTAATCTTTATGTTAAGGTTTAGGAAGAAAAGTTGTTGATTGTAGTTGTATATGTTGATGCCATCATATTTGGTGGAGATGATGATATGTGTAAGAATTTTGTAGAAGAGATGCAAAAAGAATTTGAGATTGATTGGCGAGTTATCTTTCTTCCTTGGGATTCAAATTGTGCAACAAAATGATGGTCTTTATTTGTCAAGATAAGTATGTTAAAGAGATATTAAAGAAGTTTGACATGGGAGATTCTAAATTAGTGGGTACTCCTATGGTTACTAGTTGTCACTTGAGAAAAATTGATGCAGTCCAGCATCCAACGGTGTAGGGCAATATTGCATCACCCATTTTTTTTTCTTTATTTTCTTTTGTTGTTTGGAGTCCCATAATGGAACTTAAGGGGTATAAGACAATCATAAGTAAAAAATATCAAAAAAAAGTCACTTACTATTTTTAGTAAGTCAACCTAAATAGGCTCGTATGGACTTGAAAATTTACCTAAAGGAGTAGAGATGAAAAAATTTTCCAGTCGTGAAAGAATCACTTCAGTACCCTAAATGGTTTGGGAGAAATTAAAGTTTCTATCTCGAGAAATTTCTCCAATGCAGCTTCAAATTCAAATATAAATTTTTAGAGTCCCCAAAACAACTCGAAAAGTGGGTGAACTGACATATGGTGGGTTTGCATGTTGTAGATCTCTTTGAGAGATTTCCAATGATATGCAATAATAGAAAATCAGACACCCAAATAAAAAATTATGGCCCCATGAAGTTGCCCCACTAAAAAGTGAATTTCATTAAAATTTATTCCTAGGCCAAAAATCAAACAACAAAACTTTTGGCGCCATAACAAAAGGGAAAATTGCACTTTCTAGAACATTCTAGGGTGGTTATTTGGTAAAATAAAAAGGGATATGAGAGGGTTGTAGAAGGTGGCTCCATTAGTGCAAATTGTGGCTCTGAATAATAGTTTTTTCTTCCGAGTTGATTTTGTTGTAATGAATCAAGCCTATGAGGTTGTAGCATGTAAGTTTGAATATGTAATTTCATTTTCTAAAAATAATTAAAAGTGGGTTAATTTCTATTTTGCATCTTTTGTGTTGGTATCTATTGTTGTGTTTTGTGGGTTTGGGTGGTGTAGCCCTCATGAAGTGGTATCAGAGTAGGAGTTTTTGAGTGTGTAGATAGATCGCTGAACATGAGGCGGTTTATACTAGGACTTGTGGTTGTGGGTCTGTGAGAAAAGATGCCTCCATGAAGAAGCCATGGTAGAAGAAATGTTGGGGTAGCAGAAGAGGGTTTTAGATACCTCCAGAGACAAGTTCAAGTGCTATAGGAGGAGCTCCATAGAGGAGCTAATGTCAAAAGAAGAGATCTGAAAGTGAGGATGAGGTTGAATAAGAGGGGCCATTCGAAGAGGAATCACATGATGTCATGGATCATGGAGAAGTCAGACTGATTAGGGCCATTTCCAAGATTGGAAAGAGGCTGAAGATAAAAGTTTCTAATTTTTCTGGAAACCTAAATCCAAAGGAGTTGATCGATTTGATTAATGGCATAGAAGAGTATTTTGAGTATGAGGAAATAGAAGACCTAGACAGGGTCAAATTTGTAAAGGCCAAATTGAAAGGCCATGCTAGCATATGGTAGAAAGAAGTCCAGTTGTAAAGAAATAGAAGAGGAAAAGAGAAAATAACAAGATGAGATTAGATGGTGAAAAAATTGAAGAGATAGTTTATTCTTGGGGACTATGAGTTGGATTTTTTGAAGAAGATGCAAGGGTTGAAACAAGCAAGAAAATATGTTAATGAGTATACAAAGGAATTCTACCGAGTCTTAATTAGAATAGGTCATTCTGAGGTCAACAAGGAGAAAGTTTCCTGTTACATAAATGGGTTGAAGCTGAGCATTTAAGAAGAGCCGAGTCTGGTAAGAATGTCTACCATTGAAGATGCATATTAGTTTTCTTTGAAGGTAGAAGAAAGGTTGAAGAAAAGGTTTGAAAGCAAGCAAAGAGGTAGAGGTCATGGTGGAAAGACTAGTGGATGGTCATATGGAGGTTGAAATGAAGATCAACAAAAGGGAAAATGATCCAGTAGCAGCCATAACCAGAAAGGAGATAAAACCTATCATCCTCATGACCAAAATAATGGTGACCAAAGAGGAAGAGGAAGATCTGGATGAGAACCAGGGAGAGGAGGCTTTCGTGGAAAGTGTTTCCAATGTGGAGAATAAGGGTATAGGGAATATGAGTGTCCTCAACATCAAGGAAGGAAAAATAGAAGACCTGAGGGTAATGCACAAGTTGCACATGTAGATGAAGATGCCGAGTCTTCAAATTTTGAGGATGCAAAAGGAGGAGAGATTCTTGTTACTAGAAGAGCCTTGCTAAATGAGGAGAAAGAGCCAACTCAAAGGAAGGATTTTTTTTGCACTAGATGTAAGTATGAAGGTAAAGTTTGTAATGTTATTATTAATGGAGGTAATACTGATAACCTTGTTTCAGAAGAGATGGTTAGTAAGTTGTGGTTGGAGAGAAGAATGCATCCGAATCCATAATGGATTGCTTGGTTACAGGACCATAAAGCTTTGGTAAATGAACAATGTATGGTAAGGTTCAAGATTGGAAATTACCATGATAATGTATTATGCAATATTATGCCTATGGATGTTTTTCATATGTTGTTAGGTAGACCATGGTAGTTTGATTGATGAGCAGTACATGATGGACATGCCAACACCTACTCTTTGACAAAGGATGGAGTTTGTCATAAACTGAAGCCCTTGAAAGAGGTGGAGGAAAAGGTATGCAATAATGCAAGAATTTGTTTGGTTGATGGAAGAAAGTTCCTAGAAGGTATGAGGAATGAGCATATGTGTTTTGGATTGATCCCAAGAGTTGATAAAGAAGATACTAATGAGGTACCTATAGAGGTTTCAAATTTGTTGAATGAGTTTTTGGCTATTATTTATGATAAGGTACTCGAAGGTTTTCCTCTTGTAAGAATGATTAGTCATTAGATGGACCTGACTCCTGGAGTTAGTTTTCCGAATAAGGTAACTCATCATATGACTCTAGGAGAGAGTGAAGAGTTGAATAAATAAGTGCAAGAATTATTGTGGAAGGGATTGATTAGAGAGAGTTTGAATCTATGTGCAGTACCTACAGTACTAGCACCAAATAAGGATGGGGAATGGCAGATGTGTATAGATTCTAGAGCCAACAAAAAGATCACTATCAAGTATAGATTTCCCTTGCTGAGAATGGATGACATTATGGATTGTTTGAGTGGAGCAGAGTACTTCACGAAGATATATTTGAAGAGCGGATATCACCAGATTTGGATTAGAGAAGGAGATGAATGGAATACAATCTTTAAAACCAAGGAGGGCCTACACGAGTGGTTAGTCATGACTTTTGGGATAACCAATGCACCGACTTATGAATGAGGTGTTGAAAGAATTTTTAGGAAAATTTGATATTTTTTATTTGGATGATATTTTTATTTTTAGTAAGATATTGGAGGAGCCCTTGATGCATATCTGAAGAGTTTTTGAGAAGCTAAAGGAGGAGAAGCTGTTGATTAATTTGAAGAAATGTAGTTTTGTGAAGAGAAAGTTGGTGTATCTAGGATTTGTTGTCTCAACAGAAGGTCTTAAAATGGATCCAGAGAAGGTGAGATCTATCATTGAATGGCCTACCCTGAGGAGTGTTACAAAGGTAAGATCATTTCATGGTATAACAAGTTTTTACATAAAGTTTATTAAGAATTTTAGTAGTATTTATGCACCTCTAACTGAAGCAATGATAGGGGATATAAAAGAGTTCAAGTGGACTACAGGAGCAGCCAAAAGTTTTGATATGTTTAAGAAGAAAGTTACAAAGGAACCTATTTTGGTACTTCTAGATTTCAATAAGGTATTTTAGGTAGATTGTGATACTAGTGGCACTTCCACAGGAGTTGTTTTGAGTCAATAAGGTAAGCTTGTTTCCTATTTTAGTGAGAAGTTGAATGATGCTAGAAAAAATATTCTGTCTATGATCAAGAGTTTTATGCTATAGTTCAGGCTTTGAAGAAATGGAGACACTATTTGTTGGCAAAATAATTTTTTGTATATACAAATCACCAAGATTTGGAGTATCTCAATAGTCAAGGAAAGTTAAATCAAAGGCACTTAAAATGGGTTGAGTTTTTGTAGAGTTATACTTTTGTTTTGAAGCACATGAGTGGAAGGTCAAACTGAGTTGCAAATACCTTAAGTAGAAGGAAAAAATTGTTGATAGAGATGAATATAGAGGTTTTTGGGTTCAATGAACTCAAGATTTTGTATCCTAAAGATCCAGACTTTGCAGAATCTTGGAAGGATTGTTTGGAATCTGTTACATTGGATAGGACAAGATGGTTGGATTTATTAATCCAAGATGGGATGTTGTTTAGAGGAAGCCAATTGTGCATTCCAAGGAGTTCTATGAGAGAGAACCTAATCAAGGAGAAGCATAGTGGAGGATTGGCTACAAATTTTGGTCGAGATAAGACCATTGCTCTAGTTAGTGAGAATTATTATTGGTCATAGTTATAACAAGATGTGAATAAGTTTGTACAAAGTTGCATAGTATGTCAGATGGAGAAAGGAACAAGTCAGAATAGTGGATTGTATCAACCATTACCTATACTTGAGAGGCCATGGGAGTATATTAGCATGGATTTAGTTCTTGGCTTTCCAAGGACATAGAGAGGGCGTGATTCCATATTTGTGGTGGTGGATAGATTTTCAAAGATGACACATTTCATTCTGTGTCATAAGACTAGTGATGTTTATATTGTAGAGTTATTTTTTAGAGAGGTGGTAAGACTACATGGTCTATTGAAGAGTATAATTTTAGACAAAGATACCAAATTTGTTGGTCATTTCTATAGGAAATTATGGAAGAAGTTGAAGAAAAATTTGAAGTTTAGTTCCACACACCATCCATAAAATGATGGAAAAATAGAGGTGTTGAATAGGAGTTTGGGTAACCTGTTGAGATGCTTAGTAGGTGATAAGCCCAAGGGATGGGATTTGATTCTACCATAGGAAAAATTTGCTTACAATAATTTTGTCAACAGGAGCACTAGAAAATCACCATTCCAAATTGTGTATGGAAGTAGTCCAAGAACTGCTTCTGAATTGAGGAAGATGGATAAGGGGGAGAAGAGTAGTGTCTAGGCTGAATATTTTGCTGAGCACCTAAAGAATTTGCATGAAGAGGTGAGGAAACATATCAATAAGATGAACTCACAATATAAGGCTAAGGTAGATAAAAAAATGAGGTATAAGGAGTTCTAGGTAGGAGATGAAGTCATGACTCATTTGAAAAAGGAGAGGTTTCTAGTTGGTACATACAACAAGTTAAAGATGAAGAAGTTTGGACCATGCAAGATCCTAAAGAAGCATGATTCAGGAAATGCATATGAGGTAGAGTTGCATGATGCAATTCATATTTCACCTTTGTTTAACATTTCAGATTTAACAGAATACCATGAAGGAGGAATTGGTGAAGAAAAAATAGAATCACGGTGGAATATCCCAACACCTACTTCGGAAAAGGAGGAGATAGAAGAAATATTGGATAGCCATGTGGGAAAAAGTACAAGGAACATACATTATGAAGAATATATGGTTAAATGGAAAGGAATAACCATTGAAGATTCATAATGGTTGTCTAAGGATGAGGTTAACCATCTTGGTTTCCCTCTAACTCTTGAGAAGTAACATGGTCACTTTTCAAATTACCCTGGGTGTCTGAAGCAGGAGCATCCAACGGTGTAGGGAAATCTTACATCACCCAAAAAAAATGTTTTCTTTGTTTTATTTTGTTGTTCTGAGTCCCATGATGACACTTAAAGGGTATAAGATAGTCAAAAGTTAAAAATAGTGAAAAAAAGTCACTTACTATTTTTAGTAAGTTGGCCTAAATGGGCTTGTATGGACCTAAAAATTTCCCTGAAGGAACAGAGTTGAATTTTTTTTTCAGTCGTGAAAGAATCACCTCAATACCCTAAATGATTTGGGAGAAATGAAAATTTTCCGTCTCAAGAAATTTCTCCAATTCAGCTTCAAATTCAAATATAAATCTTTAGAGGCCCTGAAACAACTCAAAAAGTGGATGAACCGACCTATAGTGGGTTCATGAATTATAGATCTCTTTGAAAGCTTTTCAACAATATGCAGTAATAGAAAATTGGATACTCAAATCAAAAGTTATGGCCTTGTGAAGTTTCCCCTCTAAAAAGTGAATTTCATTAAAATTTATTCCTAGGCCAGAAATCAAACAACAAGAATTTTGGTGCCAAAACAAAAGGAAACGTTACACTTTATAGAAAATTCTAGGGTGGTTATTGGGTTAAAAGGGATATGAGAGGGTTGTAGAAGGTGGCTTCATTAGTGCAAATTGTGGCTCTGAATAATAGTTTTTTCTTCCAAGTTGATTTTGTTGTAATGAATCAAGCTAGTGAGGCTGTAGCATGTAAGTTTGAATCTGTAATTTCATTTTCTAAAAATAATTGAAAGTGGGTTAATTTATGTTTCACATTTTTTGTGTTGGTATCTATTGTTGTGTTTTTCGGGTTTGGGAAGTGTAGCCCTCATCAAAAAATGATGAGTCTCCGAAGGTTGATCAAAATCTTTATAGATCTATGATTGGAGGTCTATTGTACTTGATTACTTCTAGACCTGATATTATGCATAGAGTATGTTTGGTTGCCATATTTCAAGCCAATCCTAAGAAGTCTCATGAGAAAGAAGTGAAGAATATTTAGATATTTAAAGGGAACTTTAGATTATGGTTTGTGGTATAAGAAGGATAATAATTTATCTTTGAGTGCCTATACTAGTGCTAATTGGGTAGGATGTGTGGATGATCAAAGAAGTACAAGTGGAACTACATTTTTCTTGGGATAAAAATTGGTCTCTTAGTTCAGTAAGAAGCAGGAATCAATGCCCTTATCCACAACAAAAGTTGAGTATATTGCTGTAACATCTTGTTGCGCCCAAGTGCTTTGGATGAAGCAAACTTTGAAGGATGTAAAGGTGTTATATGATGAATCCATTCCTATAATGAGTGATAATACTAGTGCAATTAATATTTTTAAGAATTTGGTAATGTATTCAAGAACCAAATACATTTCTATCTGGTATCACTTTCTAAGAGAGAAGGTTGAAGAGCATGGAGTCATATTAGAGTATTGGCCTACTAAGGATCAAATTGTAGATATCTTTACAAAGGAACTTTCAAAGGAAAATTTTGAGTATCTATGGTAGAAGTTAGGTGTTATTAAGCGGTTACTCCACCCAACACCTACACATAGCACAACAATAGATATAAATAATAAAAATACAAGGATAAAAATAACCACTTTTTATTTCTCTATAAAATGGAATTATAGATTCATTTATTACAAAGCTACAACCACATGGGCTTGACTAACTACAAAGAAAATCAATTCTCTTAGAAAACCCTACAATTTAGAGCCACAATCTACATTGATTTAACTACCTTCCTTAACCCCCATTCACTCCCTGATTTGGAGCCAATAATTTTCTTACAATCTTTTGGAAAGTGTAACTCTTCCTTTTTTATTTGGTGCCTAGAGGTCCAACCATTCATTTTCCCGCCGAAGGATATATTTCATTTAAAATTCTCAAAGCCATAACTTTTGACTCAAGTATCTAATTTACTCTTATAATATATCATTAGAAAGATCGCAAAGATATATACAATGATAAAATTATTTGAAGATTATTTTATCCACTTTTCAAGATTTTATGAGGCTTCTAAGGGCTTCAAATTTGAGTCTGAAACTTTATAAGAGAAATTTCCCAAGATGAAAACTTTAATATCTCCCAAATGGCACAAGATATTGAGATGATTCTTTCACCATTTGATTCATTTTTCAATCCCAATCCTTGGTGTACATTTTTAGGTCTATACATGACCCTTTAGGTTGACTTACTAAAATAATAAGTGATCAACTTTGGAATTTTTGGAATTTTGACTATCCTACATTTTTGAAGTGTCATCATAGGATCAAAAAAAGCTAAATAAACCTACAAATAGAAGAAAAAACAATTTTTTGGGTGATGCAATATTTCCCTTACACTACTTGATGTGCTTCCATAAATGTATATATATGTATCTATATATGCATATATGCATGCATGTATGTATGCATACATATATATGTATATGCATATATTAATATATATAAAAATACATCATATATACATATATACATATATACATGTATATACATACATATATATATGTATTTTTTATATATTAATATATGCATACATACATACATACATACATGCACATATACATTTATAGATACATACACACACATACAAATGTATGCATATATATATGTAGTTATTTTCATATATTTTTGTATAAGAGCGAATTTGCACCCTAGGCGCAATTCCCCCTTTTTCCTCTATACACTTTAGAAAACCTAAGTCGGAGGCTTAATTATACTTAAGCCCGCTGATGGTGGTCCACTTGGCACCTGCTTTGCATGTTGGTGGAGGTGTTTCTGTCGGGGACGCCCGCATGATGCACAGACATCCACGCAACACACTTATGTCCCTGGTAGATTCCTATGGCTGAGCCAGCAGAGGCATTACGCTTCCCATTGGCAGTGAAGTTGTAATGCCTCCTTCGACCACCCGACCCTAATATGGCCATTTTATTTCTCATTCCTTTATAATTAGTCTTTGAACTTGCATTTGGAGGTTGGAAGAAATCTTGAACAAATTTGGCTCTCATACTCTCACTCTCACAAGCTCACTTCCAAACATTCCAAGCATTTGATAGCAACAATATCACACTCCATCACATTGGTAGAGCAAGTTTGGGACCATGCCATTGTAGAAGAGGCTTGATTTCATCTCATTTCTCCTCCAAGCAGCCTTGAGTGCTCTTGGTGGAGGTGGTAAGCTTCCCTCTCCTCTCCCCTATCATTTGGTTGAGTAGCATAGTAACGTTTGTAGTGCTTGTATTTTTATCATTTCTTTATCTTTCTTCCTTTGGTTGTTTGAGGAGGTGGGAACACCTAAATAGGGGTTTGACAGAGGTAGACCCCTATACAACTACCCCCAACATCCTCTTTCTTGTTGTGTGTAGGAGGATGTACTTCGAGGAGCTAGCAGGTGAGCAGGGTCTTCTACGAGATTGCCTTCGTTATCTTAGCTTTGGTATATCTACTTTATCACCTTTGTTTGTAATTATCATATTTCATAGTACTATTTTGTTCTCTTAGAAATTGTTGAGATAGGCTATTAGTCATTTTGACGAGTCTGACCTTGTCTCTATTGTGATCTGATCATACAAACCACAACACGTTTCTGAGACGCCAGTGTGCCGCACTGTCATTTGAAGTCCGTGCTGACGTCCTTGGGTAGAGAGCTCTCTGAGGCACAGAGTTGGACCTAGAAATTGACTCACCTAGCCCCACCTTGAAACTCAAGAATGCAGAGTGATTGAAGGACATCATAATCCTCATCATTCTAGTCCTTATACCCTAAACAATACACTTAGATGAGGTAAGTTAGGGCAGCCTCTCGCATTTTGACCCCCTGTGACCTAGGGTCTTGCATGCGGTGGTCCCCGTCTCTTACATTTTTGGTGAACCCAACATGAGCCATTTTGGTTCCTTTCCTCATACTCTAGGAGTGTTGTAAGGCTGTCGCCTTGCAACCCAACCTGCGACCCCTAGTTGACATAGTTGGAAGGTTCCAAAGGTATTGCATGATGAAGCCTTAATTGGGTCACCATATTACTCATTAACCTTTAGGGACGCAATGAAAGCATTGTATAAAGTGTGTAATGACTTCCTTCCTGCATCAAACCATCCCCTCCATGCAGCCTATGGAGAAAGGCGTTGGCATAACCTTTACTTCATAGGACCTGCCGATGGGATTTAATAAGGAACCATCTCCCCTCTATATTCCTACACGGATCAATGGAAACATTGTAGCCAGTGTTCTTGTTGATTCGACATCATAGGTGAACATAATAATGGAGGAGATTATGCTTATAAATTTTTTACATAAGGATGGATACGATGCTCCTGAAAGTTTCATTCACACACATGATGACCTTTCCGTACCCCCTTTAGGTAGCATTAACCTGCCAGTCTTAGTTGGACCTAAGACTGTGAATCTCTTGTTTGATATCATCCCTGGATCCAAAATCTTCCATGTAAAATTGGGTATCCCTTAGTTAGTAGCGATGAACGCGGCACCCTCCGTCGTGCATAAGTGTCTAGAATTTATCCACAAAGGTTCCGTACATGTGATCTACGACACCAGCTATCAAATGCCGATCACACGTGGTAGCTACTCCCTGGATCACCCGTGGCCTATGTCTGTGGGTCCCCTTCCACCTAGGACAGACCTTTTTCATAAGACATATTAGAATTATAAGAAAGGGCATCTGAGGTTGAAGGTGAGGCACCCTCCCTCACCTTATGCTATTTCACATAGAGCTTGCTTGAAGGTTGACAACGATGCTGTTAAGGCTCAAAAGAGGAAGGAAGAGAAATGGTATTGTGATCCTCCTTCTTCCTCTTTTGTTACCCAACCCGATGGTTCATCTCACTCAAATGTGTACCCTCAGGTTCTGCTCCTTGTTTGTAGGAGAACCCTTCGATGCCCACTTGGTGAAAGCCGAAGCGTCCTACGTTTGAGCTTCCTATTTTGCTGACAGAGATTAGACCCATTTGGTATGAAAGGTAGATGATCCTTCAAATAGAGTCCTCCTTGTCTCAACCTTCACGGCCTCATACTACTCTTGCTCCTAAGGCAGTGAGCAGAAAGAGGCCCGCTGTCGAGGCTCTAGAGTCGACTCCTCCCATCGCTCCTTAGCTTGCTCCCCTTCCTCCTATACAGGAACTCACTCCTCCACCTGACATGGCCATAATGGATGTTCCTATGATTAAGTAGGAAATTCCCATCCCTTCAAAAGCTTTGTATTTTAACTCCAAGAGTTGTAGGAACCTCCTTGCATGAGAGCACAAGTGCCAGCAAAAGGCTCTCTTGGCCAAGCAAGCCGCTTCACAGCAGGAGGAAGAATCAACCGCCCTTGCTTTAGGGCCCTCTGTAGCATCTTCTTTCCCCCTTCCTATTGTGTCCCTTCTGTCTAATCCTCTTCCAACTTCCATTGTGAGCACAAATGCACCTAACCCTAAATGGGTACAATTGTTTATCGCTCCTTCAACAGAGCCGCCTTTGCTGATGTTCGTTCTAGGTATTCAACCCTTCCCAAAACTTGCAAATATGGTTAACACTTCAGTCGTATCCACTGCGGTTCTATCCTCCTCCTCTGCACCTCTAGCTTTGTCCATGGGGAGTACATCTCCTCCTACAAAAAAAGAGGGAGAGGCTAGTACTTCTTCCGATAAAGGACATAAGAGGAGCCCACCTTCGCAAGGTGGCCCTATGATGACCTATTTTGTCCTTGTGATAGAATCAGTCCCAACCTCCCCTGAGTTTGTCACTACTCCCAAGTACTAAGCTTAGTGGTGGATCTCAGGCACAACCTGTCTCATCTATTGAAGTAAGACATGACACTCCCATGGGGTGCATGTTTAACTCTATGGATGAAGTCCTGATCCTATTGGTGATCTTCATGAAATCGCTGACTTTTACTCCACAAGAGCTCAGTAGAGAGGACCTCAAGGGGCCCTCTTCCTTGGCCCTTGATGCAGGAGGGTTAGACGCCCCTCTTAAAATTCCACCCTTGCAAGCTCATCCTCCTTCTGATTATGCGGATTTAGATTGGGAAGCAGACGACCTTTTGGATGATCAATGTTAGAAGGAGGTCCCCTTTTCTTGATCTTGTGTGCATGTGTGCATGTCTTGTAATGTGTTCCCCCATACTCGTTCTATGTGTGCCTAGATGACCCTTGTCACCCTTGTTGGTGCTTTTAGATAGAAATATGGTTTTTGTGTCGTAAACCTTTTTCTATTTGTACCATCATTCTTCCATGTTTGTACTTGATTTTTGATAAATTAGGGACAATGCAAAACATTGAGGGCATTTAGGCTTCCCTTTTATGTTGACCCAATTTTTTATTTTTACTTTGTTTTCTATGCATTCTTCTTGATCTGGCTGGGGATTGATGATATTTCACCTTGCATTCCAATTAATTACTATTATATGAGCTCAGATAGATCTAACCTCGCTAAACCAGATCCCCCTGTGCACTTTGTTTGTACTTTTCAATTTCTCTTTATCTTTCTCTCTTCTTTTCTTGAGTTGTCCCTCCTATGTGTGACAACATTCTTTAACACTTCAACTTTTAGAAAATGAATTCACCGCCAATGAATCTTTTCTTGAAAGTCCTCAAAGTACCTTTTCCTTGGAAGTGCATTCTCAACTTGGAACCCTAATGAAATGTGTTTCCTTCATCACATGTTCATAAAAAAAGGACTTGAAGATCTTCCTCTGAAGTGGGAATTGCTTTGACTTCCCCTCATGTGGGGGCATGACCTTACTTTCAAATTCCTTGATGAAGTGAACATCTTTCGAAAGGATCCCTTGATAACGAATCACTCTAAGATGGTGAATTTTGAATTGTCCCTTGAATGGACCCCCTTATACTTCATGGCGGGTTCCTCAAGGACCCTTTCTTCAAAATCCTTCGTAATGAATGTACTCTACGTCTAGCCTGGGGGCAACCCGACTAGACTCATTCCATTCATCCTTCGCATCTAGCTTGGGGGCAGCCTGACTAGATCTTAATTTTTCAAATGGTGCATCCCTTGAGTGAACCCCTCTCCTTTTGAAGGGTTCCCAAGGGATCCCTTTGAAAGTATTTTGGTCTGCATGACCGACCACTCTTTAGAGATGTTCTATTTGTAGGTAGATGTGTCACCGCTTTTAGATGTGTTCTATCTATGGGTAGATGTATTGACGCTTTAGACATGTTCTATCTGTGGGTAGGCATGTCACCACTTTCAGATACGTTCTATCTATGGGTAGACGTATCGACACTTTAGACATGTTCTATTTGCAGGTAGATGTGTCACTGCTTTTAGATGCGTTCTATCTGCGGGTAGATGTATCGACACTTTAAACATGCTCTATCTACGGGTAGATGTGTCACCAATTTTAGATGCGTTCTATCTGTGGGTAGACGTATCGATGCTTCAGACATGTTCTATATATGGGTAGATGTGTTGCTGCTTTTAGATGTGTTCTATCTGCGGGTAGACGTATCGATGCTTTTAGACATACTCTATCTACAGGTAGATGTGTCACCACTTCTGACATGTTCTATCTGTGGGTAGACATGTTGCCTCTTCCTGACTCTGTAGTGTCCACTTCCTTGGGGATTCCTGCATGTGAGAGATCTTGTGGGTTACCTCCTTGGAGGTCTGCGGGCCTGTAAGGCACTTTGTTATTCCAACTTCATAGTTCCGAGCAGCTATGGAGTCCTTTTTTTCCCTACATCTTTAGGTTTTCCAGATCACAGTCTGCTTCCTCCATAGTTCATGTATAATTTTCTAACCCTACTCTCTTCTTGATCTACTTTACAGAGCACTCATCAGTACTTGTGCTTGCTAAAGTGGGGAAAAAATGTATAAGAGCAAATTTGCACCCTAGGCACAATTCCCCTTTTTTCCTCTATACACTTTAGAAAACCTAAGTCAAAGGCTTAATTCTACTTAAGCCCACTGATGCTAGTCCACTTGGCACCTTTTTTGCATGTCAGTGGAGGTGTTTCTATTAGGGATACTTGCACAACACATAGATGTCCGAGCGGTGCGCTTGCATCCCTAGCAGATTCCTATGGCTGAGCCAATAGAGGCATTACTCTTCCCATTGGTAGTGAAGTTGTAATGCCTCCTTCGGCCACTCGACCTGAATATGGCCATTTTATTTCTCATTCCTTCATAATTAGTCTTTGAACTTGCATTTGGAGGTTGGAAGAAATCTTGAATAGACTTGGATCTCATACTCTCACTCTCACAAGCTCACTTCAAAGCATTCCAAGCATTTGATAGCAATAATATCACACTCCATCACGTTAGTAGAGAAAGTTTGGGACCACACCATTGTAGTAGAGGCTTGAGTTCCTCTCATTTCTCCTCCAAGTAGCCTTGAGTGCTCTTGGTGGAGGTGGTAAGCCTCCCTCTCCTCTCCTATATCATTTGGTTGAGTAGCATAGTACCGTTTGTAGTGCTTGTATTTTTACCATTTCTTTATCTTTCTTCCTTTGTTTGGGACCACACCATTGTACCGTTTGTGGAGGTGGAAACACCTAAATGAGGTTCTGACTGAGGTAGACCACTATACAGCCACCCCTCAACATCCTCTTTCTTTTTGTGTATAGGACATACTTTGAGGAGCTAGCTAGCAAGTAGGGTCTTCTACGAGATTGCCTTCATCATCTTAGCTTTGGTATATCTACTTTATCACCTTCATTTGTACTTCTTGTATTTCATAGTACTATTTTTTTCTCTTAGAATTTGTTGAGTTAGGCTGTTAGTCATTTTGACGAGTCTGACCTTGTCTTTGTTGTGATCTCACCATATGAACCACAATGCCTTTATGAGATGCCAATGTGCCATGCTCTCACCCGATGTTTGCGCTGATGTCCTTGGGAAGAGAGCTCCCTGAGGCACAAAGTTGGACCTAAAAACTAACTCACCTAGCCCCACCTTGAAACTCAGGAATGCAGAGTGATTGAAGGACATTGTAATCCTCATCATTCTTGTCCTGATACCCTAAAAAATACACTTAGCCAAGGTAAATTAGGGCAGCCTCTTGTATCTCGACCCTCTGTGACCTGGGGTCTTGCATGCGGTGGTCCCCCTCTCTTAATATTTTATTTGATGTATTATAACCATGTAATTTTCTTGTGATGGAAATCTTATAAAACTTAAAATAACATTGATAAGGAGAAGTGTAAGATAATAAGTTGACATCAAACTACTAAAGGTACCATGAAAACTTAATGTGATAGAGAATGATCAAAGAAAAAAATCAATGATAATGTTAAGATGTAAATTATTACTATACTTATGACACACGAAAAGTATCCAATCAAAATATGCAACAAGACATAATATTATGTATGTGTGGGTTCTTGAAGTCATTATGTACTTTTGATTCTCCTTGATCTCCTTCCCTCTCTTCGGTGATACTCTCCCTCCTCATCTAGGAGAGAGAACTAGTTTCCCACATCCACCACATTTTACCAAAAAGGTAGTTATTCTATTAACTATAACATCAATAACATAATATAAACATTTATTAAACAATAATCATGAAGATTAAAAATCACATCTACTATTTTAATCATTATCACATTGATATTCTCTTTTGTCATATCATAAATAAAGAAAACAATTTCAACATAATTATCCTCAAATCATAATTTTGATAACACAATTTAAAATTCATAGAAAAGTATTTTATGTATAATTAGTTAAAATAATATATTTAAACTAGTCCAAAAAAGGGGTGTGACATTGTAGTTTTGGTTATGGATTGTTAACTATTATAGTAACAGAAAAAGTAATCCTTTTTCCCTTACTTGGTTTGATAATTAAAATTAAAACTGAACTAATGATGTCTTGGAGTGGTGTTGTAATGTGTTGTATGCATTCAAACTATTATAAGAACTTTATTTGACTAAAACATGCATTAATTAATCCTTTGAAAGGGTTTTGTAAAGTGTTGTAACACACTTTCACACTTTTCTAGGATGTATTTGCTTAATTAAGCCTTATGGGCCCCTTTCTAAAAAAAATGTACATAATGTGTACCTTGTTTAAGTGTTGTAAAGTGTCACAAGGAAATTTCACACTTATCTAGGTGGTCATTAATTAATCGTGGGTAATTAGAGTAATTAATCCCTTTTAATTCAAATTTAAGCCTTAATTTTGACACCTCTTGAAGATCTATCCTGACACCCATAACTTAATTTACAAAATATTTCATTGAGTAAAGTTTGGTCCTAGAAAATGGTGCCAAGACCCATTCACCCTAGATGGTGAATGCGTCCTCCCTTAATAGGACCCCCCTTTTTCAGTTGATTTGGAATGGGTTTTTATCCTTCTTTCAATCCCCTGAGGTTAGGTCCTAGTAAACTGAGCCAAGACCCATTCGCCCTAGGTGGCGAATGGGTCATCCCTTAATGAGACCCCCCTTTTTTAATTTCATTATGGTGGGAATTTAATAATGTTTGTTTCTAGATCTGGTGTCGGCCTTAATTGTTTGAATTTTAGGGTTAATCTCCTAATTTAGTATAAATAAGGGGTTAATTCACATTGTTTCTCCTAGCAAGTTTATGAGACATCCTAGAAACTTCAAGAGAGAATTATAGAGCATTTAAAGAGAATTCATAAGGCATTACAAGGCATATTTCTAGAGTTTATTGAAACAATTCAAAGTCATATCATCATGCCAAGGGTTTGATGCATGAATTCATGTTGTTGAGCTAAGATTGTGAGTGTAGCATTGGAGATCTATTGCAAGCATTGTTCAAATCAAATTCAAGGATCCAAGATCTACATTCTTCATGGCCACTACATGTTATCTTGCATATTTTTTTTGCAAGACATCATCCAAGATTTATAGGTTGAAGAGCAAGATTTGGAGCAAGATTGTTAAAGTGAAAAATCAAAGAATTGAAGCTACAAAATTGCCTACAGACTTTAAGAAGTTGGTAATAGGAAATTTAAGAGTGTAGACATTGAGGAACAGGATCCTGAAATCAATTTTTTGAAACCCTAAAAGTGTTAGAGTAAAGCAATTAATTAACTTTACTCTCCTCTTAAGATTTCACTTTATACACACATATTAGTCATTTAATAATTAAATATTAATTATTAAATGCACTCACCTTAGGGTTAGGTTTTCCTTTCCATTTTGATCTCCTTTTATAAGGATTGATCTCTTGTATTGTATTCACTTCTTAATGTTCTTTTTTCAGTCTGATAATACAATTCTTGCATATTGTCAGAGAAAAACCCTTGTTTTGTTTCCTACAGATTTCTTCCTTGTGATAGGTTTTTGCATGCAGGTTTCTTGGGCTTAATCGATTTGTTTTTCATCAAATCTTACATGGTATCAGAGCTGGATCTACTGTAGCTTGTTCATGTTTGAAGAAAAAAGGGAGCAAGGGTTTGACAATTTTTTTTGTTGGATTCTTCAGCTAATTTGAGAGGTTCTAGGTGTAGTTTTCAGATTTGGTATTCCTTGCCCAACGATATTTTTTGTTTTTTTTTGTCAAAAAAGAAATCAATTTTTTTTAGGGTTTTTTACAAGCGCATGCATGTGAAAAGGCATTTTTTAGGGTTTTTTACAAGCGCATGCATGTAAAAAGGCATTTTTTGGGGTGTCCTTCTCTGTGCTGTTCATAGTGGTGTCCTTCCTGGTATCGTTTACTAGACTTTCACCTTATTCCTCTGAACGTTGTGCATGAGCCGATGTCTGCATTGGCAGATCTGAAAAGGTAGAACTTCAAACCCCTGCGGGTGCCGTACTTTGACTTGAAAGTTTTTTTACTGATGATTGCTATCCAGATCTACAGTCTATTTCATCAGTAAATTCTTCAGGTATACAGAGATTTGTCTCAATCATCTATTGCTTTCTATTTTTTTCTAGCTTTCAGTTTGTACTGGGGATTGGATTTTTGCATTGTGGGGGGGTGTTTTTTCTTGCTTTCTGTCATTTACATCAGAAAACCAGAATCTATAAACACCAAAAAAACAAACAAACCCCTTCTGCATCTTCTGTCTAGTTTTGAAAGACCACTAAATAATAATAAAAAAATTCAGAGCAGTTGAGGCACAGTTCACAGGATGGCCGATAGATCTATTGAATCTCTCACACCGCATAATTATCACACTTGGAAGGGTCGCATGATGACTCTTCTCCAGTCTCGAGGGTTATGGTCCTATTTGGATGAGGTTCAGCCTCAGTTGACTCACACCTTTGAGGTTATGCAGCACATGAACAATATGGATTAGGCTATGGGATTGATGGCTTTACACATTTCCGACAGTCTCCTGTTTCATCTTGAGGGTTGTCTCACTCCTCGAGCCATTTGGACCAAGTTTGATGGATTTTTGGTACTGTCAACGAGTTTAGAGCTTTGCAGCTTGAGGTAGAGTTAACTTCCTTGGTACCTGATTCGTTTCCCTCTATTGAGGACTTTCTAATGAAGTTCAAACAACAAAGATCTATCTTGCAGGGTTGTGGTAAGACTAAGACTGATACAGAGTGCATTTTCCTGATCCTCTCCAAGCTTCGGGGTCCATTTCAGATCTTCTCTTCGACCTTCTATTCCACCATGGATGCCTTGGGTGCTCGACATGTCATGCCTTCTTTTGAGGTCTTTTGTGATTGTCTAACTCGTGAGCAAGCCAAGCTCAAGTAGTTGGATTCACTTTTAGGTTCACAGAACCAAGCATTGGTAGCCCAGTCCTCCAAAGGAAAACAGAAGCAGAAACCGAAGCCTAAGAAAGATTCAGGGGCTAGTGAGAATCCCTCCAAGCCACCACCTAAGTTTGATTCAAAACCACAGTCCAATTCTAAACAGGGAAAATCTTCGAAGTCTGGTGAGTCTTCCTCCAAGACTAAGAAGAAATCTGGTGATCCTTGCAATTTTTGTGGCAAGGAAGGACATCCAGTTTCCAGGTGTTGGAAACATTTAGAGGCTTTGGAGGAAGCCATGCAGCAGCATAATATCAGTGCACCTTAGCCTCCTTCACAGCCCACAGGGAAAGGTCATGCTCTTTCTGCACGAGCATTATCCTCAGAATCCACTTGGATTCTAGATTCTGGTGCCTCTCACCATATGACACACACAGAGGATTTGGTCACCGCTCTTGCCCCTACAGGCACTAGACATATTGTAGTTGGTGACTCAGCACAACTTTCAGTTCAGGGTTCAGGTACTATTTCATTGGATGGTGGTTGTTCAGGATGTGCTTCTGTTCCTGACATTTCGACAAACCTATCTTATCAATTTGCCACTCTGGCTCTGGTAAGACAGTTGAGTTCTCACCACATGATGTGGTTATTCGAGACCTTCATGATCCTGACTTGGTTGTGGCTACTGGGAGTGTGGATTCTGCATCTTGCTAGATTTGATGGCTTTGAGAGTTCAGACACTATTGGTTCCTCTCTTATAGCACATGCAGATTCAGTGAGCAGGCTTTGGCATGAGCATTTTGGCCATGTCAATTACAGATATCTACAACAGATGAGTACTCAGGCACTTGTGATTGGGCTTCCACAGATTTCTTGTATTGATGGTGTATGTCGTGGTTGTGTCCTTGGCAAACATCATCGTGATCCTTTTCCTAAGGGTCGAGCCACTCATGCTAGGGCAGCCCTAGAGTTGGTACACAGTGATCTTATGTCCTTTCTGACTCCTTCCTTTTCAGGGGCCCACTATGTGCTCACTTTTATTGATGACTTCTCCAGACGTACATGGGTGTACTTTCTTAAGTACAAGTCTGATGTCTTTGACTCATTCAGGACTTTTAAGACATTTGTGGAGAAGCAATCTGGACTTTCTATCAGGAGGATACACATAGATAATGGGGGGGAATATGTTAATCAGGCTTTTATAGATTTTTGCACTGAGCATGGTTTACAACATCATTTTACAGTCCCTTACACCCCTCAGTAGAATGGTGTTGAGAGAAAGAATAAACCTTATGGGAGATGGAAAATTGTATGATACAGTCTCGAGCTATGAGTTCTTCATTTTGGGCTAAGCCAATTGTGCCAATTATATTCAATCGATGCCTCATAAGGCATTACGACATATGACTTTGAGGAGGGTTGGACCCATGTCAGCCCGATGTTTCTATATTTCGAAGTTTTTGGTAGTGAGGCTTGGGCATTTATTCTTGATGCCCAGCGGAAAGCCATGGAGAGTGAAGAGCCAACCACCCATATTTGTTGGCTATTGTGAGGATGTTAAGGCATACAGGTTGTTTGATCCTGATTCTAGAGAGGTCTTGTTTCGGAAGGATGTCTAGTTTGATGAGCGCTATCCTCAAATGGATTCTCCATCACCAGCTTCTCCCTCATTGCCTACTCCTTCCTCTTCATCTCTTGAGGATTACTTATCTCTTGAGGATGATGTAGATGATGATCCACCATCTCCACCACCACCAGTTGCTCCATCTTTGCCTAGGTGGGCCCGTGTTACTGTTGATGCAGCTGGTTCTTTGGCAGGTGATCCTTCAGATACTCGTCGTACTCGTGCTCAGACATCTGGTTCTAGTCTTTTGAGTCATGCCATTTCGGATGATCCTCAAAAGTTTTCAGAGGCGACAGGTCACCTTGAGTGGGATAGGGCTATGGATGAGGAGTATTCTTCTTTGATGAAGAATCATACTTGGGATCTTTGTCCTCTTCCTAAGGGAAGAAAGTTGGTTCGGTGCAAGTGGGTGTACCATACCAAGTATGCTGCAGATGGTTCTATTGATAAGTATAAGGCACATCTTGTTGCGAAGGGGTTTTCTTAGGTAGATGGTATTGACTACTCTGAGACCTTTGCTCCTATTGCCAAGATGAACTCTATATGCCTTGTACTTTCACTTGCAGCTTCACAGGGATGGACAGTGTTTCAGATGGATGTGAAGAGTGCCTTCTTGCATGGAGACCTACCTGAGGAGATCTATATGGAGTAGCCTCAGGGATTTGTGCAAGACTCTTCTTTGGTTTTAGGATTCCCCAAGATTCATTGTAAGGGGAGTCTCAAACAAGCCCCCAAGCTTGGTGGTATGAGATGGACTCTTCTTGCTTTCTTCCACTTTACACGCTGTCATTCGGATCACACAATGTATATTCAACACGCCGAGGGTGATGTTTTGATTCTTGTGCTATATGTAGATGATCTCATCCTTACAGGTAGCTCATACTCCATGATTCAGAGTGTTCAGAGAGCTTTGATGGAGCAGTTTGAGATGACATATCTTGGTCTCCTACACTTCTTTCTGGGTCTTTAGGTTATTCAGTCTTCGGATGGGATTTCCATATTTTAGGAGAAGTATGCTCTTGATATGCTTCAATGATTTGGCATGCTTGATTGCAAACGGCTCTCACCCATTCTTAGTCGTGTTGTTTTTTCTTCCACTTGCTCTACTCCTTCAGTAGACCCCACTTTATACAGGCAGTTGGTTGGCAGTTTGTTGTACCTGACACATTCTCGTCCCGATCTTTCCTTTGCGGTTGGCCTTGTTCTCGTTCTCCCATGATCCCTTATGAGAGCCATCGAAAGCAACCAAACATTTTGAGGTACATTCAGGCACCACTCATTATGGCATTCACTACACTTCGTGATCCCTCACATCTCGCGCTTCACTGACTGACAATGGGTGATAAGCCAACGATCAAGCTCCACCGCTTTGTTTTTGCCTTGGTTCGTCCTATCACATGGTTCGGTAAGAAGCAGTCTACTATTGCATTATCATCTATAGAAGCTGAGTACCGTGCAACAGTGTTAGCTAGTCAGGAGGTTTTATGGCTTCGGGCAGTTGATGACAGAGTTTGGGTTTCCTCTAGATAGTCCCACTATTCTTTGGTGTGACAATCAGAGTACCATTCACATTTATCGCAACCCAGTGGAGCATCAGCGGACAAAGCACATTGAAATCCACATGCACTTCATCAGGCAGTTGATTCAAGATGGTTCTCTCATCTTGGAGTACATTCCTATAGAGGAGCAGGTTGCAGACATCTTCACCAAACCTTTGGCATCTCCGCGCTATCTTCAGTTGCGCTCCATGCTTGGGGTGAAGGAAGTTGTCCTTGGGGGGTCTTAGTGAGGCCTTCCTTCCTTCCTTCCTTCATGTTTTTTTTTCAGCATGTTTCTTTATCTCTTTTTGGAGAGGATTTTTTTCCCACTGGGTTTTCTCCTTTACTCTGCTTTATAGAGATTTTGTTGTATTCGGGTACCTGATCAGGCCATGTTGCTGGGACCCTCTGTTGCATTGTAGTTCCTTTGCTTTCTTCTGCATTGTTTGTAGCTGCATTGTAGCTCATCTTAAGGGGGGGTGTTAGAGTAAAGTAATTAATTAACTTTACTCTCCTCTTAAGATTTCACTTTATGCACACATATTAGTCATTTAATAATTAAATATTAATTATTAAATGCACTCACCTTAGGGTTAGGTTTTCCTTTCCATTTTGATCTCCTTTTATAAGGATTGATATCTTGTATTGTATTCACTTCTTGATGTTCTTTTTTCAGTTTGATAATACAATTCTTGCATATTGTTAGAGAAAAACCCTTGTTTTGTTTCCTACAAATTTCTTCCTTGTGACAGGTTTTTGCATGCAGGTTTCTTGGGCTTAATAGATTTTTTTTTCATCAAATCTTACAAAAAGGACCCATTTTCCATTGAAGGCGAATGAGTCCTCAGTGGCTAAACAATAACAACTTTTTGGTCAGGTACACAACTTTTTATGCTCTACAAACTTCCCCCATAGTTGCTATAATAGTTAGGTAGCATTTTTTTATTATTATTTGTATCTTATCATACACATAATTTTAGTGTTTAGGGTCTTAGAAAAATTAGTGGTCCATCATCTTGTTGATTCATTTTGGTGGACACTATTTTTTCCCTATACATTTAATGGTGAACCCAACATACTGACAATTTTCTAATTATTGGAGTCTCCCATTGCATCTTAAGTTAGATCTTGCATTCATTTTCATTTGCATTG
>VDFB02000017.1:312785559-312814186 GCA_007258455.2 Sequoia sempervirens | reverse complement strand
GATGATCTCAAATGGCACTCCATATCGACAGATGATATGGTTTAAAATAAATAAAGACACTGTCTTGCCTGAGGCAATAGAAAGTGGAACAGCCTCTACCCATTTTGTGAAGTAGTCAGTAGCAGTGATAATGAACTTATGCCCACCGGATGAGTTGGGATGAATCTGCCCAACAAGGTCAAAGGCCCATCGCTGAAATGGCCAGTGAGATATAGAAGGAATTAGCTCCCTACCTGGAGCATGTATCAGGTGTCCATGTTTCTGACATTTTTCACAAGACTTAGCAAATGCTACTGCATCTATCTGCATCGTAGGCCAATAGTACCCTACTCTAAGCAACCTTCTAGCCATGGAAAGACATCTCATTATAATGTCCCTCCACATATGCCCCCTCGTGGATGTCAACTAGCTTGGACCTGGATTCTCCTTTCTAAGACCTTAAGAAGTGTTCCATCTAGACCTCCCATGTACAAATCACCGAGATGAGGGAATAATAGAGGTGTTGCTGGATAAGGTTTCTTCTTTCAGATCGGTTAAATGTATCGGGGATGATGCCATCACGAAGATATGAGTAAATAGCACCATAGCGGGAGGATTCATGATTGACAAGGGTACAAATGACATGGCTTTCAGGTGAGTCAAATATGGGATATTGTAGCTCTTCCACCAGGAATTCATATCTAGACTCATGTTCCTCTAACTAAAGAAGTGAAGCAAGGGTGGCCATAGCATCAGCTGCTTTGTTCTCAGCCCTAGGGATTTGCTGAAAGGTGACAAAAGTAAAATACCGTCTCAATGAATCAACCATTTTTTGTAAGGTACCAACTTGTCATCTTTTGTTTGGTATTGTTTTACTGGACTTGTTGATGATCACCGAGAACTCCTCATAGATATGTAGTTCCAGGATATTCTACCTATGGCCATTTTAGTCCATTTGTCAAAGTCTTTATACCTATGTTGTTTGTGCATGGGAAGAGTAACTTGTAAGATTTAGGAATAGTATATCCATGAGGAGAAACAAACAACACACCAGCTTCAAAACCATTTTGCATGCAGGAACCATCAAAGAATAGTTTCCAGGATCTTTCAGTCATGTACATAAGATGCTCATCTGGAAAGTTGACTTGAATGGGTATATTATCTTGAATAGGAAAATTAGCCAGTTGATCTGCAATAGCTTGGCCTTTGATTGCTTTGCGCTCAATATACTCTATGTCAAATTCAGAAAGAATCATCATCCATTTAGCAAGTCTACCCGTGAGAGCAGCTTTACCGAGCAAGTATTTGAGAGGATCAATTTTTGCTATGAGGTATATGGTGTGCCGGAGCATAAGTAGTGTCTAATTTTGAGAAGCAAACACTAACATGTAGGCAAGCTTTTTCAATACTAGTATAATTAACCTCATAAGAAACAAGAGCACTAATATAATATATGGCCCTTTCTTTCCTCGGGTTTCCATCTAATTGAGCCAACAATGCCCCCAATGAAGATTCAGTAGCTGAGACATATAAAATGAGAGGTTTTCCTGAAATGGGAGGCATTAAAATGGGAGGATTTTCCAAGTATTCTTTAATTTGATCCATGCTCTTTTGGCAATCCTCATTCCAGACACATTGAACACCTTTATGCAAATTTTTGTTGAAAGGTTGTGCTCTATCTACCAATTGTGAAATAAACCCTAAGGATTGAAGACGCATTTTTCTCAACTGCTTGATTGGTCAATAACTGAGCTGCTGGAAAAATGATGCATAATGAGATTAGTGTCCAACCCCTCGCATGTCCTAGTATGTCTCCAGCAGTTAGACTCTTCTTTGGAGGAACCTCGCGATAGGCTTTCTTCTCAGTGATAAAGATTTAGCCAAGTGGACAATTTTGAATTTCCTCTCGCGGCCAAATTAATAGCTTCATAGGTTCAACCAATATTGATGATCTATCCTGGAAATAGCTTGGGAGACTATCAAGTACCTCATCCGTAGGTGCCTCTGGGAGGTTTTCACCTTTGGATACGTCTTTTATTTTTACTTTTTTTGGTTCTGACACCGCCACATAGTGGTTTTCGCCATCATAACTCTTATTCTTTTTTTCTTTTCTTTTTATCTTGTGACTAAGGTACTTGATGTCAGGTTCTGTCATACTAGTAGCCGGTTCACTGGTGGAAGAGACTACAAGTTCAATGGCATTTAGATAGTAGGTGATCTCATAGTCATTGTGAAATGTCAAGAGTTGAGGCTCTTGGTAACATTGAGACCAATCAATAAGGTTGGGGTGAACAAGAGGTAGGTTGGATGACCTGCTCAAGACAAGGATATAGGTGGTGTCATCTCTGGTGACTGTAGAATTGGAATCTGTCAAGTTTCCCTCTAAAGTGTCTAAATCAGAATTTATCCTAGCAAGCGAAGAATCGTCTACTAATGTGACATGTGGGTTCCAATCTTCTAATCTAACACATGACTCATTAGTTACATCAGGTTGAGAACTATAAGCATGGACAACATCCATATCCAAGTCAACTATTGCATCTGAGAGTGAATCCCATTCAAACTCATGAGAGTCTATTTCTGAATTATTGTTGGAGCCTTGTGATGTAGAAGCCTCAAGATTTGGAAGAGGCTCCTCTCCTCTAGCAATTTGCTCAATCACAAAATTATCTGAATTATCACCATCCGTTGCAGCTGGGATGGAGACACTACCCATAGTCAATCTTGCATTCATATAGTCACTATCTATTGCAAATGAGATAGGAGGACTATCAATTATTAAATCTCTTGAATCTTCCCAAAGGAGATTTGTTGAAGGTACCCAATCATCTATTATGTCTTGTTGATTGGTCAAATATGGTACATATTCTGTGTCATCTTTACTATCCCGCCTATCAGAAATGGGGACAGTGCATTTATTGTTGTTCATAAAGCCTAGGCCAACCGGTTTCTTAGACTTACATGCAAAAAGATCATGATTGAGTGGTTCGGCTCTAGCATCTAACCTGTGACTAAGAGGGCCATATCCCTGATAACCCATCTTCTTGACAGTATATCCCTTCCCATAGGACTTGTAGAGGGGACAAATTTTCATTATGTCGTATTTCTCCTTTGTATATCCAATCTCAAACAACTACTTCCTCTTTTTCATCTTGTATTGGTACTGAGGATTCAACAAACTTGTCAAATAGTGTCATTGCTGAAGATGATGGTTTCATCTCCTGTGAAGGCTTTCCATATGTCCTACGAGAAACAGGCATCTTTGCAAAAGATTCAAGTTGATAATTCCCCATGCCAAGGTTTACCGAATTTAAATTTGTTTTGACAAATCATAAAAGTTGTTTCATAATCCTCTGCTTCTCGGTTAAGAGGGACATGAACATTAACTGAGATTGAGTTAATTGATAAGGTGTTATCCCCTGGTATGCAAATTTTTGTTCCATTGTAGGGGAACTTAACACATTGGTGGTAGGTAGATGGCACTGCCTACATATCATGAATCCATGGTCTACCCAATAAAATGTTGTATGCAAGGGGTCCAATATCAACAATTTGGAAACAAGATATCTTTTTTCATCAAATAACTCATAGGGAAGGGATAGCCAACCCTTAGGAACTTTGCTCAGCCTCATCATAGGCCTTCATGGTGACTGCATTTCTAGTGTTTCCATCACTTGCTCGATAGCCCAAAGTTTTAACAAAATTCAAAGTACGGGGCCGATGAACCCAAAGACCCCCATCAATCAACACGCTACCGCCAAATGTGGGTTTTTATGAATCATGACTTCAATGTGAAGGGAAAGATTGTGTGGATGGCTTAGGGATTTGTCATCATCTTCAGAGAAAGAAAGGTAATGTGGGCTAGTAATGTGATTCACCATGCCTTGGAATTGGTCTATATCAATGTTGTTGGGGACATTTGCCAGCGCAGCTGCCCCTGTTCCGCTTTTATGTCTGGACAACCTAGAAGCTCTTAAGACAGATATGTGCTCTGAGTTTTCTCGTGAATCGATCTACGTAAGAGATTGTAGTTTGGTTTCAGAGCGCTGGTAGACTCTTTATAGCGACATTCTTGATCCACTTTAAGCTTTGGATTTGTTGGATGGACCAGAACTAGGCCCTCTGAGAATAATAGGGGCTTGACTCCTAGTAACAACATTAAGGGCTTGGGAAGATAACCTTGAATGAGGACCTCTCAGCACCACAACAGGTTGGTTGTCAAAAATAGGGGGAGAGTCATAACCATGCGGGTCCTTACTCCTTATCATATTAACACTTGGATCCACAACTTCATTGCTTTCTATCAAGCATTTTCTATCACGATAGGTGTAGTTGGATTGCAGCCTTTTCCATTCGTGATTTAGAGGTTTCCCCCTTGTCGTAATTAGGCAAAGGTTCCTTAAAAGCCTTATGATCAACATTGGTATTTAGGCCATCAACTTGAAGCTTTCCACTTTCTACAAAATCTTGGACGATATGTTTTAATCTCCAACAATTTTCAACAGTATGGCCAGGGCCATTATGAAATTTACAGAATGCCTTGTCATCCCACCAATGTGGCTTAGGATCTGGAATGTGAAATTTTGCAGGATCTTGAGGATGTGCCAAGTTGTTAGCAATGAGAGTTTTGAGAATATCCTCATATGAGTCACCCAATTTGGTAAATTTCCGCTTCCGGCTTTTGGGCCTCTCCTAATATCTTGATTTACTTTCTTGTTGTGGAGGTGCATTAAGCTTCATTGCTTGCACAACCTTAGTCAAATTAAGAACACTTTGATCTCTTGATTGGGAAGAATCCACAACTCCATCATTGACAACTTGTTTGTTTTTGTTCCAATTGTTGTTCTTCCCTTTATCCTTATTGTTGTGTTGACCATTGTTGGTATTATTGTTATGTCTGGTCAAAATGCCTCGTTCTTTTAGAACATCCTCAATGCGGAATGCAGTTTCAATCATGGTATCAAAGGAAGTGAAGACTATCTTTTTGATCTCATATCTCATTTCAGGCACCAAATTACTAACAAGTATGTCAATCTTTTCATCCTCATGGATCGTCCTAGGATACCAAGAGCATTGTCTCCTCCACCTTTGCAAGAAGGTAACAAAGGGTTCCCCCTGATTTTGTTTCAAGTTGCATAGGTCCAACATAGTAACAGATCTTGACAGATTATATGCGAAGTGTTGAATGAATCTATGAACAAGTTCTAAAGTCTTGATAGGTGAGTGATATTGAAACCATTCCATTGCTTGTCTTTTAAGACTCCTAGGGAACAACCTCATCAAATAGGAGTCATCCTGATGGAATTCAAAGCTCATAGTATAGAACTGACGCACATGGTCGTGTGGATCACCACTGCTATCATATTTATCGTATTGTGGGAATTCCACCCTCTTTGGAAAATCTTTCATACTCACACTCTTGTCAAATGGATTAGGGACAATTGAGTCTAGTGGAGAATGAGCTCTTAGGTTGCATCATTTTCTCCATCATTTGCTCTATTTGGCTTGATTTCTTCCCTTTGAGAGGGATTCCTTGCTTTTGTATTTTGTTGTCTCACATCAAAATTATAAGGGACCTCTGCACCTTTGTTGATTAGACTTTCCAAGAACTTATCTTTTTTTGTTCCAAATACCGCCCGGCTACCGCTGAAGATAGTCTTTGTTGTATTCAAGCATGGTCTCTTGAGTATCAAAGTCATAATGTGAGCTACCACCTCCATGTTGGGAACCTGGATGTACATGTTGGGAGTGTGGTCTTGAATTTCTAGGAGGATTTTGCCTCCTATAGTGAGCATACTGAGAGGCCCTTCTTCCTCTAGGACTAGGAGATCTAGAAGGGGTCCTTGACCGCCTTCTACTTCTTGGTGTTCTGGAAGGGGTGGAGGGAGGAGAATTATGTCCACTGTTAGCACCCCTTGTATTGTATTGTTTGTTTAATTGGTGGGCTAACTACCTATCTTGCTCCTCTTGAGTGAGTTTCCTTTGCACTTCCAATAAAGCTTGGCTCTCTTCCTCAAGTTGTCTAAACTTTTCTTGCTTTGTAGCTTGTTCATCTAGAAAGGCTTTCTTTTCGCGTTCAATTCTTTTGAGCCTATCACTTGTGAACCTTGAGGTATGTTGAAGTGGTGAGCTTGGTCTAGACTGTTTGAACAAGTCATTGGTATACGCTGTATTGACATGAGCATCACGAGGTTCATTATCTTGGTCTTCGTGTTGTGACCATTGTTCTTGGTGAGCTCGTCTCTTATACCTTTCATCCCGTTGATGGGCATCCAACTATCTTGCATTAATGAGGGGTGAACCAGGTTGATCATCATGAGAAGAATTTCCAAATATCATGGTGTTTCTGTGTTGTTCATAGATATCATCAAGATTTTGATCCATGGCTTCCCTCTCCCGCTGAGTGACAGTATAACTCATATCCATACTTGAATGGGAAGGTGCTGAGGGGGTACTCAAGTCACTAAAATGGCTCTTTGGGTCAAAATAGGTTTCATATTGACTCCTAGGTGACTGGTCAAATATTGGTTCCTTTTCCTTCTTCTTTTGACGAGTCTGAACTGGGGGTAGTTGGTTAAAGACTATCTGAGGTCGCTTTCCTTGGCTCACTTGATATCTTGTTGTGACTGACATGAAAGGGAGAGTTCAGGTAAACAGACAATTCTAAGAAACGTCAATACCAGACTAGGATAGTAAAAATTTCTCTTGTCTGAGAGAGATGGTGAAATAGAACTATTGCAAATAGGTGCAAACCAACACTGCCACAGAGGTGCTCAATTCTTGGGTGAACACCCTAGCACATATGGATCAGGAGGATGACTTACACAAAGTGTACTGAGTTTGAATTGTATGAAAATGGGTGGATAAGGAGACTACTAGCACTCTCCAAGTGTGTTATCAAAGAGTCTAAAAAATTATCTATTTGACAGGAACAATTCCTAATTTGCCAATCTCAAGCAAAATCGCTTATGAGATCAAGGATCACTAATTCAAAAGGTCAAGGACACATAAACCCTAAATACAGAACAGGTCTCTAAAACTGGGACAAGTCACCTAATCGAAGAACTCAGTATTTCAGTTTGTTGTTTGTTTTCAAAGATCAAGCAAGTATATCAACATATTTTGATCAAGCACATAGGTTTCAATCAGACAAGTTGTGATACAAAAAGTAGTCGATAACAGATCTATCAAGGACAAAGCAACTTGATAGTATTGGGGGAGTCTTGTTTGAAGATGTTTGGACAATGTTTAAGACTCAAAAACAAACACATAGCTATCCCCACCAAAGAAAATGGTGAGAAGCCAAAACCTTTGCCCCATTGCTTATGCGCATACGTGCACCTCACACAGCCGTGTCACCCCCTAGAGGGCGCCCGTGTTTTTGGTGTTTCCAAGGACTCAACAGTGTATGTTCAAAGGTTACCCTTGTAGCAAGGTGTCGCAACCGCCCAAACGCCCGTGTGTATGCCTATGATGGGAATTGCGGGCGATCAACATCCCCGGCGCAAAGATTATGACTCCTTTCGGAGGTGAACCGGGTAGGCAACTAACTAAGAGGTTTTTACTTGGCTTCCATTCACAATAACCTTCAGTGCCTCTGATACAGAGCTTGGGCCTCGCAGCCACACCAACACCTGAAAATCACACACCCCCGCAAGCAGGGCTCGGAGCGGCGCCGCTCAGTGCAATAAACAGAGCTTTTCCATGATGATCATCCAAGTCATGGAAAAGAAGTTACTATGGTCTTGGAGTCTTTAGACTCAACAAGATGTTCTTTATTATAGTGAGGTGGAATCACCGGCGATAGGTGTGTACTCACTTGGGTCGTTCTCGGAGGTTCAACTTCCCACAAAGCCCCTCTAAAGGTGACAATCGACATGGCTCGCTTAGGGTTTCTCGATTTTCTGATTCTCCCAAAAGGAGAAGAGCATACTTCTCTAGCCCGTCTCTTTACCCAAACATGCTAAACAACCTTAATCACCGAGCTAGTTTCACTTCACCAAATCCACACGCTTTTGGGTTTCTGATTCTCTCAATGAGAGAAGAGCATAATACCCTGACGAGTGAAAGTGCTAAAGATTCACTACCTTGCTCCGCTCCCTAAGAGTTTGTCATATTAGTAAGATCATCAGGAGCCTGGATTTGTCCATGGTCATCACCTCCATGTAACAAAGAGCCAAATTCCCTACTCACTATCGAAACTCCTAATAATTTTAATGAAGCCCTAATTAGACTATGTGAATTGAAAAGCAGGAAAACAAACACAATGTTTTTTTTTTCAATAAGATCTTTGACAAGCGTAAGTGTTTGTTTTCAAGTCTTTGTCACGCGTCCTGCAATCAAACCGTTAGTGTGTTTCAAGTTCTCTGACTGGCGTCCTGCAGAAACTGTTATGCTATGAAAAAGAATTAATTTAATCTAGTCAAAATTTAATCTAAAAAGAATTAGTTAACAAAACTAAAATTAAACTAAATTAATCTAATACTAAACTAAAAATTTAAAACAAAACTTATCTAAATTAATAAAATTAAAAATCTAATCTAAATTAAAAAAAATCCTCTTGGATCTAAAAAAAACCCCTGATTGCATGTTTCCCAAAAAAATAACTCAAAAGATAAAGGCTGAGTTCTGACAAATAAATCAGATACCTGGTAAATTTTTTGCAAAAAATAGGTCTAATATCTGAGAAGAGGGCAGAACCAGCTTTCCAACGCCTATTTGTTTTCGAAAAACAGAGCCAGGATGCAAAAGTTACGCCTTCCGGAGTGAAAACAACAACTTCTGGCTTTGACAGGCGAAAAAGGTATCAAAATGGAAAAATCAGAAAAAAATACCAGTACCACTGGAACGGCGTCGGAAGCAGCTTTCCGACGATATCTCGTTTTCGAAAAACGGAGACCATATGCTCAAGATATGACCATTTTACTAAATATGCTCATTTAGGCTTTAAACCAAAATTTTTATTAATTTAAAGATGAAAAAAATTAATAAAATATTTAGCTGAACCTTCATGCACGAAAATTGAGGTAGCACAGAAATCAAAATGGTACAGAAATCGATGTGTCCGTACGGATCCGTATGGATTTTTTCTGGCAATTGTTTTGAAATTTTTCAAAACACTAAAAAATTAATTTTCAGCAAACCCTATCATATTTTATATGAAAATAGGGGTTTTTGGGCCTTCTGAGCACATCTATGGAGTCCGTTTTGCACCAGCATGCACTGTTTGAGAGATCAAAGTCGAAATTTCTTAAAAAATGATGAAAAACCATGGTGGGCGCCAAAATGTATAACTGAAAATATGTTATACTTCTCCTGGTGGAATCCTCGCATGCAAGGATACTCAATAATAATGAGTCCTTGCAAATCAATTCACAAACTTCATCCCAGAAGATGGATTGATATTGTGGCTCAGATTGGACCCGCCAATTCCAAATGTTCTAATGAGAGATTCAAAGAGAGAAGCAAGAATGCCAATCTCCATGAATCCCGCTCTTTGCAATGCAAACAATGAAAACCAAGGTTAATCTTAAATGATTGTAAAATGCAATAAACAAAACCAATTTCTATTGGAAATAAAAATTGATCTACATGAAATGCCATAAAATGAATTACTTTGCAAATTAATCTACCAAGAAGACAAGCTAAAATGTAATATTAAACCATATGCTCTAAAAAAAACTAAGATGCTTATAAAATCAAACTAATGTAATCTCTCAAATGATAAAAATTCAAGAAAATTTGTAGCATAAGTCCATGTAAAAATTGCGGATTTTTTGAAATGAGAATGAGAGGGGCTCATTTATAGTGGAAAAAAAGCGGAATTGAAGGCAAATTCGTGGAGCAATGGGATAAATAGGAAAATAGGAAACAAATCTTGATTGAATTCTTTTTAGTTTATTTCCTTTTAACTCCGATGACTTTTTTCATCACAAAGGATATTTTGAGAGAATATTTCATTTATTTTATTTAATTTTAAGATTAATATCTCTTTTAATAAAATAAAAATAAGATTATGTAATTTAGAATGAATATTAATAAAATAAAATAAAATTATTTAATTAAAAAATAGATTTAATTAAATAGCATCATTTTATTTAAGTAATATTAACTTTAATTAAATAACATTATTTTATTTATTAAAAGGGATTTATTTCTTTTGATTAAATAACATTAATGAAGCATTCAAATCTTAGGGAAAATTGAAACATTTGAAATAGTTATGAATTGATTAAGAAATTTGATTTGAAAATGCGACAATCATTGATTCAAAAAGTTGATGTTGACAAATTAAATAAATGGGGCCCAAAGTCTAGGTGACCATTTTAGGTTGCATACAAAAATGAGACATTTAATTAAATAGTTAGGCTTATTTAATTAAACAAGCAAAAAGATGATGGGTTTAAGGACAAAATGATGTTAGTTAGCCAATGTGATCCATTAAGACATTTTTAAGTGTCTACAAAAGCATTAGACTTTTTTAAAGAGGGTGTTTAGATATTTGTGTGGTAATTTTGATTACTATTTGGTTTATCATGGTACCAATGATGTGGATAAATCATTGGACATAAAAGGGTTTGTTGATGCAGATTGGGCAGGTGACTTAGATAGTCGAAGGTCCACTAGTTGCTATGTTTTTACTTTTTTTGGAGGTGTAGTGAGTTGGATGAGTAAGAGGCAACCAAAAATTGCTTTATCTACCACTGAAGCATAGTATATGGCAACTACACATGCTTCTAAGGAGGTGGTTTGGTTATAAAGACTTGGTAATGGTATTGGTTTTGATTGCAGGGCAATAAGGATTGGATGTGATAGTCAGAGTGTCATATGTTTAGCTAAAAATACCATGTATCATGCTTGTACTAAACATGTTGATGTTTAGTATCACTTTGCGTGAGAAATGGTAGAGAATGGTAAGGTTTTGATTGAGAAGGTTGAGACTTTGGATAATGTTGCAGATTCTCTCACAAAACCAATGACCACAAATAAGTTCTCTTGGTGCAAGAAGGGCATGGGCCTTGATCACTATACTTGATTATATGTTTTATTTATATCTCATGGATGTAATTGCAATGTATAATGTCAAGTGGGAGAATGTTAGGATAGGTGATATTAAAATTGCTATCCTAAGTTGATTTATGTGTCTCCACGTTCATTGGAAAGTGTGCTTAAGGATACAAGGGATACAATATTTATTATTTATTTTCCTATGACAAATTATAATTGCATTCAAAGAGGTGGACCCTTCACAGTGGCGGTTACAAGGCATCCCGAGAGATTATTCTTCCTAGGCATCCAACTTTTTGGGTTAGGACCACTTGAGTGTGCCTGTGCTTACATGTTATTTGCATGTTTTGCATGCTCTTGCATGGTTGGGCTCCCAAGTTTGCATGGAGGTGCATGAGCTTGCATGTAGTCGTCAGAGTTTTTAGAGACTTATGGATCACTCAGGTTTGACTCAATTTGATTGGTTGTGGGTTAGGCGCCCATGTGAAGGCCATGCAATTATTAAATATTTTATTCCATGTTTATGGGTTTTCCACTAAGGGGGGCGTGGGTTTTTCTTATTTTTGGATACCATTTATTGTATTCTCTCCCACAAACTTTGATATATTAGAGCCTTGGGATGGTGGTTTACTATAAGTCCTTTGCAAGTTGTCAAGATGACAAAGTGTTGCCAAATTGTAAAGAGGATTGTTGTATTGATGTACTTCCTTGAATATTAATACAAACATTCAATCTCTTTGGGTGTGGAGTTATTTTCACAATGGTTTCTCCACGTATATCTTGTGTCACTTGTGTTAATGACTTGTGGTATTGCATATTTTTACTTCATTATTGCAATCTTCAATCACTTAATCTTGTTATGATTATCTTGAACACATAATTTTAGATTTGCAATCACATATTTAAGTTCATGTTTCTGCAAGTTATACCTTGATTTCCAACACTTCTCTTGCATTTAAAATAATCTAGAGAATCATAAAGGAATCATGAATATCTATTAATCCTATATTTACAAGTGTGTTTTTGGTGATTGCAACTATTCTGGTTATAGTGGTAGAATTTTTAATTGTATCATTGCATACAAGAGGCTTGATGAATTCAAATCTAGCTTTTATTTCACTCAATTTGGCCACCATATGACACATTAGCAAACAAGGGTTTTAAGCTCAGATCTGGCGAACTACTTTTGTAGGTGCATTTTCGGCCTAAACAAATCTTGCCATTGTGTTCAATGTTGGTGTGAATAAATGTCTTGCTAATTCATTCACTAGGTAATTAGGGGACATATTCACATGTTAATTTTACTTAGGATATAATATTCTTTCTAGAAGTCTTAATTGGCTTTCCTAGAACTTATCGTATCTAGCTAGTAGTGCTTGATTCCTAGGTGATTAGTTTGTTAGTTGTCTCATGTAATAGGATTAAAACACTTGTCATGATATTGTCTAATCCTATCTCTCAACCTTTCCTTTATAAGCAAGTAATCTCATGTAAATTTTCATTAAAGCTAATTCAAGCATATTCAATCTTGCATTGTTGAAGCAAGCTTTCTTGTCATTCTCTCTCTTGTGGAAATGGTTTTAGTCTAGCAATTATTCTTGGGGGTGTTAGGGTGTCACCATTTACTCCCACATTCAAAAGGCCCAAAAACCCTTATTCTCATATAAAATTTGTCTATTTTAGGTGAATTTGATTTTTGACAATTTTTTATTTTGCTAGGGGGTCATCATTGTAGGTTAAATTCAACCATTTTTTAAAAAATCATAACTTTTCGCCACAGTGTCTCTTTTTTGGAAAATAAGATATCATTGGAAAGTTGGAGATGGGCACTTTCCATCTACAGAGGTTTTGAAAATATTTTTTTCTATTTTCTATTAGATATTATAGGTTGAAGTTGTTGTTGCATTTTTTCTTCAACAAGCCATAACTTTTGCCTCAAAGCTCCATTTTTTAGAAACGAATAGGCGTTGGAAATGTATTGAAGATAAATACACAACTATAGAGATAATTTTTTCAAATTTTGTTTTTGGTGCATTTTGTATCAAATTTTATAATTTTTGTTATTGTGGGCCTATTGAGCATTGTATCTTGGAAAAAGGTTATGTAAACTCACTAATCATAAAGTGTCAATGTTGTAATATCTTGGTGGGGTGATTTTTGAGACTAGTGGAAAGGGGGGGTGTCTCTTTTTATAGGTTTATTTCTCTTTTTGTACATTCACAAACAATCTTCTTTTCTGCCTAAAATGGATCAATCAACAATTCTGATATTAACACCCTACAACTATTTTTATTGGAAAGGTAAAATGTCCCTCTACCTAAAAAATTATGGATTATATAGGTTAACAATGGGACAAGAATATGAACCAACAATTGATGCAGAAAATCCAAAATGGTTTAATAAGTGTGATGAAGCATTTGGAACCTTATGTATGTTTGTATCTCCATATTTTCTCTTTCATGTTTGTTACCCATCAAATTTTGATTCGAAAACATGCATTTTTTCCCTCTTGAATCAAATAGGTTTCATTCCCTACCTTTGCTAAGTGTCTGAGTGGTCATGGTTTTTGTGGTTTCCATAACAATATCGCTAAGTTCTAAGGTTTCAGAATCACCTAACTTCCCGATCTAGTTCCCTTTGACATTGGAGATAATCGACATATCAGAGGTTCCTAAAAGTTCTAAACTCCTGACATATGGTTTGTTGTTTCCACTTTTCTGCGATCCTGCGAATCAATGGTGGATCTCTCAGTTTTCAAGGCGCCACCGGTTCATTTAATGATTTGTACGACATATCGTGGGATGTCCCTTCAATATTTTTTGAAGCACAAACTCAATCTTAAATATATTTTCTCAAGAAATACACCCATGATGCATTAATATCACTATTAAATAGCAAGTGTAACGAACTGAATTCGCTGAGATGGCCATAAGTTTTATCAAATAAAAGGCCTTTATTTCTTCCATTTGAAGTAAACAACTTGTACACAAAGAAAGGTGGTGGTACTCTTGAGCTCAATTTACAAGAACATTTTTCAAAATGGTGCTTTCTGCAATCGATGGAATTTAGGATAATGAACCTTTGCCTATCCTACAACCTGATTTGAATTGGCTTGAAGAGGAGAAAATTGACATCATCTCCCAACTGTGCACAATGGCATGGAAGGAGAAAACCACCTATGTTGAATACAATAGGGTAATTCTCATTTTGGAAGAAGAAGAAGAATGTGCTGAGCTTCACAACATCTTTATGGAAATTTGACTGGAAGTGGACAGAGCTCTTGTTTCGGGGGTAGTTTAATTTCTTTGGCCTTGCATGCACGTAATCTTTATTTTTGGTATTGGTAATAGTAATTTTGGAAATGAAACCATTTTCATTTCAAAGTTGTTTCTTGATAATAGTCTCTTTCATGGACCGATATTTTTCAGAAACAAACAGTTTCATTTTTGGGGATATATATATATATATTAGATTTTGAAAAACCCCAAGAGAAGGGAGAGAAAGAATTTTTTTTAAAAAGAAGAATAAAACAACATGATTTTCTTTTCAACACATTTTGATTGTATAGGGATGTTGGCCTGTGAGCTCACATTTTGGCATTGGAGAAATAAAAGAGATATTTATGAATATGTGTATTTATTAATGTTTTTTTTAATTGCAAATGAACTGTGATTCTTCGTAATTAATCTTTAATGTTTTATCTATTATGTCAAGTTGTGTATGGTTATTTCTAAAGCTTTGAATTTAATTTAACCTATATATTGAAAATGAGTTTGTTGTCTATTCGATTCTTGCTTCCCATTTGTGGGGTGGGATAAATAAAAATTGCATTATTTATTCACATCCACTATATTTTAAATCAACCTTTCACATTTACTTTCATGGTTATGGGTAGATGTTAGTCTTCCTTTTCTGCTTTCCAATCAAAAGCATACCCTGTTTTCATCCATTGCCTATCTTAAGAGGGAGTTGTACCTCTAAAATTTAGAGGAAGGTTGTCAATCCAACGGAAACTTCTCCAACTGTTAGTATTGTTTGTTCTTCTTTCTAAGCATCTTGAGTCATTTTCTACATTTATTTCCAAGGGAAAAATCTGTTCACTAATAGATTTTTGGCGACTCTACTGGGGACGTGAAGATTGGTGCATCCTTATTCTCTAGTATTTTGATGGTACCTCACCAAGAAGTGAGGTTGGCGACTCTATTTTATTTGAAGATCTCAAAAAATAGTTCGATGCAAGCTAGATCAAAAAATCAGCCCAAACCCAGAAAATGACCTATGCCAACAATTGAAGAAATATTGGCTAAAGACGATGAAACAATTCATTCATTATGGAATAGTATCAAAGTGAGAATCTTTGAAGCAAAAAAGAAAAGGTTGCATCTGTCCAAAGATTACCAATCCACATTACTACTCAAAAGTTTGCATCACAGGTTTTATCTTCTCAAAGACCTTCAACAAAAGATTCATCAAAAAATTGTAGAAAGATTAAAATTGCTCAAAGAAGAACCGAAGAATGAAGATCAAGTTTCTTATAACTTTTCTGTTCTTGCTAAATGAGATTTTGTGCAAACATTCATTGAGCCTAGAGATTTGTTAGCATCATCAAATCACAATCAACAACAAGAAAGAAGTTTGAGCCAAGATGAAAATAAAGGACTGAAATCTTTCTCAAAATGCATACAAAGGAGTGAGATCAAACAATCATCTACTTTTGTTGAAGAGAATAATGAAAAGGTATTATCAGAAGAACCCAATGTCATTCTTATTTCAAACTAGTGCCTGGAAGGATCAAATGATAACTTTTTGTGTGGAATCCTAGACGAAGACGGTCACATCACTAAAGTGAGTGTAGCCACTTGTGCCTTCGGTGATATGAAAGTAGGTATGAATGGTATTGTATTTTCTCCTGAATCAGAAATCTTTAACTTTGATATTGATGAAAAGGACCAAGTGATAGAAAGTATTTCTTATGAGGCTGAAGGAGGGTTTTTAAATCATAATTCATACATGGAAGTTTTTGTCTTTGATGATATTGATTTAACATCTGAAGAAGTGAGGCAATCAAATCTTGGCACTTCTCTTGAATGCTCAACATTTAAGTTTCCTGATGAAGAAGATGAAAAATCACAAAAGAAGGTAACATGTTCTTCCATTGTCAAAAATTATTTTTCCAAAGGAGACATTACACAAGCTCTTATGGCTCCGTTTCAATTTAATATTGCCTATGGTGTTGATTTAGTGAAGGAAATGTATGCATGTAGAAATGAAATTTAAAAATTTGATGATATAATGATTGAGCCTGGAAAGGGAATGGGAATGGATAAATTGCATTCCCAATTTTCTTATCCTCTTGATGATGATCTTCCTTAAGCAAGAGGAGAAGTTCTTTCTATCAAACTTGATCCCATGCTTGTAGAATGTGATATTCAAAAATTACAATCAACAGTCACATTTCCAGAGATTGATTCATTGAGAAATTCACAGAAAGAATGTTTCATTTCTAATGTTTTCTCTTCGAGTCTTGGTGTTGATAATGAGTCTATGATTGATACACAACCAGAGTATATGACTTTCAAGTTTCATGAAGAAGATGATAAAGGAAAAATATTGCAACCAAAGGTAAGGGAAGAATTCATCTTTGAGTTATTTTACTTTAAAGATGCAATTATACCCATCGAGAATGATTCATCAAATGAATCTTGTGTTAAAGGTGAAATAAATATATGCAACACTGATGATTTTTCAAAATATGAAATTATGAAAGGAAAAGAAATTATTGAGATTAATGAAGAGAAAGAGAATAGTCAAGTTGATGAAGGTTTGCAACCTCAAAAAAATTTAGAAGCTTCAGGTGGTAATGTTCTTTGTGAAGAAGATGTTGCACTCTCTCCTATACCATGTGTTGAAGAAGAATACTTTATTGTTGAATATCCAAATATGGGTGGTCTAACAACTTCTATTGTAGCTAGTGAACAAATTTTCAATGATAAGAATAGCTAGAATGATATATCATATTTATTTTTGAATCATTTGTAGCTGGAGGGTGAAGATGCTAAAGTTCCCACATCGAATCATGAAGAAGCAAAACTACAAGCAAAGATTAGCAATGATTTCACTCTTGAATCACCTCATTTTGAATCTAATTTTGAAGTCATGAAACGTGGGATAGAAAATGATTGTATGAATAAGTATGGGGAAAGTAATGTTGATTTAGTAAATGAGAATGTTTAGCCCCATGTTCACATTCCAAAATGGTGCTTAGAAAGTCCAAGAGATGATTTCCTATGTGGAGAAGAGGTGGTTGTATCTTCTTTGTAGGTTATGGAAAAAGATGGTTTGGGTGATAAATATATAAATATAGAGCAGCTCATAGAGAAGGATGAAACAAATAGTGAAGATAAAAGTGAAATCATTTTATTTGAGAATGTTCCCAAATTTGATGAAGTTGTCCATGATGTGATTCTTCTGGTTATTTCAAAAGGGGTTGATATTGAAAATAGTTCATAGGAAACTTCAGAGGTGTATGATGAAGAATGGCTCTTTAGTACATCTTTCAAGAATCTCTTTTACTTCATACGCATTAGATTTATGTTCATGATCAAGAAGCCAATTCTGAGCTTGCAAACACCACACAAGTGCACACCTCTTTTCCACACTGGCATATATTTCTCCTAGCCAGTTAATGGCTTTGCATAATGTTGATGACGGTTACACTCGCAGTAAATAGGTCAAATAAAATCTCCACAAACAAGACCGCGAAGAGCCTATCCTTCTTGAAAGATATGGAACAAAGACAACCTTAAGGGAAATTTTGCATTACAGAACAAAGATTGGATTTCGTTCAATCCCAAGTCTCTGATAACCAGGTCATGGTTGCACTAGGGTCGCTCTTGGGTAATGATGTGATATTGCTATTAATCTCAAAGGGACTATGGTTGGTCTTTAAACATCTCAAATAACACCTTGAATTGGAAAAAATAAGTTTAGGCATCATGATATCAAAATATTTATCATAACATTTCATGAAATATCACGAATTCGTTGCTATCACTTAAGTAGATTTAGCATTAATCATTCAACAACTTCATGGAAAATAAAATATTTTTCAATAAAATCCTTTCCATGCATTTCATTTCTCTCTATTTTTTGGAACATTTTCAAAATTTAAACATCCATTCTAAGACAAAGTATATAAAAAAAACTGAAAAAATAAAAATTTCTCTTAGTTTTTCTACATGGATGCCCCAAAGAATTAATCAAAATAGAGCAAACCGCTTTATACTTCACCAGATTGCTTCACAACTACATATAAAATGATGCAAGCTTTTAAAGAGAGGGTTACGTTTATGGACACCGAGTAGGTTTTGTATGCACCCTTAAACGGCGCATCATATAGTCTTGTTCGACTGAACTTACAAAACCAAATACAAAAGATACTGAGATAGGTAGCTATCATAAAGCTTTGATATCAATTAATGTCTACGTGCATACAAAGTTTTATGCTGGAATGGTTTAGAAAATAGGAAAAAAGAACAAAACTTAAAGAAAGTTTATGCTCCTTCAACATCCACAAATTCTGAACTTAAATAATAATTAAGCTTCCTCTAGCCTTTTATAGAACACAAGGCTCAGATAGGATAAGACAACTACATGAGAGGAAATCTAAGGGACCAATATCATCAAGGCATGTGGAAAATTGTGACCAATAGGATAATTGCAATAAAATTCAATGGAAGTCAACTCTAATTACTCATTGAAGCTCTTCAGGTTCTACTTTTTCATCTTTGTCAGGATTCCTTCTAAAATTGAACAAATCTATCCAAAAAAAGACATATAGGAGCTTCCTGTGATAACAGAGTGATCAGGTGGAAGTCAAACTCCTACATCTCAAGTTCCTCAGTTTGAACATTCTAGGAATGAACCACTCCCAAAATAGACACACTTTGTTACTACATGCTTGAACTCCATCATCCTGGTACTTCGATAATTGGCATATCTTTGCAACGAACTCAGTTCCAACATGAGTCTTTTAAGTGCATTATCAAACCTGGTAATATCATTAGATTTATTTACGAATATGATTTTCCTGACCATCCATACCTGAGATTTGCATCACAATCGATATCTCCTGCAATCAAAATTCCAAATATTAAATCCCTTTTTAAAAAAAAAATTCTAACATCTCATGTAAATAAAGCCATTATTCAAATGTTAGTACAAAAAATTCCATAATTAACACGCATTTTACAAAAGCATATCATAAATCCTTAAACATATACCAGATCACCAGGATCATTAGATAAATTCAAAATTTTAACCTTTCATTTCACTTTAAAACCTGGTACCCAGTATTCAGCTTTACCCACTTAGTTTCCCAAACCTTGGTTATACCAAAACTCCATTATACCAAACTCCTTCTTACCAAACTCTCTCATATCAAACCAGAGTCTTCCGCTTGAACTTCACATTACCTTTCACCTTTTTCATGTTTTTGGTACCCAGTATTTGGTGCACAAAACACTTACAATATGAAGTACTTTCTTATTACCAAAGATTTCTCTTCCTTTCTCCACTTTCAGTGATCTTTCAATTAGTTAGCTCCTACCATAAGAGTTACATTTTTTCAATTGGTTGCCCAAGTCTTTCTAGCCTTGGGGCATGTTGTGAGACCACAAAACAAATAATTTCTTGAGAGGTTGGGTTATGTGGTACCCAGTCTGGGTACGTAGGTGTCTTAGGTTGTTTCATTCTTTTCCCTGGTGTGTGTTGTTGTGTTTGTTTTAGATTTGGGTTTTTGTTTTGTCCTATTTTTGGCTTGGCCAATTTTGGCTTGTGCCCTACTCCCCTCCATGCATCACAAATTTATGAAGAAATAGATTGATCACCTCACACATCTTCTTGAGAAGAGTAATAAAGGGGTCACTAAATCTCCATCTTCATCAAACCAAGAATCTACTAAGAAAAAGGAAAAGGGCAATGCTAGTTATGATTCTACATTAGACAAACATAAAAGGATAATCTATGTGTGCTTCTATGAGTATTGGATCAAGGAGATGGCTTCTAGATTTAGGAGCTTCTCATCATATGGATTTTTCACAGTTCATGTTCTCTTCTTTTGAGCCTTGTATTATGCCACCGATTTTGATGGGTAATAATACATATACGAATGTAATTGGGAAGGGATCTATTGATATAGGGGATGGTACTTTCAATAATGTATTGTGCGTACCTCATTTGTCTAATAATCTTCTTTCCATCTATCAAGTTACTCATAGTGGAGTAGGAAATACTGTGGAATTCACTCCCGATTTAGTTCTTATCAGAAATTTGGAGAGCAAAGAGATAATTTCTACTGGGGTGGTTGGTCATGCATCTTGATTGTATACCTTTTTTATATTTTTTTCCTGATGATGGATTTGATACTTTGGATGATGATCACACTTCTAGTGTGTATTTTGATTTTGAGGAGAATTTTGGTTACTTGAACTTGGGTATTCTCACAAGTGATCTAGTTCTTGAACCTTGTATTCCATATCCTCCATCTATTGTTGCTACTTCAAATTCCAATGTTGCTTCTTTGAAAGCTTCCAATGATTCTTTGTAGCAATCTACATACTTTGTCTTTCAGATTCAGCATGGGATGATCTCTTAACAGGTATTTTAGACTTGTTTATGGAGAAACATATTGTAGATTCAAGAGACACTATTGATCATATTCATCTTCTCTTTGACGAAGTTGATTCTTCTTCAATTGTCATGAGGGAAAATTTTGAACCTCTTGTTCATTCTTTACGTGACCATTCCTTAAAGTTTGACATGAGTGTGGATACTTTGGATAATCATTTGGAGGAGACATATTTAGAGGAGATACTTGAGTATTTGGATGGTGTTCTACATCAATCTATAGAATATTTTGATTTTTTATTTTCAACAATGTGACATAGAACACCTGATTTGATTATGGGATCCTTTAGTGTTGACATGGGGACACTTGAACCAAGTTCAGAGACTCCATACATATTGATTTTTTTTCTTACATATTCCTTTTAGTAGTGGGGAGATAGCTCACATACACCTTTGGTTTTGTTTCTTCCTAAGGGGAGGAAAGATGTTTGACAATTGTGGACTATATTCTACATCCAGTTTCGGGCATCTACCATTGGATCTCTTTGGGGGGCTTCTTTGTCCTTCGACTTCATTTCTCTCTCTCTCTCTCTATTATGGGGGGAATACTTCCTTCTTATGGGATGGGCCTTCTTCTTATTTGGGGGGAATTTAATATGTACATTGGTACCTAACATGGATTCATTTGCTAGGACCCATCATCTTTTGCATCCTCCTAAGTTGTGCTTAAGGGGGGGTTTTTGGTGTAGGTTTTTATTTTCCTAGTGGGTTAATTTATTTTCCCTTAGTCCTAGGTTTTCCTACACTTAATTAAGCTTTCTTAGGATAGTAAAGTGAGATAATAACTAGGAGATAAGTGATGTCGTCTTCCTTAAAGGGTGGAGAGATTTCCATTTTTGATGGCCATCTCCACTTTTGGTGGTCCATATCCACTTTTGGTGGTTAATTCCTATTGGTTGGATTTGCCACCTCCATCATCTCCTTAGTTATATATAAACTCACTACCTAGCTTGTAATTTCATTCATTCTCTTGCATTGTTGCATACTTTGGCATACATGCACCTTGATGCATGCAATAATTATTTTTCAGATTTGTTTTGAGCTCCTAATGAAATATTGTCATCTTGACATTTGCACATCTCTTGGAATCTTGAGTCTATAATTGTGTTATTTCATTTACAATTTTATAGCTTATCTATCTCATAGAAGATCTTGGTTATTCAATCTATTTCAGATTTCTAACATTTATAACTAATCTGAGACATCCTAAATTGGTCCTCTGATTGTTGAAAGCTTAAAAAATCCATAAAGGTCTAAGTTTGAGTTATTTCTAGTGTTTTCCTTGGTGTTTTATGCATTTTTTAGGCTTTCAAACCTTTGGTGTTGTTCATATTTTCATACCTTCCCTATTGATCTTGACAACTTGCTCAAGTCCTTGTTAAAATTTTATCTAAATGTAGTTTTGAAACATTTTTAAAGTATCGGGGTTGTTCATGCTCATGTCCCATGGTATCAACATTTCAATAAGTTTAACACACTTATATTTTCCCTACGTTTCTCAAATTCTCAAAGTTTCAGAGTTTTCCATACCCTAATACCTTTATTTAATAAGTGTAGAACCCCAATCCTATACCTACATAAACACAAGAAACAAACACAATATTAGATCAAATGCAAGTAAGAATCAAGATTCCCCATGAAATTCATCTACAATGCTCAAAAAAGAAAGCAATTGAAGAACAAAGCAAAGAAAGTGATTGAAATCCCATTTGAAAAAGAAAAACCTCAATCCCATGGGGGAATTGGTGCCAATTTGATGTGAAAATTGGCCCTTTCCCAACTCCTATGCAAACTTGATAAAGATTTGATAATGGTTGAAGCTCCTTGATGAGATTTTGGCATAACCTTGATATAAAACTATGAAAATGATGAACACTTGATATGAAATGGATAAAATTAGCTCTCAATGTGAAGAGAGTAACTTTGCTCTAAGTCGTGGATCCAAAATACAAAGAGAAACCTTCTATTTATAGAAAAACAAGATGGAGGAATGAGAAAAATGAAGTAATGTGGGATCATTCAACATCCAATGGGAAAGTTCCACTTGTCAAGATATGAATGGAGGAAGCTTGAGCACATTTTGATGAATGTGCACAATAAATGAAATTAGGTGGAATTTGAAAATCATGAAATGACATGTTAGAGGGAAAAAGAATGAATTAAATGCCACTTGGCTCAATGCACAAGGACATGTAAGAGGGAATGAATGTCTTGTTGGAAGGATAAATCCACTTGGAGGGATTTTTAAAACTTGGAGGAATATTCCCCTAAAGATGCCAAGTTGAAAGAAAATATGGATTTAATAAATCAATTAAATATATTTTCATGTGAAAGTGGAAAAATCTAGAAGAATTAGATGATTAAGATTAAATTAATCAGATTTAATTAATTTAATGAGGGATCGATGATGCACGACTATTTGATTTATATCTTTGGGTTGATTTAAATCAAAGTTGAGAAGAATGTGATTTAGATTTAATTAAATAAAGATTTGATTTATTTTATCAAAGAGGATGATGTTAGATTAAATTAAACAAGGTTTAATTTAATAAGATGACTTTAGAGGATTTAATTAAATTAAATAAATGAATTATTTAACTAAATAGAGATTCTAGAGGATTAATTAAATAACTTCAATTTATTTAATTAATGAGAGAGAATGACTTAATTAGATAAATAATGATTTATTTAATTAAGGGATGAAGGGTGATGATTAGCTAAGAAGATGATTTAGGATGAAACGATGTTAGTAACTAGGATCAAGTGTGTCAGTATATTTTAAATGTCTACAATAAGTTTTATCCTTACGATGTTATATTGATGTCATGTTGATGTTAGTCATCTTGGTTTTACACTAATGTCAAAAATCTTGATGATGTCACGTTGACATCATGTTGATGTTAATGGTCATGTTGACATCATCAATTCACTAAACCTTTAAACTTCTTCATCCATCCCATCCCTTGGTATCAGTTTTGCTTCATCTTTGTTGCATGAATTTTGATCCCATGCATTCCAAAAAGTTTTTAAGTCCTATGGGGTTAGAATTTCAGTTGTCCCTTAATTGAGTATCCATTTTCATTCGCCCCCAAAAGTCTAAAAAATCCCAATTTGCCTCTATCTAAGCCTATCAAAGAAGATTTTTGGCCATTTTTAACTTGGCACCTCTTTCCAAAAATCCTAAAAATCTTGAAAATTTGTTGGTTACTCTATGCAATATATTGAAGTCATATTTTTGACATTCCCTTAATTTAGTACCAATTTAAGACTCATTTTGACTCCCAATACTAATGCTCTATTACCTTGTTCCTATTAGAGTTCTCATTTTAGCATTCCCCATCTAGCATGAATTCCTTATCACCCTTGATTCCCAAATGTTTGAAACCCCAATAAAGGAACAAGAAAAAGTGTTAATTTCATGATGTTGCAATGCTAATGAGTTCGGAACTTGTTGAAAGTAAAACAAGGGAAAGTGCTAAGTTTTGGTCTAAAGTCCATGAGTTTATGAACCTTTCAAAAGTGTGACAAAAAGGTATGATTTCATTGTTTCAATAGGGTTCACCAATTGTGAACTTCCCCGAAAGATCAACATAGTTCTTTAGTTTACAAAAATTGTGAAATTTTGAAATAATCAACAAGTATGAAAAGTTTGAAAGAAGAAAGCAAACAAATTCACAAGGTTCTTTTATGTAAAAAAATATGTCAAGAATTTCTTAAAAGTGTGCTAGTTCATAATTTATACATTTCACCAAAATCTCAAAAAGAAGGAAAGAACAAGAAGAAGAATGATGAAGTTTTTGGGATTTTGAGTGGTTTACAAACCACCAAAATCACCAAAATGGCTTGTAGATTTCCTAAAATTCAATAGAAGTATTTTGAGCATGTGGCAAGAATCTTGAATGGTTTCCAACTTCATCAATTCAATGATATGCAAAGGAAGATCAACAAAAGTAAAGTTCCAAATTTTCCTCACATCAACAACATGGTTGGGAATGTAGTTGATCCTAATCAATACATTTTAGTAGTTTGAAACAAAAATAGTTAGCAGTTAATCACCATGAAGTCAGAGTACACAAGTGTCATCTATCAAATGAGGCTCTACATGGAGTTTCCTTAAAAGGAAATATTTTGTATTGTAATGGAGTTGGATCATTGGAAAAGAAGAGGGGAATACTCTTATTACAGTGATATCAAGTTTTTGGAAATACAATGTTCATTATTGTTGGAGTTGTATTGTAGCATGGTTTTTGAAGAGAATATGAATGAATGTTCTTGGTCTAAGTTATCTTCTATTATAATTTATTATTTCTTTTAATGGAGTTGCTAAGGGTTTTTTCAATTCTTTGCACATACATGTTTTGCAAAATTAATATTCGATATTAGTTATTGCTTAAGTAGCAATATAAAAAAATTATCAATAACAGTAGGAAATATGGATTATGTGAGGGATTATTAAGTAAAGCTTAGATCACAAGGCCATATGTGACTATTTTAGTATTTTAAAGCAATAAAAGAAAATAAGCCAACAAAAATATTGTAGTGTTACATTACGTTGAAGACACTAATTTAGTGACTCCATATTTTGGATAAGGCAATCATCCATAGGCTAAATACCTCCTCCCTAACCAAACATACCCAAACCATGAAAAAATTATTGAATATAAGTTCATTATTTAAATTATTTTTGTATTCATATCTACAGTTAAAGATTATAAATAAGTCATTATTTTTGAAACCAAAAATCCTTATCAATTTGTATGAATATTTACATTTGCTACAATAATTTTTGATTCATAAGTTGCAGCTAGTATTGCTTCATTATATTAATAAAAAAATGGGAAATCCTTACCTTTTATTGCGTTCAAATCCATAATACTATTACATACATCTCATTATACAAAAATAGAGCCTTTATATATTTATATACCTTAGTTACTATAGATAATTTTATTTTAACATAAACAAAGACATCATGCACCACCCACCTGGTGTGTCATTGAACTTGTTAAGCCATTCCAAGTCATATATAGGTTCCTGTGTTGTCGACTCTCTTCAGATATTGGCTTCCTTCATTAAAAGAGCTTAATGTTGCATTAGGAGTTTGGTGTAGAAGTTGTCAAGGAAAGGGATCCATTCTACCATGACCCCCTCATCCAACACCCAAGGAATATCAATTGGGCACAACAGTCCTACACCATATCATGCAACCCTTAGCACAATGTCCAAGCCATCAAAGTTATGTTTTTTGAATAGTATGAGGGTGATGGATTTTATCACCTCCTTCTCCTCCTTGAGGTTGAGGAGTGATGCGATGAAGCATGAGGTGATATTTGTGTTGACTTTGTATCTACCATCATCTGCCAAAAAAATCATTCCCAAAATCCACTTGACCTCCTTTAGAGTTTTTCTACAACACTGTCTTTCATTATCACCTTCAATCGTTGGTCTGAGATTTCACCCAAAAAATTCAATTTGTTGAAAAACAAGTTGAAGAAAGCTTGCAATATGAACTTAAAATGTGTGTGAATGCAAATATGAAATATGAAGATTAACCTTAGCCTTAGTGTGAAGAAAGAATGGGAGAGAGAGATAGAACAATATAACACATGCAACAACAGATTTACGTGGAGAAACCCCGAAGGGAAAAACTCCACCACCGAAAGAGAGGCAAGTATATTAACATCGATAATATTCAATATTACATGCAAAGAATAGACTCTCTCTTTATCATTCCCTCACACAGAATCCAAGAACACTCTGCTACTCCCCCTCGTGAAATTGAATTTTACTAACACTAGCTCAAGGCCCCAATTTTATAGAGATTTGTGAGGATGAAACCACCATGGTTTCACCAAAACAATAGGCAGCAATACCACCTAGAAAAACCCACGCCTCCCTCCTTGAAATGGTCAAAAATACCAAAAATAGCCTCTTACAGATGCTCTTACAGTTGTCATAAGGCATCTTTTATGCATGGGCGCCTGGAGTCTAAAAATAGCATATTCTGTCATAGGGAATCTGTCATACTGTCATAGCATCTTATGACAACTTGCATGCATGTCATAGATGCTCTTACAACACCCTATTTTGACCCACAACCTTATTTAAGAAGATTCCAAGGTGGGACGCCTAGCTAATTTGTCTTTTTCCATAAGGATAAACGGTAACGGTAACACTGCATTTACATAGTCTCTTTCACCACTGTTGGTCAAACAGTTTCACCTCTTACGGGTAAATGTACAAAACACTTTAGGAGAATAATAAAATAAAGGATTTACAAGGTTGATGACACCTAAATCCTAACACAATTGACATTTAGTGCTTGTTAGCCTCACCAAGGTGTCCATGCTTGGAAAACACATTAAACAACTTACTATTCCAATACTCACCCTTTTTTTGAGCATGAAAGACATAGGCCTCAGTCAAGCCATTCCCATGCTTCACACAAGATAGTAATTTCCTCCATATCACAAACTATGCCCAGGCTTAAGTTCTTCTCATATGTCATAATTATCATGCTTGGTTTCCAACACCTTGCCAAATACTTACCATTGTACACCCTTTCCATTTGGCATGCAATTCGTACCTACCTTGTTGTTGTGACAAATTTGGTGGCATTCATTCACTTTGGTTAATCATGAGTGTGGGTGATGTTGTCACTCATGTGAGATACATTGATCGCCTCATTCACCAAGCTATCTTCTTCCTTATTTCATTCTCTAAAAATATATGAGATTTTGTATGCCTTGAGATCATCTAGGATGCCCAAGTAATCCTCCAACATATTAATCATTTTCCAATTTAGCATCCTTTGTTTGATTCTTGCATTAATGATTATGAGGGAATTTCCCTCAATTTCCAACCTTTTTATGCTCTTTATATTTGCTTCCTTTAGTCCATACCACATCATGCTCATTTCCATAGTATTATTTGTCCCATATAGGAGGAAGATATTTAGGTCCTATACTATTTCTAAAGATGCATCCAACTCCATATAGTCATGGGTTTCCTCGGGATGCCTCATCAAAATTCAACTTCACCCAACCTTCATTCAATGGTTATCACTGTGTTTGGGCTCTAAGCATTGCTTTAGCCTAAACGTTAGAAGCCCTGTTAATAGGGTACAACTAATAAGCATTATTATACCATTTTTTTAATATATTTATTCATTGCATATTATAGGTTGACCTACCTAGGCTTTGTAGAGCTTGAAGTGCAAGGGAGAATATGTAAATTTCTCTCATTTATTTGCCAACCTAGCCATAGTCTTGAGCATAGAACCTGAGAAATTATTAGAGGCTATCTATCTATTAGTTGGATAATCAACAAAGGTATGACTTGGGTTGATCTAGAGTAATCTGGAGCCGTTGGCATAAGGAAGGATAGAAAATATCAAAAATCCATTTTTTTAGTATTTCTTTGTTTTAGTAATTACATTTTCAAAGGTCTTCAAAGAAAAAATTGGGGTCAATACTATTGTCATTATATTAAATGAAATAGTGTAAGAATTAGATTTATGGGATTGAAATTAGATCTCTTTGAGACCTTTCCAACGAGGTAGAGAAGTCTTCAATCTGACGAGCAGGTTGAAAGTTAGGACCCCGCCAAGTTGGGGCCTAAATTCACATGTTTTTTTTGAAAATTTTGGTTTTTTTTTTAATTTTCTCACAACCACCTATTCATTTTGAATTCCTAAGGTTGTGTTGACTATTGAAATTCCTCAATTTATATATATTCTTGATAGTTTGAATAAAACAATAACTTTTGAAGGCATACAACTCCCATTTATGAGTTTGTCATTATCCAACAATAACAATATCATAGGTTTTTTTCTACACCATATTATGGGCACAAAGAAGGAAATGGTGCATGCAATGGCTAAAGTGTTGGTGAAAAAATGAGTGTTGGGTGGTTTAAATGATATGTTGCAAATCATGGCTCCTAGTTTAGGTCT